>CM031240.1:783441324-783851324 GCA_018340775.1 Taxus wallichiana var. yunnanensis | reverse complement strand
GGGAGAAGGTCTCCTACCTCTCCATTGGAGAAGCCTAAACCAAGAAGCTTTGTCCAAGCTCCCTCCAAAACAATCCAAGCATGCAAATCCAAGCTCCTCTTTCTTTCTCCCAATTCTTTCCTTTCCAAACTAAAAAAAAAAACTCTCAAAAAAAAAAAACTCCAACCCCCTCAACAAGAGAGGAAATTTCCATAAATAGACAAAAGGGAAGGGTGAGGATGATGTGGCTCCATGTAGGATGCCACATCACACATCCTCAAACCACCTCCCATAGTCAACTCAACTCCCAAAACACAATAAATGGGTGGTTGGGTTGAATGACATCTCTTTTCCACATCCATCCCTTCCCATGTGTCTTAAGGCACAATTAAATGCAAAAGGAAGAAAAGTGCACTCCAAAGTCATATTTCCCTTCCCAAAACAATAAATAATCCCCTTTTTGGCTTCCCAACCCATAGATATGGTTGGTAAGGGGTTTTGGGAAGTGTGGGACATGTTCAACTTGTCCCACAAGTCCCCCAAAATTGCCCTAAATCTCAAATTCGAGATTCAAAGGATTTGGAGTGGTCAACACTCAAAACAAACATTCAATACAAGAGGCAAACACATGGCTCAAGGAGCCAACCATCAAGATTAATTACACCTACTAGACTTCCCTCCAAAACTTAAAATTTAAAACAAGATGTTAAATTAATCTAAACATACTTAGCAAAAGTAATAATAATAATAATAATAAAAACATCACAAATGAAATCATCTACTAAAGTAAGTTAAGACAAGTAAATAAAATTCTTAACCCCTTGGTCACATTAGAAAATTTCCCCCTCATGGAAATTTTTTCCTTAACAACATAAAAAACAAAAGTAACACAATACAATTCACTAGTTGCCTTGACGACCAATTGTTGTAACCACCCGACATCCTGTTGTGTTTGGTTCCCAATCCCCCTTTAGGTTGTGATCATGTTGTGTTTCCTGCAAAATACAAAATACCTCCTTCGGCCTTGCGGCCATGTTAAAATGTCCAAAATAACCATATGCATGAAATTTATTAACATCTATACGTAATTCAATTATCCATTATTTCAAGGTTTAAATCACAACTTAATCATGCATTCCATCATTATCCAAAGTTATAGTAATGTAAATTCAACAACTACATTCTACTTATCATGGCAAAGAAATCCAATGTTAGAACACATGCAATATATCCATATAAAAGTAATATCGGTATCCAATAGTCTGTCCATGAGTCAGTGTAGATCATACTGAAAACAAAATCCAATCATAACCCAAATGCATCTACTCACAAAACATCATGCTAATCAACGTAAGTATAAGTCATGTCCATATCCAAAAGTCTGCATAACTCAAAATGATAATCAACTAAGTGTCATAGGGAAGTGGGCATTACATCCCCCTCCCCTTAGACTAGACTTCCTCCTGGAAGTCACTGAAATAAGTGTGGAAACTGAGCTCGCAATGATGTAGCATCCTCCCAAGTAGCAGCAGTCTCATCGTACCTATCCCACTGAACACGTACCTGATCAATCTCTCTGCCTCGAAGGCCCAGGGTCCTGCGCTCTAGAATACGTACGGGCTCCACCATCACCTGCCCCTGATCCTGTACCTGCAATGAGGTCCAATCTAATACATGAGAAGGATCTGCTACATATTTCCTAAGAACAGACACATGAAACACGTCATGGACGCGAGACAAGCTAGGTGGCAATGCTAGGCGATAGGCCAAGGGACCGAGGCACTCCAAGATCTCGAAGGGACCCACAAACCTAGGAGCAAGCTTAGAACCTTTTCCGTAACGGATAGGGCTCTTATGCGGTCTGACACGAAGAAACACCTTCGATCCCACCTCAAAACTACGTTCTGTCCTCTGTTGGTCTGCATACTTCTTCTGTCTATCCTGTGCCTCCTGCAATCTCTGTCTAATCAATGCAACCTGCTGCTCCATATCTCGTGTAGTAATGCTAGCCCAAGGGAAACCTGTCCTCAATCCCTGTCCCAACTAAGAGGTGTCTCGCACTCTCTGCCATATAATGCGAAAAGGAGCCATGCCTATAGAACTCGGAGACTATTATTATAAGCGAACTCTACCAAATACGATACTCTTCCGCTCTCGATGATGATCCATCACGTACATCCTGAGCATGTCCTCCAAAATCTGATTCACCCTCTCTATCTGTCCATCTGTCTCAGGGTGATAAGCTGTGCTGAAATTGATCCTCATCCTTAGGGCATGCTGCATGGTGGTCAGAAATGGGAAGTGTACAAAGGGTCGCGGTCGCATATGATCTTCCGCGGAATCCCATGTAGTCTGACAATCTCATCAAGATATACTCATGCCACTGCACTAGCCGTATAGGTAGTCTTCATTGGGGAAAAATGAGCTACCGTCGTCAATTTATCCACCGTGACCATGATGGCGTCGTGGTGGTATCTCGACGTCGGCAACCCAACAATGAAATCCATAGAAATGGTGTCCCACTTCCACTCTGGTATGGCGTGAGGATAGAGGAGACCAACTGGATGTTGGTGCTCGGCCTTCACCCTCTGGCACTCTAAACAGCGTGACAGAAATGAAGCTACATCTCTCCGAAGTCCTCTCTAGAAATACAACTGTCTCAAGGTGGCGTGCATCTTCTTCACCCCGGGATAGGCTGAATATGGTGCACGATGAGCCTCTTTCAAAATGTCATGTCTCAAGCCTCCATCTCTAGGAACATATACCCGACCTCTGTGTCTGAGAAGACCATCTGCCTCTAGTGAAAATCCATCAAACCTCCCCTCAAGAGGTCTCTGAGACTCAATCTCTGCTCTGGCTGCAAGGTAGAAACTATCCTGAGGAAGCTGCTACAAGATCCTACTCCGCAAATCTGTGCCCACTGAGGTGGCCATAGCCACATGTCTCCGTCTACTCAAGGCATCTGCCACCACATTCTCCTTTCCCTTCACATGCTCTATCTCCATGTCATACTCACAAAGTAACTCCATCCAACGTCGCTGACGAGCATTTAGATTGGGCTGCGTGAAGAGGTGGCGAAGACTCAAGTGATCAGTCCTGAGTGTAAATCTCCGGCCAAGAAGAAAATGTCTCCACCGCACTAAGGCATGTACTACTGCTGCAAGCTCAAGGTCATGGGTCGGATAATTGAGCTCATAATCTTTGAGTTTGCGAGACTCAAAGGCAACTACTCTACCCTCCTGCATTAGCACTCCTCCAAGTCCTGCCAAGGAAGCATCTGTGCATACGTAAAACTCTCCATGAGGATCTGGCACTGCAAGAATAGGTGCTCTCGTAAGGCATTCCTTCAGTGTACTGAAGGCCTGCTCACATCTATCTGACCATAAAAACTTCTTCCCTTTCCACTGAAGAGAAGTGATAGGGTGCGCAATCCGTGAAAAATCCTGAACAAACCTCCTGTAGTACCCTGCTAGACCCATGAAACTACGCACCTCGGTCACACTAGTGGGTGCTGGCCAATCCATGATGGCTCGAATCTTGGAAGGATAGACTGCGATAGTTTCCCCAGAAATGACGTGGCCCAAATATTTCACCTCAGGCTGAAAGAACGCACACTTCTCCAAGTTCCCGTAAAGGCGCTTGTCGAAGACACTGAAGAACCTGGCGAAGGTGCTCCTCATGCTCCTCACGTGTGCGTGAGTAAATCGAGAATGTCATCAAGGAAGATGAGCATGAAGCGATCAAGGAAGGTCCTGAATACCCCATTCATCAAACTCATAAACAACTCGGGGCATTCGTCACAAACCGAAAGGTACCACCGTGAACTCGTAGTGGCCATATCTCGTGCGGAAAGTTGTCTTGTGAATATCAGTCTCGCGATCCACGAGCCGATGGTATCGACTTAAGATCTATCTTAGAGAAAAGCGTAGCCCCCTTCATCCGATCAAATAAATCATCAATGCGTGGAAGGGGGTAACGATTCTTGATCGTTACTTTATTCGGTGACGGTAGTCAATACACAACCGAAGAGATCCGTCCTTATTTTCACGAAGATGATGGTGCACCCAAGGGGATACCGTAGTACCCAAAATTGTAAGGTCTTATCTTTGCGAACGGTGTAATAAATGCCCCAATGATGATACAGGTCTCTTCGCAAGGTGTTCGGGATCCAGAGAAGCTTTACGGATATGCGTTAACATCCCGCATGCCCCGCTTAGCCCCCGCGTGCTTTGTTTTCCCTTTTTTCCTCTTTTCTTGGCTTTTTGGTCTTGATGTGAAACCGCCGCCCTTCGAAGTGGCGGCGGTCTCTAGAACCCCCGCCATAAAGCGGGCGGCGGTCCTTTACGCGTTTTCCAGAACGTTCTTTTGACGGAACGCACGCAAAGTTCAACGCTTCACCAGCTTTTCTTGCCGACTTGAGCATGCATTTATGTTTTTGGTCCCCTGGAATAGTGTTTTTCCTTTGTTTATTGTTTAGGAGTTCAGTTTGGTTTTGATCTTTGGGTGTTTGAATTCCTATAAATGCATGGTTTGTGCACATGCAAATGGCCCCTCATTCTTGTTTCAAACTCACCATTTTCAGTAGTTCAGTCTTCTAGTTTGCTTAAGTTTGATAGTTTAAATCCTTTACATGCTTGGTTGCATTACTCAGCTGTTGGTAAGCCACAGATCCAACTTGTGCAAACTTGATATTATTGTTTTGGAGTAGAATAGTTTAGGCAGCCATTAAAGTTGCAGGTTTTACTCTTCATACGAGACTAGTTTGAGTTCTGGATGCTTTTTGTTGCATGATTCGCAGAGACCCCACTAGGAATTGCATAGGCCAAGCTCGTACTTGCGCTATCCCTCTCCTATCCGCATTCTATTCTCGTCTCGCATTCAAGGCCGTCCATTGATCCAAATATCTATTCTGTTGATGCAAGCATTCCACGCTTTTCTGGATTCACGTGAGCACAAAGAACGAAGAGATCATACTGAGGGGACAAGAACACACACACCGTCGGATTCGCCACTGTTCTGCGAAATCCAGGTTCCATCTTTCAAAGTTTTAGTTAGAACTTATCAAATAAAGTAGTTAATCGCTTTATTTCAGTTATTTCCATTCTCGATATTGCCAGGGAGGTTGTGGGGATTGATAGTTTCTGAGAAACTATGATTCATTCCTCACTTCTGAGGTAGGATCGAGAATCTTGCAAATAGATTAGTTATTTTGTTGTTTAGAATAGATATACAAAATTGCACATGAGACAAATAGCTACACTCGGCTATTTTGTTTGTTTTATGTTATTAGTTTAGTTGTCAATTCTAAATATTTTAAATATTTGCTTTCTTATAAATTGCGGAAAATACAAAAAGAAATTATATATGCTAGAAGTGTACTTAGATTTTACTTTATTATAGTTTGTTTCATTATGCTTTTGCATGACAATTACGGGACCTAGGGAGCCAGGGAATACATTTTCGAGCCAATTGTGCCCCACCCAATATCGTAGTGGAAATAACCGACATTGACCAAAACCTTAGGATACAAGTCTTCCAAACAACAAGACTTCCAACAAAGTCAGTCATAGTTGAGAGGGTTAAACACAAGAAGACAACCAAGCACACACATTTTGGTCAAATCAGCCAAACTACAGGTTATCCTAGAAAACATCCGCATGACTGTAGAAGGATTTGAAAGAGAACAAATATTCGGGTGCGATCCTTTAGTTCCATAGCCAGACGCTGGAGACACCCTCGTAGATATAGATACCAGCTTAAGAATTCAAGTTGCTAGAACACCTGTGAGGTATTCTGAGAAAATCACACAATTGCTGATTCTAAACGTAGAGGCCGAGAAAGCATACGATTACTGGATACTAGGGATTAGGACTTGATCTCACGTATGACCATAACAGGACCGCAACAACCAAGAGTCTACGGTTGTGATCCACAAATCCCATAGCCTAACGAATCCATAAGAGAATTAGACATAGACACTGGCCTACGCACATTAGTATTTCAGTCTACTCCGATTCCACCTATCATCATTCAACAGTTATCCCTACTAGACACAACAGCTAACGAAGCTAGAGAATTTTGGACTAGGCCAGAGAATCGTCCATAGAGTTGACTATATTCACCATATGACCCTATCAGGAGAAATACACGAAACCATCCCGGGTCATTTTCCACGCATCCCACAACCCATAGATCGAATCACGCCAGAGCTCGATATTGATTGGAGCCTTCGAGTAGTCATCCTTGCTGATCGATCTATCACACCGGTCCAAGTTAGAAGGGCCTTCTTTGCCTTAGATTCGCAGATTCCATTAGTGCGTGTCGAAGATATTAGATTTCCTAACTAGTCTATCCGTATACTACCTGTATTCCATCCCCACCGGCTGTCTCGGCACGACCTCGGGAGGTCGGGTACGCGGAAGAGTCGCTTGTAGATTCCCACGCTCGCTTGTCGCTTTTCCGGCGTACAAAATTGGTGAACCCAACGTGAACCTTACAATTGCTTCACCTTCTCTCTGAGAAGTTTCATCTTATCCAAATCACCTTCGCTCCTTCCCATTATTCTGCGGGTATTCATATACCCCCCGAATATGTCGGGATTCGATGCATATGGAAGACCCCTCCTGGGTCTCGAGGCATACTATGCCCAACAGAATAGGCAGTCATCACCCTCACTCTCAATGTGGGGCGACAACTATTCAACTAATCAGTTGTCAACGCAAACGCCAAGGACTAGATATAATTCGTCCTTCCAAGCAGAGGGGTTGGAGCAACTCGCTCAAACACAAACAGAGCCTTCAGGCTCAAACAATATGACATTGACTGGAGAATCTGCTTCATCTCCTCAGGTGTTACTTAGACCACATATTAGCAGACAATCAGATCCATACTCAGTTCTAGATGACGAGTACTCAATACGTTATCCTAGGAGTGAACAACGCTCTCAAGGCATGTACCCACCTGTAGGAATTTTGCAAATACAGCCCGAGTTCTCTCCTCAAGAAAATACCTCTATGCCATCACGTATAGAAAATACTCTCAGAGATGCTTGGCAGGATAGTGATCAGTTCATAGCAGGATATCACATACCTCCGCAAAGCCATGTTATACAACAAACGCCACCAAGGCACGATATCGTGACTTCACCAAACGAAGTCATTTCAACTCTAATAGAAAAGGTTAGAGGATTAGAACTTTCCCAAGCAAGTCAAAATTTGAGATTCATACAAACAGGGAGTTCCAATCCTCCGCACCATCCTAGCCAAGTAGATCTCCTCACAGGAGTAGGCACATTAGGTATGACTCCTCAGTATTCACAACAAGTGCCAACTAGACCCACTATCGCTAGCACTGTTCCTCCTGGTCCAGTACAGAGCAATCCATTCCTGGATAGTACCCCTTCGTACTTAAACATGTACTCCAAATCGCCACAAGGGGATATGTACTCATCCCCGGCATGTTTACTCAAATGCAGGGATTGCCTTATGCCCCTGCCAACGCGTACGTTACGCCATATCAACAACCCGTTCCGCCACCGCCTCCTCAACAGGCACCATCAATGGTTGAGACGTATGCGATAGGGACTTATTCAGAATATTTAAAGGAGCCCTTAGATTTCGCCATACGAAGCGTTATGCTTCCAAGGCCTCTTCCCGATTTTCCCAAATACAAAGGAGAAGGAGATCCGAATGTGCATATCAAAGCTTACGCTACAACCATTCGAGAATTACTCCCATGGGATGGGGTTGTTGCTAAAATATTCCCCAAAATGCTGGAAGGCATTGCCCTCGATTGGTATTACAGAATACCCGAGGCTTCCATACATTCATTCAAACAACTCGTGTCTGAGTTCATCAAAGCCTTCGACATGAACAAACTATTAAGGACAGGAATCAGGGAGTTCTTGCACATCAAGCAAGAACATAACGAGTCTGTCACCCATTTCATCCAAAGGTGGCGCACAGTCCTTTATTCCTCGGCAAGCACTCCAAACATGGATCAGATGGAGCTATGCGATTTATTCCTTCATTCTCTTAGCAGAGAAGTGAAGGAAGAAGTCCAGAAGTTCCCACTAAGGACTTATGACGAAGTACTTGAGAGCGCTCTACGAATAGACCAGGCAGCAATAGATAGTGGCCGTAAGACGTATGGAGCAAACGGGAGGTTAATCACCTCTACTCAAAATACTACAACCACCACAAGCGTCAATCAAGGACCCAAAATCCTTAACAAAAATCGTGGGGTAACAACAGATGGGGTAACTGACCAGCCCAAGAGGGTAAATGTCGTTAATACTCCGTCACAAACAAACAACCAAAGAAACAACAATTTTACCCCGACGGTCAATACGGTGGATTTTAATAATCCACAACAACAACAACGGCGAAATCCCATGCAAGGACCAAGCCAAAACTCCTTTGGTTATCAAAACCAAAGTCAAAACCAGAAACAACAAAACTTTAGTCCTAATAGGCAACAGTTTGATCGGAATTTTAGGCCACAATACACACCAAACCAACAAAACGGGAATTACAACCCCAATTCTTATTGTGGTTTCCATAAAATTCGGGGTCATGACACTAGAACGTGTCGTGACTACAACAAATTCATGCAACGCTTGCCAAATGAACAAAAACAATTTTTTATGGATATGTTCTTAGCAGATCCTACATCACCAACGGCAAGTACCTTCGCAGGGGCAGTTTCCCCTTAGAATGCCCCTCTCAAGATCTTTAATGATCCACTCCCAAATCATGATAGCGATAGGTTGAAACCAACTGGAACAAACAAAGGTGCAATAACAGGAAACAACGATCACGAGGCCTCAACTTCGCTAAATCCATTAGTCGCGCCACAACTAGGAAGTCAACCACGACCTAAGGTAGTTGGATTAGTAGAGTTAGACTCCGAATTACCCGTTGAAGCAATTACGAGGACACGAGAGTATTTCTCTCAACCAAGTCCAAGCCATCTGCCGGAAACAGATAACATCCAGCAAACCGTAGCAAAACCTATGGGTGCTTACGATCTAATTAATGATCTAACAAAAACCTTCTCGCATATTTCATTCCTTGATTTACTAAAGAATTCCCCTGCTCACAGGGCTGCTCTTTTAGAGGCGTTAGGTTTGGGTCATTTAATTAGTATCACTCCACCACCAGAAGCACAAGTAAATCATATAGACTTTGATGTTTATCCTCCGGGACAGGCGGATAGGGATGTCGAATTCATATTCAAAATAAGTAAAATGCCTACAGATGCTGAGATCACACGCCGAGGCGATCCAGCCCTACACTTGCAAGTACAGGTTTATAATAATTATGTAAAACGGGCAATGGTTGACGATGGAGCTGCGGTTAACATAGTCCCTTTCTCTTTTCTCCAAAAATTGGGATATGGTGAAACAAACTGTTCCACTACTCGAAATACCTTGAGAGGCTACGATAGCCTTAAAGCCACGTCGATAGGAACCATAATACTACCGGTCACTTTGGGACCTAAAACAATCCTGACTGAGTTTTATATTATAGATCGGGAAACTAACTATAATATGATCCTCGGCCGACCGTGGATACACCGAATGAAGGCAATCCCTTCCACGCTATTTCAAGAAGTAAGATTCTTACATCTAGGAAAGGTATTTGTAGCCAAAGGTGATCCAAAGCCGTTTGACGTGCACCTAGCTGATTTAAAGAAGAGACCAGGTGTACACTCGGAATTCAAACTTCCAACAAACCAACTTAATAAACCCACTGACTCAAAGTCAAAAGAAAAGTTGGTACCTACGACGGATCTTGAAACCATCAGCGTAGCCAAAACAACCCCAATTCCTGGCGGTAAAACTAAAGAAACTGTATCATTAGGGACTACTGCGAAAATCGTTGAATTAATAGAACAAGATTTACCAATGTTCTTACCATTTGATTCGGCAGGTATAGGATATTCCTTAGGGGTTGGCTCTCTTCCAGCAGAAGATCTTTGCATGGTCGAGGTAGAATGCGCAAACACAATGAATAACCCAACCTCCATATTCCCAGCTAAGTATTGGACACTCCATTTTGATGGGGCTAGATGCCGTTACGGAGCAGGGGCAGGTGTAATTCTTACCTCGCCAGAAGAAAAAGTCATGCCATTTGCCTTCAAGCTTAATTTCGAATGCACAAACAACAGCGCTGAGTACGAAGCCCTCCTCCTTGGTCTCACCTTAGCCAAAAGAATTGGTATTGATAATATCAGAGTTTTAGGAGACTCGCAATTAGTGGCAAACCAAGTTTCAGAGGTATATGAAACTAAAGCCGAACACTTGCAACTTTACAAAAACGCTGTTTTAGATTTGAGTAAGGCGTTTAACTTTATATCCATTGAGGCGGTCCCGCGAGAGAAAAATCTTCTCGCCGATTCAATAGCAACTTCAGCATCACGTTTTACTCCAAGCAATGAATTAGAAGATACTCACTTCACAGTATCCATTCGTGACGAACCATTAATAAAAACAATGACAAATCCTCCTTTTAGTGGAAGTAAATCTACCGTCCTAGACCATGTTGGAAACGATGCGGCTACCTTGGATTATTTAAATGCCTATGCAGCATTACATCTTTCTTATCACATGCTAGATTTATCCCTGATTCCACATTCGTCTTCCTACTTCGAAAATCCTCTAACGAATCTTCCCTCACAAAAAGAACCTAATATATACGTGGTGGAAAACGGGGATGATTTGGATTTACCCCCAACACCGCCGAGTTCGAAGAGGGTAACGCCTCTTTAATTGAAGAAACAATCGATGTCAATATCGGAACGGAAGATGAGCCAAGAATTTTAAAGCTAGGTTCTTCGTTAACCCCAGAGGAAGTAGAGATACATACTCAAGTTCTCAAAGAACATCAGAAGGCGTTTGCATTTAATTACAAGGAGATGACGGGAGTCGCACCCCACATTGCGGTGCACAACCTCGTCACTAGATCAGATGCAAAGCCAATTAAACAGAAATCAAGACCCATGAAGCCCAAAGTAGCTCTCATGGTAAAAGAGGAGGTGATAAAACTCCTCCAAGTAGGATTCATCAAGCCAGTTGACTACTCCCAATGGGTATCAAACATCGTTCCCGTTCTCAAGAAGAATGGAAAGATACACATCTGCATAGATTTCGGGACATTAACAAAGCATGTCCTAAGGATGACTTCCCATTGCCATCTATCGATGTCATTGTTGATGCAACAGCTGGGTTTGAGCTTTTGTCTCTCATGGATGGATTCTCGGGATACAACCAAATCAGAATATCCGAGCAAGATCAAGCTAAAACCACGTTTATAACTCCTTGGGGAACCTATTGCTACGTTGTTATGCCATTCGGTCTTAAGAACGCCGGTGCTACGTACCAGCGGGCCATGACATACATATTTCATGATCTAATTCATAAAATCATGGAATCTTACGTGGATGACTTATTGGCTAAGGCCAAAAAGCGTTGTGACCACCCTGAAGTACTCCGCATCATTCTTTCACGCCTAATAGAATACGGGGTTACCCTAAACCCAGAGAAATGCGTCTTTGGTGTAACAGGAGGAAAGCTCCTAGGTTACATCATATCGTCACGAGGAATCGATGTTGATCCAACCAAAATTCGGGCTGTCCTCGAAATGGTCCCACCTTCCAGTGAATCCGGAATCAGATCATTTCTCGGAAAGCTGGGTGCAATCCGAAGATTCATCCCAGACCTGAGCTTCGCTATTCATCCAATCAACAACTTGCTCAAGAAAGACTATAGCATTGATTGGACTGAAGATTGCAATGAAGCTTTTGATGCGGTTAAGCGCTTTCTGTTGTCACCACCTACGCTAATGCCACCTAAACTAGATCACCCTTTAATTTTGTACTCACAGCTCTACCGATGTTTCGTTAGCTTGCATGCTAGCCCAAGAAGACGATGACAAAAGAGAACGCGCAATTTATTTCATTAGCCGAACATTGCTCGACTATGAAACACGCTATACACAAGCAGAGCGAGAATGTCTTGCCATAGTTTTCGCAACCAAACGCCTAAGACACTACATGCTAAATCAAGAGACAAGGGTCATGGTAAAAACTGACCACTTACGAACCTTCCTCACACAAGGGTCCCTGTCTAAAAAGGCGGGACGCTTTATAACCTTAATGGGAGAGTTCGAATTAACTTTTGTAAACCAAAAGTCAGTTAAAGGGCAAATCATCGCAGATTGGTTAGCTGATAACCCGCTAGACGGAGGCGACTTAGTAGACTTAGACTTTCCAGATGAATGCGTGTACTACGTCGAAACCCGACCTGCTATATCTGAGTGCCCTTGGTACGCTGATATCATTAGTTATATCATGGACCATAGGTACCCAGAAGGAGCTACACCTCAACAAAGAAGGTGGTTACGCATTATCGTAGCTAAATACGTCATTATAGAGCAGAGTGCTCTATCGGAAAGCATTCGATGGAATGCTCTTAAGGTGTGTTGACACAGAAGAGTCCAAGAAGATTCTCCATGAATCCCACAGTGGTATATGTGGAGGCCACTTCGGCGGCCACGCCACCACTCAAAAAATACATCGAATGGGCTATTTCTGGCCCACTCTAGAACATGACGCAATAGAGTTTGTACGCGCAGTGTCATAAATGTCGGGAGTTCTCTCATGAGATCCACATGCCTGACACAAGCTTTCTGAACCGATCGCTACTCCGTGGCCCTTTTCTACATGGGGCTGGACTTGATAGGGAAGTTCTCTCCCTCGTCCCTGAGATGGCCACAATTTTATAATCACGGCCACCGAATATTTCACTAAATGGGTAGAGGCCATGCCTCTTTATTTATACGGTTCTGTAATCGCTAAGTTCATTTTGAACCAAATCATCTGCAGTACGGTATCCCGCAAATCATTATCTCAGATAATGGAACTTCTTTCAAGAATGAAGAAGTTCATGAGCTATGCAACAAATTTAAAATCAGCCATCATACGGCTTCCTTGTACTATCCCCAAGCCAATGGGCAGGCTGAAGCAACGAACAAAACACTGAAAGCCATTCTCCTTAAAACGGTAAAAGAAAACAAACGGGATTGGCATTTAAAGTTATATCCGGCCTTGTGGGCCCATCAAACCTCAATAAGAACTCCAACAGGAGCAACTCCTTTCTCGCTGGTATTTGGGTCAGAAGCAGTTCTCCCACTTGAAGTTGAAATCCCCAGTCTCCGCATTTCACTACAAGGGATTCTGGATGAGGACGCTTACAGAGAAGCACGTCTTTCTCAATTAGAAAGCCTGGATGAAGCTAGGTTAGATGCTGAACAACGACATAGAGTCTATGCCGACCGAATGTGCCGGCAGTATAACAAGAAAGTCTATGAACGTGACATATACGAAGGTGACCTAGTTCTAAGGTTAGACAGCCGGATCGACAAGAAGACCGGCGAAGGAAGGAAATTCCGGCCCAAATGGTTGGGCCCGTACCGAGTCACAAAGGACTACGGAAATGGTGCATACCTCTTATGCACGCTAGAAGGTGAGGAGTTTGGCGAAACAGTCAATTCTCTCCACCTCAAACGTTTCTACGCGTAAGCAGCTAACGCTACTTATATAACTATCTACATTGCATTTTCATATAGATTAGGATCATTTTGTCCACTTGTTCTTATACAAATTGTGATCAAGGAATCTATTCTCAAAGCAATTTATTTCAAACTCGTGATGTTTCTGGCATAAAGTTCTTTAATCATACCTCTCCATCTTCGATATCATCAATCAATTCAGAATCTTTTATCTAATAAAATCAGACATGACAAAGTCTTAACGGTAACCATACCAAGATCTGCAAGTTTGTTCTCGCTTTGGTTTCTTCTTAGGGTAGGTGTCTTGCCTATGGTCTGTTCTAGAAGCTTCATGGTGTCACATCTATCCCATATGCACATCTCTTTGGAAATAAGAATATACTGACATCTTACTCAAACAAACAAGTCAAGAAGTGATTAAACAGAAAATTTTATTTTTACACATTTCCTTGCCCCACCAACCTTCGGTGATGAGCTTGCGTCTCTTACTAGTGACGTAGGGTTGGGAAAGGATGGAAATGCCCTTACTCGCCTATGCCTTGCCCACGGTGATAAACCCACGCTTCTTACTAGTAGCATGGGGCAAAGTGTAGGGGGTCCTCTAGACAATGCAAACGTTAAAAGGTCATAAACAAACTATTCGAACTTTGAGTCAAAAACAAATGAATCAGATGTTCAAAATTCCAAGAGAGTTAAAAATCCTAAAAACCAGATTTTGTCTACTATGTGGCCATCTACGGGTCTAAGTCTGGATAAACCGCAAAGCAAGTTGCACCCAAAACTATGAAGTCATTCAGGTCGAGTCGGCTTGTGGCTTTCAATTTGGTTCTGTCAAAGCTTTGTCTGTCTTTCATCACTATCATTTCATCACATTTCATAACTTGCGCCCTTCTTGGCTCTTGGTGATGAGCCCTCGCATCTTACTAGTTGCGTGGAGTTAGGAGTGGGGCAAGTTTATCTGTTCATCATACTGGTTGTTTTCATCACTGTGCCAAAACAAATACACGTTATCCAAATTGCTAATAAAAGTTAAGATTCAAGATCACAGTATATCTACAATATCATATATCAGCATCATGAAACACAAAAGGAAAGCAAACATTTGCATCATCTGTTTTCCACTGCATACACCCAAAAACACACAAAACAGAGTAAGTTAGTATCTAAACGATATCAAGAGAGTCATAAAAACATACACAAATGCTAAAAATACAAGTGAAAGTTTTCAAGTGAGGTCCTTTTGCATTACGTGCCAAAACCGCCATGCCATGAATGGCTGCCAAAGACGTCTGTGTGACCATGCCGCCTGACAGGGCGGCGGTCATGTCCGAAACCCGCGCGGGTTTTTAACCCCAAAAAGCCAAAAACTGGAAAAAAACGACCATTTTAGCTAAAAACAAAGCCTACCCAGTAGGCGCCCCCCCTAGATGGACCTTTTAAACCTAACATTTTCAAAAATGACCCCCCCATTACAACAAATTTAGCATTTCAAAATTGAAGAGGGAAAAGCACAAAATTGAAGAAAAACCAACCTGTGATCTCGCGGGGTGGCGTTCCGCACGTGGAGGCATGATCACTATCTCGCTGTGGACGTTTTGACTCTACTCGCGTGAGAAACCGTTACCGTGGGCCCCAGAGCTCAAAATCTATCAAATCGACTCGCGCAAATGAATAGTAAAATGGGCCCACTTTTATATATATAGCGCTCTAATTCGTTTTAAATCCCCTTTTCACAGGTTCGGAGCGCCAACGGAGGTAAGTTTCTATCCTCGCACTAATGGTACATCCTCTTCCCCTATTATTTTAGCGTTTATTTTCCAAGTTATTGTATCTATCTGCACTTGAGTTCTCCTTTCATTTTGCAGGTAGCGGGAATTTCGGATGGCGTCATTTCGACACACGGACGTATAAGGTATAACTTCTAGCTTCCCATTTCGGGATGGCCATACTCGGACCCACCGTTTACGCCTCTTCATGCTAAAACGCTTCTCCGAGGGGGCAATATGTACGTACCCAAAATTGTAAGTCTTGTCTTTATCTACGAACGGTGTAATAAATGCCCCAATGATGATACGGAGTCTCTTCGCAAGGTGTTCGGGATCCAGAGAAGCTTTACGGATATGCGTTAACATCCCGCATGCCCCGCTTAGCCCCCGCGTGCTTTGTTTTCCCCTTTTTCCCTCTTTTCTTAGCTTTTTGGTCTTGATGGTGAAACCGCCGCCACGAAGGCGGCGGTCTCGTGACCGCCGCCCCTGAACAGGGCGGCGGTCAGAACCGCCGCCCATACGAGCGGGCGGCGGTCCTTTACGCATTTTCGATTGTTCTTTTGTGAACGCACGCAAAGTTCAACGCTTCACCAGCTTTTCTTGCCGACTTGAGCATGCATTTATGTTTTTGGTCCCCTGGAATAGTGTTTTTCCTTTGTTTATTGTTTAGGAGTTCAGTTTGGTTTTGATCTTTGGGTGTTTGAATTCCTATAAATGCATGGTTTGTGCACATGCAAATGGCCCCTCATTCTTGTTTCAAACTCACCATTTTCAGTAGTTCAGTCTTCTAGTTTGCTTAAGTTTGATAGTTTAAATCTTTACATGCTTGGTTGCATTACTCAAATTTGTTGGTAAGCCATGAGATCCAACTTGTGCAAACAGTATTATTGCTTTTGGAGCAGAATAGTTTAGGCAGCCATTAAAGTTGCAGGTTTTGCTCTTCATACTGAGACTAGTTTCGGAGTTACGGACACTTTTTGTTGCATGATTCGCATAGTAGACCCCGCTAGGAATTGCATAGGCCAAAGCTCGTACTCTTGCGCTATCCCTCTCCTATCCGCATTCTATCCATGCTCGCATTTCAAGGCTGTCCATTGATCCAAATATCTATTCCTGTTGATGCAAGCATTACACGCTTTTCTGGATTCACGTGAGCACAAAGAACGAAGAGATCATACTGAGGGGACAAGAACACACACACCGTCGGATTCGCCACTATTCTGCGAAATCCAGGTTCCATCTTTCAAAGTTTTAGTTAGAACTTATCAAATAAAGTAGTTAATCACTTTATTTCAGTTATTTCCATTCTCGATATTGCCAGGGAGGTTGTGGGGATTGATAGTTTCTGAGAAACTATGATTCATTCCTCACTTCTGAGGTAGGATCGAGAATCTTGCAAATAGATTAGTTATTTCGTTGTTTAGAATAGATATACAAAATTGCACAGACAAATAGCTACACTCGGCTATTTTGTTTGTTTTACATTATTAGTTTAGTTGTCAATTCTAAATATTTTAAATAGTTGCTTTCTTATAAATTGCCAGAAAATACAAAAAGAAATTATATATGCTAGAAGTGTACTTAGATTTTACTTTATTAAGTTTGTTTCATTCTTTGCTTTTGCATGACAATTACGGGACCTAGGAGCCCGGGAATACATTTTCGAGCCAATTGTGCCCCAACCCAATATCGTAGTGGCAATAATCGCATTGACCAAAACCTTAGGATACAAGTCTTCCAAACAACAACGGACTTCCAACAGGTCGGAGTCACGGTTGAGAGGGTTAAACATAGAAGGCGACCAAGCACACACATTTTGGTCAAATCAGCCAAACTACAAAGTTATCCTAGAAAACATCGCATGGATCAGTAGAAGGATTTGAAAGAGAACAAATATTCGGGTGCGATCCTTTAGTTCCATGCCGGATACGCTGGAGACACCCTCGTAGATATAGATACCAACTTAAGAATTCAAGTTGCTAGAACACACTGTGAGGTATTATGAGAAAATCACACAATTGCTGATTCTAAACGTAGAAAGTGAGAAAGCATACGATCATTGGATACTAGGGATTAGGACTTGATCTCACGTATGACCATAATAGGACCGCAACAACCAAGAGTCTACGGTTGTGATCCACAAATCCCACAGCCTAACGAATCCATAAGAGAATTAGACATAGACACTGGCCTACGCACATTAGTATTTCAGTCTACTCCGATTCCACCTATCATCATTCAATAGTTATCCCTACTAGACACAACAGCTAACGAAGCTAGAGAATTTTGGACTAGGCCAGAGAATCGTCCATAGAGTTGACTATATTCACCATATGACCCTATCAGGAGAAATACACGAAACCATCCCGGGTCATTTTCCACGCATCCCACAACCCATAGATCGAATCACGCCAGAGCTCGATATTGATTGGAGCCTTCGAGTAGTCATCCTGGCTGATCGATCTATCACACCGGTCCAGGTTAGAAGGGCCTTCTTTGCCTTAGATTCGCAGATTCCATTAGTGCGTGTCGAAGATATTAGATTTCCTAACTAGTCTATCCGTATACTACCTGTATTCCATCCCCACCGGCTGTCTCGGCACGACCTCGGGAGGTCGGGTACGCGGAAGAGTCGCTTGTAGATTCCCACGCTCACTTGTCGCTTTTCGGCGTACAGATACACTAGGATGGATTAGGCCTTTTCCATAAGGCCCTCAAGCTGCAACTTGAGCTCACATAACTCAGTGTAGTCATCCGATAAGGTGCTCGTGAGATAGGCTGCGCCTGGAACTAGATCTATATGGAAGTCGATCTCACGTGGGGGAGGTAATCCCGGTAGCTCCCCTGGAAACACATCGGTGAACTCTGATAAGATGGGATGATCATCGAGGGAAGGTCCTCTTGACTCATCCTCTCGATCATCACCGACCGTAATAGCAAACAACTGACAACCCCGTCACGCACACCGCTTAAGCTGCATAGCGGAGATGGTGCGAATGGATACGACCCTCCTAACTCCTGATATCACTGACTCTACTCCAAGATCATCTATGCAAGAAATAGTCTTATGGTAACAATCCACTCTAGCTCTGTGAGCGGACAACCAATCCATGCCTAAAATGATGCCATAAGACCCTAATGGAAGGATCCGAAGGTCGAAGTAGTGGTGAAGGGTCCCAAATCCACTACACACTCCTTAACTAAGGAGTCTACAGGAAATTTTGGCTCCGGAAGCCATCTCAGCGTCCCAACTACGGCCTGCCTAAGCGCCACCAGACCTCTACAACACTCTACTAAGGATGGTGCAATAAAGGAATCGAAGAACTGAATCAAATAATATAGAGGTGGAAATACCACCAATACTACATATCGTCTCAATCACGGTACTCGATGCTCGGCTGCTCGGTTCTCGGCGCTTTGCGTAGATCCGATGACTCCGTGCCATATCTCCAACAGTAGGCCCCGAGCTCTGTGTCTTACCCTTGTTAGGGTTCTGTGGGAAATCTCTCCAATGATGTCCAACAACACCACAACCATAACAACTACCTGGTCCTCTCCAGTGGGAAGCAGCTCCAGCTGGTACTCTAGATGACTGAGATACAGATCATGACGATCCGGCTATTGGGCTGCATTGGGGTCTCTGTTCGCCGAGCTCCTGGCTGATTGAGCTCTCGGTGTACTTGTGTGTCTGATGGGACCCCTAGGAGGAGGCCCCATACTCCGTCCCCTCTGTGCATCAAATCTCTGAGGAGGTCGGTAAGGTGGGCGGGTCTGCTGCTGCTGCGCTCTTCTTTGTGGTGGCCTGAATGAAGCTTGCCCTGAACTCTGTCCACCACGTGGAGGAGGAACTGACCCTTTCGACCTACTATCCTACATCTACTGGATACGGCTCCGAAATCTTTCTCTAGCCTGTTGCGTCTTTCCCCGTGTCTCCTCTACAATATAGGCCTTCTCCACGGCCTCTGCTAATGTCTGTGGGTAGTGAATGCGTACCGCACCACCCAAGTCTAAATTCGGTCCGGATGATGAACCCGTGAATCCTGCACCGCTCATCATGCATATAGTCGACGTCTTGGAGTAGGTCCAAATCGACTCTCATACTCTGCCTCACATCGATGCCTGACGGAGGTCATGAAACTCGTCTATCTGCTTCTGTATAAATCTCCTGGGTAAATACTTGCTCCTGAAACACTCCTCAAATAGCTCCCAGGTAACTGTCTCTGAGTCAACATGGAGCTTCGCTCCTCGGTCCTCCACTAGACCCCCTGCTCCATCCTTCAGAAGATGAATCGCAACATGAGATTTCGTGTTGCTAGTACAAGGACAAAGCTTGAAACACCCGCTCAAGCTCACCAACATGAGGCCAAAATAGCAACTAAAATCGCATTGACATCCTGGAGTGTTTAAGAGAGAGAGAAAATTATGAAATAAGACCCCTTTTTTTTGATTAGGTTCAAAGTTATAAAAGAGGACTAAATGTTCCTATTTGTGTGTGCTCTGCGTGTGCCCGAGGGGCGAACCTCGGAGAAGATTATCGATCTATTAAGATCGCCTCAAATTTCAAATTCAATATTACATCTTCGTTTCTTTCCTCAACAAGGTTCTAAAGTTCTTATTTAAGAAACTTCATTAGCTTTCCAAACATGACTCCATTAATCCCGGTTAAAATGAATTATTTAAGGACCCTTAAATTAATTAAACCCCTTATTATTTTTATTTTTTTTTTTTTATTAAATTATAATAATACAAGACTCACACTTTGTAATTCAAGGTCATAAATATATAATGATTAATTACTTGCTAGAAGGGGTCAAGTGTACACTACCTTACTAGTTTCCACCCCCCTTTTTTTTTTTATTTCTAATTTTCATTCCACAAATAAATTAACCCCATCACTTAAGTGATGTAGGGTGCATCCTCCACCCTTGGATCTAAATTTTTCCAACCCTTAGATTTAGGCTTGGCAAGGAAACCCTAGAAATCTCTATGGATTGCCATATATTTTATCTCTTTTTATTTATTTTCTTTTCTACACCCAAAACCCTCATTTCTTTTGCTCTTTGCTTGAAGGTTAAGGGAGAAAAGGAGGAGAAGGCCAATCTATGGAGGCCATTACAGCCATGGGAGCTTAACTCAACAAATTTCGGCTCAGATCTTTAATGGAGGAGTTTTTTTTTATAGATCTCTCGGTCCTGGGTTTTTTGATTTCCCCAAATCCCCGGGCGCATGGATTTAGTATATATATGGCGCATATATATATATATATATATGTATATATGTATATATATATATATATATATATATATATATATGTATATATATATATATATATATATATATATATATATATATATATATATGTGTATATATGAAATATAAGAAAGGCCGTGGAAAGGGGAAGTGCAGCCGCACGCACAAAGCGCATAAATAAATGGCCAATGCCGTTTTTTTTTTTGTAATAATATAAATTTTTTTTTGTGGTAATATTTTATGGGACAGGAATGGGGGGGGGCGCCGACCCCATCCCCACCCCATATGGTATATGGGTTGGGGGTGGGGGCGGGCGCGCCCCCCCAACCTCAGCATGCCTAAAAATGCAAGCGCGGCGCATGCACAGCCGCATGTGAAAGTTTAAAACTTATTTCTTTTTTTATTATTTTTTTTACATTTTTTATTTATTATATATATTATATATTTAATATTATATATATATATATATATATATATATATATATATATATACATATATATATATATATATATATATATATACATATATATATATATATATATATATATATATATATATATATATATATATATATATATATATAACAATTTTATTTTTTTTAAAGAAAAATAAATAAAAGAATTTTACAGTTTATTAAAATTAATATATTTTAATAATAACTTATCTTATCATTATTAAAATATTTTCATTATTGAGAGTATTAAATATTACCATTTTTATCAAAATAATAATAAACATAGAAGGAAATATTGACAAGTTATAAACTTGTTTTAATCCTCTTTTCTCTTACGATTTGATAATTATTGCATATAAGGTAGAAACAAGTAAATTTCATTTCTTTAACCAATGTTGAAATAATTTGCAATGAGTTCCAAATGAGAAACTCTTACTATAATTTAGTATATTTAGTCTACTTGTTGTCCAAAGTAGAAGTAATTGTGTTTCAAATTTCTATCTATCAACAAGAAGGAAGCTAGCTTTTACTACACATATCATTTGATTAATACAATGAAATAAAACCAACATTTCACAAGAAGGTATTTACAACCAATTTCCCTATTAGTATATTCACAAGATTATCACAAGCCTTTTTGTACATATCATTTCTTTATTTCCTTACAATCTTTTCAATAATGTAAACATCTTGCAAGTAAAATTTGCATTCAACCATGTGACTTTTGGTGCAATATAGATTACAATGTCCTTTATTTTTGAATGAAAACAAGATGATACAACTTTCTTTCTCATACAAATTTACAACAAAATAATGTATATAAGGGAAATGGAAAGAGTCTTCACAAGCTCCAAGGTGTTCTTCATCCATGCTCCAAGTTCCAAGTAGCTCAAATCACAACCAAGATAGGGGGAGAGGCAACACTCTCCTCCCAACCAAAAACTCAATGGAGAAGAGAAGCAATCTCCTCCATTGACCCCGAGCCCCAAACACAACACAATGAAAGGGTGGTCTCCAACTCAAGGCAACAACACTTGCTTCCACAATACAATTTCTTCACAACATTCAAGCTAAAATAAAAGAAAAAAAAGGACACACAAATAACACAAAACATTTCACAACAAGGCTTTCATCCAAGCCAACAAGAGAAGGAACTATGGGAAAGTTTTCCTTATGCCTCCCCATTGAGATGAGATGCCCATCCAAACCCTCCACAATAAAACTCAAGCCCCTATGACTCTTATGCCTCCCTCAAGTACCCCTTTTTCCTCCCATACTCTTATACCTCCCTCCTCTTATGGCTCCCTCAAGGACAAGGTAAGAATGTGAACATTCTTACCCAAGATGGGCATCCCTCTCAAACTCCCTCCACAATTTCCTATTCTACTCTTATGCCTCCCTCATGAGTTTTCCCATAGACCTCTCCTACACTACACATTAAGCATTCTATCCATTTTTCCACAATACACAAAAGTAAACATACATTTTCTACAAATTTAAGCATAAAAGCAACAACAATAAGAAAAAAAAGGGAGAAGGTTTCCTACCTCTCCATTGGAGAAGCCTAAACCAAGAAGCTTTGTCCAAGCTCCCTCCAAAACAATCCAAGCATGCAAGTCCAAGCTCCTCTTTCTTTCTCCCAATTCTTTCCTTTCCAAAATAAAAAGAACTCTTCAAAAAAACTCCAACCCCTCAACAAGAGAGGAAATTTCCATAAATAGACAAAAGGAAAGGGTGAGGGTGATGTGGCTCCATGTAGGATGCCACATCACACATCCTCAAACCACCTCCCATAGTCAACTCAACTCCCAAAACACAATAAATGGGTGGTTGGGTTGAATGACATCTCTTTTCCACATCCATCCCTTCCCATGTGTCTTAAGGCACAATTAAATGCAAAAGGAAGAAAAGTGCACTCCAAAGTCATATTTCCCTTCCCAAAACAATAAATAATCCCCTTTTTGGCTTCCCAACCCATAGATATGGTTGGTAAGGGGTTTTGGGAAGTGTGGGACATGTTCAACTTGTCCCACAAGTCCCCCAAAATTGCCCTAAATCTCAAATTCGAGATTCAAAGGATTTGGAGTGGTCAACACTCAAAACAAGCATTCAATACAAGAGGAAAACACAAGGCTCAAGGAGCCAACCATCAAAATTAATTACACCTACTAGACTTCCCTCCAAAACTTAAAATTAAAACAAGATGTTAAATTAATCTAAACATACTTAGCAAAAGTAATAAAAAAAAACATCACAAATGAAATCATCTACTAAAGTAAGTTAAAACAAGTAAATAAAATTCTTAACCCCTTGGTCACATTAGAAAATTTCCCCCTCATGGAATTTTTTTCTTAACAACATAAAAAAAAAAAAACAAAAGTAACACAATACAATTCACTAGTTGCCTTGACGACCAAATGTCAGAACCACCCGACATCCCGTTGTGTTTGGTTCCCAATCCCCTTTAGGTTGTGATCATGTTGTGTTTCCCGCAAAATACAAAATACCTCCTTCGGCCTCATGCCATGTTAAAATGTCCAAAATAACCATATGCATGAAATTTATTAACATCTATACGTAATTCAATTATCCATTATTTCAAAGTTTAAATCACAATTTAATCATGCATTCCATCATTATCCAAAGTTATAGTAATGTAAATTCAACAACTACATTCTACTTATCATGGCAAAGAAATCCAATGTTAGAACACATGCAATATATCCATATAAAAATAATATCGGTATCCAATAGTCTGTCCATGAGTCAGTGTAGATCATACTGAAAACAAAATCCAATCATAACCCAAATGCATCTACTCACAAAACATCATGCTAATCAACGTAAGTATAAGTCATGTCCATATCCAAAAGTCTGCATAACTCAAAATGATAATCAACTAAGTGTCATAGGAAGTGGGCATTACATCCCCTCCCTTAGACTAGACTTCCTCCCGAAGTCACCGAAATAAGTGTGAAACCGAGCTCGCAATGATGTAAAGCATCCTCCCAAGTAGCAGCAGTCTCATCGCACTCGTCCCATCGACCGAACCCGATCAATCTCTCTCGCTCGAAGGCCTGTGGTCCCGCGATCTAAAATGCGCACGGGCTCCACCATCACCGCCCCGATCCCGCACTCCGCAATGAGGTCCAATCTAATACATGAGAAGGATCTGCTACATATTTCCTAAGAACAGACACATGAAACACATCATGGACGCGAGACAAGCTAGGTGGCAATGCTAGACGATAGGCCAAGGGACCGAGGCGCTCCAAGATCTCAAAGGGACCCACAAACCTAGGAGCAAGCTTAGAACCTTTTCCATAATGGATAGGGCTCTTATGCGGTCTGACACGAAGAAACACCTTCGATCCCACCTCAAAACTGCGATCTGTCCTATGTTGGTCCGCATACTTCTTCTGTCTATCCTGTGCCTCCTGCAATCTCTGTCTGATCAAGGTAACCTGCTGCTCCATGTCCTGTAATAATGCTGGCCCAAGGGAAACCCTGTCCTCAATCCTGTCCCAACTAAGAGGTGTCCTGCACTCTCTACCATATAATGCCTGAAAAGGAGCCATGCCTATAGAACTCTGGAAACTATTATTATAAGTGAACTCTACCAAATACAGATACTCCTCCCATCTCGACTGATGATCCATCACGTACATCCTGAGCATGTCCTCCAAAATCTGATTCACCCTCTCTGTCTGTCCATCTGTCTCAGGGTGATAAGCTGTGCTGAAATTAATCCTCGTCCCTAGGGCATACTGCATGGTGGTCCAGAAATGGGAAGTGTACAAAGGGTCGCGGTCGCATATGATCTTCCGCGGAATCCCATGTAGTCTGACAATCTCATCAAGATATACTCGTGCCACCGCACTAGCCGTATAGGTAGTCTTCACTGGGGAAAAATGAGCTACCTTCGTCAATTTATCCACCGTGACCATGATGGCGTCGTGGTGGTATCTCGACGTCGGCAACCCAACAATGAAATCCATAGAAATGGTGTCCCACTTCCACTCCGGTATGGCGTGAGGATAGAGGAGGCCAGCTGGATGTTGGTGCTCGGCCTTCACCCTCTGGCACTCTAAACAGTGTGACACAAATGAAGCTACATCTCTCCGAAGTCCTCTCCAAAAATACAACTGTCTCAAGGTGGCGTGCATCTTCTTCACCCCGGGATGGGCTGAATACGGTGCACGATGAGCCTCTGTCAAAATGTCATGTCTCAAGCCTCCATCTCTAGGAACATATACCCGACCTCTCGTGTCTCGAGAAGACCATCTCGCCTCTAGTGAAAATCCATCAAACCTCCCTCAAGAGGTCTCGAGACTCAATCTCCGCTCCGCCGCAAGGTAGAAACTATCCCGAGGAAGCCGCCGCAAGATCCTACTCCGCAAATGTGTGCCCACCGAGGTGGCCATAGCCACATGTCTCCGTCTACTCAAGGCATCTCGCCACCACATTCTCCTTTCCCTTCACATGCTCTATCTCCATGTCATACTCACAAAGTAACTCCATCCAACGCCGCCGACGAGCATTTAGATTGGGCGCGTGAAGAGGTGGCGAAGACTCAAGTGATCACCCCGAGTGTAAATCTCCGGCCAAGAAGAAAATGTCTCCACCGCACTAAGGCATGTACCACCGCTGCAAGCTCAAGGTCATGGGTCGGATAATTGAGCTCATAATCTTTGAGTTTGCGAGACTCAAAGGCAACTACTCTACCCTCCCGCATTAGCACTCC
Source organism: Taxus wallichiana var. yunnanensis (assembly GCA_018340775.1). Taxonomy (NCBI): domain Eukaryota; kingdom Viridiplantae; phylum Streptophyta; class Pinopsida; order Cupressales; family Taxaceae; genus Taxus; species Taxus wallichiana. The sequence continues at coordinate 783,825,559 of CM031240.1, read as the reverse complement.
TCCAAGTCCCGCCAAGGAAGCATCTCGTGCAAACGTAAAACTCTCCATGAGGATCTGCACGCAAGAATAGGTGCTCTCGTAAGGCATTCCTTCAAAGTGTATCAAGGCCTCGCTCACATCTATCTCGACCATAAAACTTCTTCCCTTTTCCGTGAAGAGAAGTGATAGGGTGCGCAATCCGTGAAAAATCCCGAACAAACCTCCCGTAGTATCCTGCTAGACCCATGAAACTACGCACCTCTGGTCACACTAGTGGGTGCTGGCCAATCCATGATGGCTCGAATCTTGGAAGGATCGATCGCGATACCTTCCCGTAATAACGTGGCCCAAATATCGCACCTCAAGGCTGAAAGAACGCACACTTCTCCAAGTTCCCGTAAAGGCGCTGCATTCGCGAAGACATCAAGAACCCGCGAAGGTGCTCTCGTGCTCCTCACGTGTGCGTGAGTAAATCAGAATGTCATCAAGGAAGATGAGCATGAAGCGATCAAGGAAGGTCCCCGAATACCCCATTCATCAAACTCATAAACATCATGGGGCATTCACAAACCGAAAGGTACCACCGTGAACTCGAAGTGGCCATATCTCGTGTGGAAAGTGTCTTGTGAATATCGTCTCCGCAATCCCGAGCCGATGGTATCCGACTTAAGATCTATCTTAGAGAAAACGTAGCCCCCTTCATCCGATCAAATAAATCATCAATGCGTGGAAGGGGGTAACGATTCTTGATCGTTACTTTATTCAAATTGACGGTAGTCAATACACAACCGAAGAGATCCATCCTTCTTCTTCACGAAGATGATCGGTGCACCCCAAGGGGATACACTAGGACGATTAGGCCTTTTCCGTAAGGCCCTCAAGCTGCAACTTGAGCTCACATAACTCAGTGTAGTCATCCGATAAGGTGCTCGTGAGATAGGCTCGCCCTGGAACTAGATCTATATGGAAGTCGATCTCACGTGGGGAGGTAATCCCGTAGCTCCCCGGAAACACATCGGTGCAAACTCTCGATAAGATGGGATGATCATCGAGGGAAGGTCCTCTGACTCATCCTCCGATCATCACTAACCGTAATAAGCAAACAACCGACAACCCCGCCGCACACACCGCTTAAGCCGCATAGCGGAGATGGTGCGAATGGATACGGCCCTCCTAACTCCCGATATCACCGACTCTACCCAAGATCATCTATGCAAGAAATAGTCTTATGGTAACAATCCACTCTAGCTCGTGAGCGGACAACCAATCCATGCCTAAAATGATGCCATAAGATCCTAATGGAAGGATCCGAAGATCAAGTAGTGTGAAGGGTCCCAAATCCACTACACACTCCTTAACTAAGGAGTCTACAGAAATTTGGCTCCGTAAGCCATCTCAACGTCCCAACTACGGCCTGCGCTAATCGCCACCAACCTACAACGCTCTACTAAGGATGGTGCAATAAAAGAATCAAGAACCGAATCAAATAATATAGAGGTGGAAATACCACCAATACTACCTGTCGTCTCAATCACAGTACTCTGATGCTCAGCCTGGCGGTTCTCGACCGCTGCGTAGATCCGATGACTCCGTGCCATATCTCCAACAAAAGAGGCTCGAGCTCGTGTCTTACCCTTGTAGGGTTATGTGGGCAATCTCTCCAAAGATGTCCAACAACACCGCAACCATAACAGCTGCCTGGTCCTCTCCAGTGGGAAGCAGCTCCAGCTGGTACTCTAGATGACTGAGATACAGATCCTGACGATCCGGCTATGGACTCGCCGAGGTCTCGCCGAGACGAGCTCGCCGACCGAGCTCGGTGCACCTCGTGTCCCGATGGGACCCTCAGGAGGAGGCCCCATACTACGCCCCTCTGTGCATCAAATCTCCGAGGAGGTCGGTAAGGTGGGGCGGGTCTCGCCGCCGCCGCCGCCGCGTGGTGGCCTCGAATGAAGCTTGCCTCGAACTCTATCCACCCGTGGAGGAGGAATCGACCTTTCGACCTATCATCCCGCATCTCGCCTGGATACGGCTCCAACTCTCGTCTCTAGCCCCGCCGTGTCTTTCCCCGTGTCTCCTCTCGCAATATAGGCCTTCTCCACGGCCTCTCGCTAATGTCTCGTGGGCAAGTGAATGCGCACCGCGCCACCTAAATCTAAGTTCAGCCCCGGATGAACCCGTGAATCCTGCACCGCTCATCCCGCATATAGTCGACGATCGAGTAGGTCCAAATCGACTCTCATACTCGCCATCACATCGATGCCTCATGAGGTCATGAAACTCGTCTATCCGCCGTCAATAAATCTCCCGGGTAAATACCTACTCCCGAAACGCTCCTCAAATAACTCCCTGTAACTGCCTCTCGAGTCAACATGGAGCTTCGCTCCTCGGTCCTCCACTGCACTCCTCGCTCCATCCCTCGAAGATGAATCGCAACACGAGCTTTGTGTTGCTACTACAAGGACAGAGCTTCAAACATCCGCTCAAGCTCACCAACCAGCCTCGCCCGAAAACCGCCCGTATCACCCGAATATGAGATGGTCGCAGCTTCAGATCTCCCCGATATGGTCTCGCAGCACTGATGTATGACGAATCCTAGGTCTCTCTCGTATGCTCCTCTCTCTGCTTCTAGTGGCTCCGAGACCCGTCCCTATGTCCCGAGATCCCGTCCCCATGTCCTCTCTCGTGGTGACTCGCCCTAACCGACTCCGCACGGAAGTTCTCTCGCCCGTGCCCTCGCTATGTCGAGGGGATGCCCGGGCATCTACCGATGGCTCCAAACTATGTCTAGCAAGTCGTCCTCCCAAGGGCTCTCTCGCGATATAAGCGGCATTGACATCCTGGAGTGTCCGCAAGATCTCGAGGTAGTAAGAGGCCGCTACGGCTCGCTCTCCGGCGGTGGTGGTATGTCTAGGTCTATATGAAGAGACCCTCGCCCAATCCGCGCCTCCCCGCATGATCAAGGCGAGAGTTAGTTCATTGTTCTAGGTCTTGTGTCAGTTTTCTAAATTTGTTGTTTACTATAATTATCAACATTGTGGTTTTATATTTTAAAAGAATCAGCTCTGTACTAAGTTAAATGTTCCTGCTTTCGTGTGCTCTGCGTGTGCCCAAGGGTCCAAGCTTCGAACCCCTGGCTCTGATACCAAGTGTAACGCCCGTAGGACTACTCGCATGAGGCCAAAATACAAAACAAGTTTAGAGAGAGAAAATTATGAAATAATTTTTTTTTGATTAGGTTCAGGTTATAAGAGGACAGTTGCGAGGCGTCGGAGATGATTATCGATCTATTAAGATCGCCTCAAATTTCAAATTCAATATTACATCTTCGTTTCTTTCCTCAACAAGGTTCTAAAGTTCTTATTTAAGAAATTTCATTAGCTTGTCGAACATGACTCCGTTAATCCCCGGTTAAAAGAATTATTTAAGGACCCTTAAATTAATTAAAACCCCTTTTATTAATTTTTATTTTTTTTTTTAAAACAAAATTATAATAATACAAGACTCACAATTTGTAATTCAAGGTCATATAATATAATAGATTAATTATATTGCTATAAGGGTCAAGTGTACACTATCTTGCTAAATTCTCCCCTTTTATTTCTATTTTATTTCTAATTTTCATTCCCACAAAATTAACCCCATCACTTAAGTGATGTAGGGTGCATCCTCCACCTTGGATCTATTTTTTCCAACCCTTAGATTTAGGTTGGCAAGGAAACCCTAGAAATCTCTATGGATTGCCATATAATTTATCTCTTTTTATTTAATTTCCTTTCTACACCCAAAACTCTCATTTTTTTTTGCTTTTGCTTGCAGTTAAGGGAGAAAAGGAGGAGAAGGCCAATCTATGGAGGCCATTACAGCCATGGGAGCTTTACTCAACAAATTTTTGGCTCAGAGCTTTAATGGAGGAGTTTGTTTTTTTTGTAAAGATCTCGCTCAAAGTCCTGGGATTGTTTTGGATTTCCCAAACCCTCGGGCATGGATTCAATGTATATATATATATATATATATATATCATATATATATATATATATATATATATATATATATATATATATATATATATATATATATATAATATACATATATGTGGCCGTATAAAGGTATATATATATATAGGGCGGATATATATATATATGCAAGACAGGGCCGTAAAGGCGTGGGAGGGGCGGTCAAATGGCCGCGTTTTTTTTTTGTAATATCTAAATAAAAAAATGAGTTTTTTTTACGAGTAGTGGGGTAGGAATGGGGGGGGGGCGCCACCCCATCCCCACCCCATATGGTATATGGGTTGGGGGGGGCGGCGCCCCCCCCAACCATGGAGCCCAAATAAAAATGGCCGCGCGGCCGCAAAAAAGCCGCTTTTTTTTTTTTTTTTTTATTTTTTTTTTTTTTTTTTTAACCTTATTTCTTTTTATATATATATATATATATTATATATATATATATATATATATACACACACACATATATACACACACACACACACACACACACACACACACGTGTGATGGCATCAACACATTTTTTTTTTGAAAATAAAAAAAAGAATTTTTAATTTTTATTAAAATTTATATATTTTAATAATACTTATCTTATCATTATTAAAATATTTTCATTATTGAGAGTATTAAATATTACATTTTTTTTTCAAAATAATAATAAACATAGAAGGAAATATTGACAAGTTATAAACTTGTTTTAATCCTCTTTTCCTCACAAATTGATAATTATTGTATATAAGGTAGAAACAAGAAAGTTTCATTTCTTCAAACAAGGTTGAATATAGTTTGCAATGAGTTCCAAAAATGAGAAATACTTACTATAATTTAGTATTTTAACTACTTATTGTCCAAATTGAAAGTAATGTGTTCAAATTTCTATCTATCAACAAAAGGAAACTAGCTTTTGTAACACATACCATTTGATTAATACAATGAAATAAAACTAACATTTCACAAGAAGGAATCTACAACAAACTTCCCCAATAGTATAATCACAAGATTTTCACAAGCTTTTTGTACATATCATTTCTTTATTTCCTTACAATCTTTTCAATAATGTAAACATCTTTCAAGTAAAATTTGCATTCAACCATGTGACTTTTGGTGCAATATAGATTACAATGTCCTTTATTTTTGAATGAAAACAAGATGATACAACTTTCTTTCTCATACAAATTTACAACAAAATAATGTATATAAGGGAAATGGAAAGAGTCTTCACAAGCTCCAAGGTGTTCTTCATCCATGCTCCAAGTTCCAAGTAGCTCAAATCACAACCAAGATAGGGGGAGAGGCAACACTCTCCTCCCAACCAAAAACTCAATGGAGAAGAGAAGCAATCTCCTCCATTGACCCCCGAGCCCCAAACACAACACAATGAAGGGTGGTCTCCAACTCAAGGCAACAACACTTGCTTCCACAATACAATTTTCTTCACAACATTCAAGGCTAAAATAAAAGAAACAAAAGGACACACAAATAACACAAACATTTCACAACAAGGCTTTCATCCAAGCCAACAAGAGAAGGAACTATGGGAAAGTTTTCCTTATGCCTCCCCATTGAGATGAGATGCCCATCCAAACCCTCCACAATAAAACTCAAGCCCCTATGACTCTTATGCCTCCCTCAAGTACCCCTTTTTCCTCCCATACTCTTATACCTCCCTCCTCTTATGGCTCCCTCAAGGACAAGGTAAGAATGTGAACATTCTTACCCAAGATGGGCATCCCTCTCAAACTCCCTCCACAATTTCCTATTCTACTCTTATGCCTCCTCATGAGTTTTCCCATAGACCTCTCCTACACTACACAATAAGCATTCTATCCATTTTCCACAATACACAAAAGTAAACATACATTTTCTACAATTTTAAGCATAGGAGCAATAACAATAAGAAAGCAAAAAGGGAAGAAGGTCTCCTACCTCTCCATTGGAGAAGCCTAAACCAAGAAGCTTTGTCCAAGCTCCCTCCAAAACAATCCAAGCATGCAAGTCCAAGCTCCTTTTTCTTTCTCCCAATTCTTTCCTTCCCAAAAAAAAAAAAAAAGAACTCTTCAAAAAAACTCCAACCCCTCAACAAGAGAGGAAATTTCCATAAATAGACAAAAGGGAAGGGTGAGGGTGATGTGGCTCCATGTAGGATGCCACATCACACATCCTCAAACCACCTCCCATAGTCAACTCAACTCCCAAAACACAATAAATGGGTGGTTGGGTTGAATGACATCTCTTTTCCACATCCATCCCTTCCCATGTGTCTTAAGGCACAATTAATGCAAAAAGGAAGAAAAGTGCACTCCAAAGTCATATTTCCCTTCCCAAAACAATAAATAATCCCCTTTTTGGCTTCCCAACCCATAGATATGGTTGGTAAGGGGTTTTGGGAAGTGTGGGACATGTTCAACTTGTCCCACAAGTCCCCCAAAATTGCCCTAAATCTCAAATTCGAGATTCAAAGGATTTGGAGTGGTCAACACTCAAAACAAGCATTCAATACAAGAGGAAAACACAAGGCTCAAGGAGCCAACCATCAAAATTAATTACACCTACTAGACTTCCCTCCAAAACTTAAAATTTAAAACAAGATGTTAAATTAATCTAAACATACTTAGCAAAAGTAATAATAAAAAAGACATCACAAATGAAATCATCTACTAAAGTAAGTTAAAACAAGTAAATAAAATTCTTAACCCCTTGGTCACATTAGAAAATTTCCCCCTCATGGAAATTTTTTTCTTAACAACATAAAAAAACAAAAGTAACACAATACAATTCACTAGTTGCCTTGACGACCAAATGTCAGAACCACCGACATCCCGTTGTGTTTGGTTCCCAATCCCCCTTTAGGTTGTGATCATGTTGTGTTTCCTGCAAAATACAAAATACCTCCTTCGGCCTTGCGGCCATGTTAAAATGTCCAAAATAACCATATGCATGAAATTTATTAACATCTATACGTAATTCAATTATCCATTATTTCAAGGTTTAAATCACAACTTAATCATGCATTCCATCATTATCCAAAGTTATAGTAATGTAAATTCAACAACTACATTCTACTTATCATGGCAAAGAAATCCAATGTTAGAACACATGCAATATATCCATATAAAAATAATATCGGTATCCAATAGTCTGTCCATGAGTCAGTGTAGATCATACTGAAAACAAAATCCAATCATAACCCAAATGCATCTACTCACAAAACATCATGCTAATCAATGTAAGTATAAGTCATGAAAATACATACATATAAAATCACATACTAAAATAAAATAATGGAACAAAATAAAAGAACACACAAACCCCTTGGTCACATTTGGAGGTTATCCCCCCCATGGGGACCCCCTAACAACAAACAAGACACACACAACAAAACACAAGTTGCCATGGTGACCCTTGTTGAATTCATCCAGTATTCCAATGTGGTTGGTCTCTAATCCCCCATTGGTTGTTGTGTTATATTTTACTTGCAAAACATACAATACCTCCTTCGGCCTCATGGCCGCATCAAAACATCCAAGGTAAAATATACAATATAAATCAACAATCATCCACATATAAATCAAATTAAATTATCATCCAGATAAGTAACGTTACTAATTTCAATTTCCAACACATCTCAATTCTACATTTCATCAATATTAATGGATCACAAGATTAGTTCAACTGCTAAGGTCTACTCAATATAATGAAAACATGAATGTCAGAATATATAACCATGTCGACAATCCATCATCATCAATATAACATATCTCTAATAATCCACACACATAATACTATAAATCAAATTCTAACTATAGTTCAAGTATTTCAATCATCTAACATCAAGCTAAGTCAAAATGATACTATAATGTCCATACATATAGCCAACAATATCGAAATCAAAAGTAATAGGTCTCGAAGGGAAGTGGGCACTACATGTTTTCACGAAGATTTTTATTTTCTAACTCCAATTGTGGTCACTTACAGCATTCAGAGTAATGGACTATGCATTCGTATATTTTGGACTTTGCATATGTATGGGAGGACTAGATAATGTTACATTAGAGGCAAGTGAGACTCGGGGCTTAAATGTTACTCCATGCTTAGTATAAGTTTTTATTCCTGCATTTAAATTATGCCATAAAAACTCTAAAATATGTACTGTTTGATGATTCGTTGAAACTCTTGCCCCGTTGTCTCATCTCGCAACAAGTTGTATGTACATAGTTTCATTGAGAAATTATAGTGCATTTTTTTCGATTAAATGTAGAATTGTGGCATGCTTCTTGGTCTGTGAAACGTGAATCTAATGATTTTTTTGGAAACTTTCATTATGAAATAAGAAAAAACCCTAAATCTATTACATCGAAGCTTTTACCTTCTACATGCAATTCTTCACTTTTGTATGCTAAATAGTTTGCTAAAACTAGTTTTCTCTTCTTATCGAGTTGAGCCATATTTTTCCATAAACATATTTGTTCGCATTATAGTTTCTTTCCAACAATTCTACAACTTCTAATTTTTCTGTTAGAGCCCTCCACTATTTATTCCATGCGTTGAATCCTTTTCGGCATTCTCATTGCACTACTCACGCGGTTGTTAGTATAAGTACAACCATCCTTTATCTTCAATTGCATGAATAGATTTTTCTAGACTATATGAGAGTAAAGCTACTAGAGAATCAGTAATCAATTTCTATGTGAATAAAGTTACTAGAGATCGACAATAAATAAAGCTATAATCTTGTTGGAGGATGACCTAATGTTCAAACTACATTTGAAGTCTTTCTCATGTATACAATTCGTTTTTTTTTACTTTTTTAAATTTATTGTTTTTTTTTTGTAAGTATAAGGAATTGAAGATCCTTTTATAGAGCATGGAAGGAATTCTTTAATGGATTGTATTCTTTAAAATATGTTTTGAAATCATAATCTTTATATATACTAGTTGTTTTTGAAGATGTAAACTAGGTCAAGAAAGAGGTGAATTTTTTTATAGTTTATCCCATTTTTTTGTTTTTTTGTGGCACATTCTTTCTTCACCCCATTTATTTCTTAGCTCATTGTTTTTCATTTTTTGATTCTACGTTCTTTTATTCACTTTGTATGATTTTTTTATATATCATAATTTTGTATTTTGTAATTATTGGAGATCATATTACACTTTAATAAGGTTTTAATTTGAATTTCAACTATACATATATACAAACACCTTAGTTCACATATCAATTTATTAAAAATATACAAGTTATCTATCTAATGAAGTATTTATTATTTTAACAAGGCATTTAAGAAAATTTTAAGTGAAAATGAAAAAGGCAATCATTAAACATCTACAAGTATTTAGAGAAATCAACGAACATTAAAATTCATAATAGAAACACATTAGCACAAATTTACCTTGTTGAAGAGTTATTGCTAACACTCGATGTATTGTTTTACTATATAAAACAAATTGTATATATCCCAAAAAAATCTCACTTTTTTCTAGGACTATAGTTGGTAGTATGATGAAGATTGGGAACAATAATGACTTCTTATGAATTGAAGCTAAAAATGAATAATATTTCCAAAATGTAGAAATATGTGAAGCTAGTCATTAAAAAATTTAAATTCTAAGTAGCTTCCACATTATGAAAATTTGACAATTTTATCCAATTTCTTTCCATTCTCATCCTACTTAGGTTTATAATAATTAAATAAATATATTTTAAAATTAATATTCATATTAAACTCCATCAATTAGATCCTCTCATGGTTTTGATGGTTAAATTATGATGTTCATAGGAAAAAAAGTTCAAACTATCCTAACTTTAGCGATTCATGGGTAAAATGTATACCACATAATCTTTAATTTATTAAAGAGCAAAATAACATCAATTGCATGTACATTTTTATTAAAGTTGGTATGAAGATTGCTCTTGGCCTCTACTTGGGCTTAACATCAACCATAGTTTCTTAAGGAGAGTGTAGATTGTTTGAAATGAAATTATTAGATAGATATGAATAACAACACCAATATAACACCAAAATATAAATAAATGATCATAAGATGCAAGTATAATAACTTAGCCACTTTAAGGGGGCAACCTCCAAACCATATAATAAGACTCAAATAAATATGATGATTATGTCCTCCTCCTCTCTCTCTCTCTCTCACACACACACACACACACACACACAACCCAAATCCCTAAGGCCGACTCACTAAGCATATGAAAACATAAATAAATATGATATGACATGATAAGAGATTGTGTTAGCCACATGATGGCTATCCATATCTCGATATATGACATATGCTTAAGGGAATATCATGCCCCTCCCCTTCAAAGTAACATTGTCGGGCCATATTGACAATTTATGTCCAAGCTTCTTCACACAAGTGTAGTCCTCAATGTCAATGATTTCTATATGTTGGTAAAAGAGATCTTCCTCCTCCCATGTTACCGCTGCATTAATTCAATACTTCTGCTTGATTAGATAATTAATAATTACTCTCCACTTCACGCTTTGTAGCTAAATAATTTTCTCATGTTCCAAACCAATTCAACCTTCTTTATCCAAAAAGGAAACTCTATCTGGGATGAAACATTTTGTATAATGAAATTCAAAAATCCAGAAATGTGCCAAGTATGTGAAAGTAGAAAACTCTCTTTGAGATGAGAGAGCTTCAATTTTGTAAAATAATTAATCTTCTTACCATCCACTTGAACCACCTTTATATTATTTTTTTGTTATGATCCTCATGTGCGGATTTCACTTATGCCTCGAGGTTTTGGTGTGATTCGTTACATTTGGTATCGAGCAACCACCTAGATTTGAGTCTCGACATAGGTAGTGACGTTGGTATTGCAGTGTTCTCCTAGGGCTTGTATAAGGCAAGGCGTGGTCCGTGATACGGGTATAAATCTATCCTGAGTCTCTGGGCTATAGTGGTGTTGTGGGATGTTATGATTGTCATGTGTGGATTTCACTTACGCCTCGAGGTTTCGGTGTAATGGTTCGTTACATTGTTCTAATGGGCGCACTCTTCAAATGGAAATATTGAAGCTTCCCTCTTTAGAGCCACACTATATAAACTCTTATCCTCTATTTTTATTCAACTTGATCTTCTTCTTCTTCTTCTCTCTCTTCCTCTTATTCCTCTCATTCTCCTCCTTCTCCTACTTCTTTATTCCACCTAGCCAAGATTTTTTTTTCCATTTCCTCCCAAGACCAATATGAACACTTGATTCAATTGAGAGACTCACATCTTTACGTTGGACCATCAAGCCAAAATGAAAACCAAAACCATGTCCATATAGATGAAAAATAAATCTTCTTAAATTTAACCCACCATTCTGTAGTATCCACCTAACCCTTTCCATAGAAAATAATCCCCATGACATAAAAATTAGGGTTTCTAGAATAAATTCCTTTAATCAAGATTTAAGTATCCAATTTATGAATTATTTCAGCCTTAATTCAAATATTACAAAGAATAAACCTCCTTTTATTTTTCTAGAGATTTCCAAAAATGTAAATAACTTTTAAATTTTTCATAAATTATGTCTTGTGGAGTGAATTTAGGAAAAACCCTAAAATGGGGGTGACTTTTGAAAATTAGATAAAAAAAATCTTGAAATTGCCTGAATGTGTCACAACTTTTGTAAAATTGTGATTGATAAATTGGTGGTTGTTCCCAAGATATGGCTGAAAAAAACATTATGGATTTTGACTTAATATTGACCAAGATCGCGAGCTTGATACCAATTCTAATGAAATTACTTATATGGATATCAATAATAGCAGCAATTTAATACCAAAATATAGATAAGTGATCAAAAGATGCAAGTAAAATAACTTAGCTACTTTGAGGGGGAAACCTCCAAACCATACAATAAGACTCAAGTGCTCAATATGATAATCATATCCTACTCTCTAACTCCTATATATATACCTTAATATACTACACAAAGCCCTAAGGACGACCCACTAAGCATATGAAAGCATAAAAACATATGATATGATAAGAGATTATATTAGCCACATGTTGGCTATCCATATCTCGATACATGACCTAGGGTCAAGGGTGTAGCATGGTATTGGTTTAGGGCTATTTATTAAGTGTAAAATTCTATTATTCTAGGGTACTTGTGTGTTCATTATTGTTTAAGCTTAGGTTCTTAAAAACATATTTCATTATTTTTGTCATCCTATTTTTCTCATTTTTTTATCTCTCCCCTTCTCGTTCTCTTTCTTGTCCCCTTGTACTCAATTATTTTCTCCAAAATTGTATAGTTACACTTGCTAGTATCACATATTTTCGTATAGTTACAATCTCAAGCCTTAACATCCTGGAAGTGTATATTTTCGGGGATTTGGTTCCATGGGTCCTCTTGACTCTCCTTTGGTGGTTTCCGAATTCCCATTGTTTTAGGTTCCTTTTTATAAATATGTATCCCCTATTTTTCATTTCTACTTGTATGCTAACATTACTCCAATTTGAATTAAATTTAATTATTTAAATATATAGGTTAATTGTTTTGTTTAAAATTTTGACGAATCTATATATGAAGTCATGAGATATAAAGAGCCTCGTTATATGAATTTGATCATTTAGAATAGGATAATATTTGAGGCATTTGTTTATTTATTTATCTAACATTCATTCTAAAAGGAAAAGTCATCTATAGTAGACTAGATTTCATGGTTAAAGAATTGCATCATAAACATGTTTTGCAATATTGTGCCACGTTGAGGGGTTTGATAAATATCAAGGAAAGTATATTTATATTTACTTTACAATATGCCCCAAAATAAATCTTTTCCTTACTCATTTTGTAAACATATATTCCCTATTAAGGTTTGGAGGGAAAATGCCATCTTTATAGAGCTTGTCATAGAATTTTAGAAATGTGAGATAGATTTTCAAAGCCTTAGAATTAGTGAAATGAGTTGTCAAATCATATTTTCTCTACGAAAAATTATCTTGATGATCCCACAACAGTAATATCACTTTTAGTGATGTCCTCAATTCGGTGCAAGTTTGTCTAGATACATATTGCTAGTTCGTTATATGTGTGTGTGTGTGTGTGTGGGGGTGGGCAAAATTATCATGTGCATACATATAAGTATATTTTTTCCATGTGGGACAAGATACAATCTACATCACACGCACATGTGGGGAAATTTTCATGAAGAATGGTTGGCATATTTACATTATTATATTTGAGGAAAACTTTGGTTAAATAAATGACTAGTACATATATATCGTGATGTGGGAACATTAATCGTTACCTATTCATTTTCCTACAAAAAGCTTCAGTGATTTTGATTCATTGATAGATAGTCCTATAATTTGATAAAGCCACGAGAGAGGATATAATATAGAATCATAAATACGATTCTTCGTATCTTGGATTTTTTTAGTACATCACAATTATTAGTAATTTTGTCATCTTATTCCAAAATTTCCCACTAAATAATGATACATGGTGTCAATATACCTATGTTAATGTCTAATACTTAACTAAATATTTATGGAGGGAAAAATGGGCTCCGTTATCTTCTCGTATGGCCAATATATTACAAAATTTTGATTGGTATTTCCTCTAATAAAAAGTAAAAACTTCTTAGTGATGCTCAAATAGACGTCAAGTTTAACATTGTATTGACAAGTGAACCTACTCACAAACATTGTGTAGACACTTGAATTTGGTAACTTGTCCTTTGGCAATGCCAAGTTTGACTATGTTGCCTTGCTAATATAAATGGTCACATTTATAATCCAATAAGTTAATCTTCGAGTATCAAGACCATACCAACAATTAGGATTATTGAGGTGGACCATAATCTAGGATTGGGACCTGGATAAGATCAAATGCACAAAGCAAAAATCTGTGTGGAGTAGTGAGATCCAAAAACTCAAGGGAAGAAAAACTCTTCATTCATTCATTCATGCATAATCCCATTAGCCAAAATATGCATAGGAGGTTACATTATATAGTGATAAATTAGGTCACCCAAAAAGGTAACCAACTCAACTCATTATTAGAAATTGAATTAAAGTACATTCCCTTGATAAACAATGATTAACCTAAGCAAACTAATTAGATCGTGTATGTAAAACACACACCAACACCCCCCTAAAGCATAGCTTAAGTGGGTAGGAAAGGTGGGTCCCACCAACAAGGCTTGATGAGGTACCCATGTACAAAGCAAATCTCTCATAAAGAGAAGTAAAGAAGAAAACCCAGAGGGAAAAACTCCTACTAAAAAGAGAGAAAGGAAAAAAAGTTAGGACTAGAAATCCCCACTCAAAGCTACAACTAGTTGTAGCCACCCTATATCCGGAAAAGGAGCCTCCGGAGTGGCTTTGAATCGAAGGAGAAGTGATGAAGAGTGTGTTATATTTTCCAAAGCTTGGAATTATGTTCCATGCCATAACAACATTTCTTTTTGGATCACAAGGCCTTTTAAGACAACATTGATATATTTTTTGAGAGGTATAAGGATAAGAATTAGATGCAGTGAAGAGTGGATCACCATGGAAAATTGAATGAGTCCACCAAGTGGCTAATGGATCTCTATCCAAGGTGTGGTTCCTAGATAAGGAACTATGCTCCTCATGTAAAGTAGAAGAGCCAACTACCCCATGAAGGGATGGTGTATCTAAAGTAGCAGTAAAGAAGGAATGTGGAAGGCCCCTTGTTTGTGTACTAGATTTCCCCATGTCTGATGAGTCTTCAATCAATGTGTCTTCTCCCTAAAAATTTAACAGTGGACCGGATGTAGGTAAATCAAGAAATAAAACCTCAAGGTTTGGAAGGTGACAAGGAGATGGTGAAGGTGAGTCTCCATCAATATCGTAATAATTTGTTATAGAAGAGAAGTCATCATCATAAAAAATGTACTTAGGATCAGAAATGCCATCAAGTACATATGAATTCGATGAAGAATATAGAGGGATAATGTGAGAGAAGGAATATAGTCGAGTCTAATGATTGAGTACACCCAATGTTATGATAGTGTCACTATGTCACTCTCTGAGATACACTGAATTTGGAGTGAAATTAACATGCAAACCTTGACTAAGGTGAATAATCTGATACATATTGATATGAGATTAGTTGACAATGAGGGAATACTAAGAACATTATTGAATGTTCCTCCACTCACTTCAATAGACCCTCTCCCAAAAACGTATGCAATAGTGTCATCACCCAATCGATAAAGCAGTGGACATGTCACAGGGGATCCAATAAAGTGAACTTCATGTGTAAAGATACCATATGATGTGATGCACTAGAATCAATAACCCGTGTAAGATTTGGTGATACAACTGGAACTAGGGCTCTCCCCTTTGTTTTCTCATTTCTTGATTATTTGTTTTTCTCTTTTCCATGTTCATTCTCCTTGGAGGATTCATGGGTTGAAAAATACGATAGACTCAGGGACACACATGTTCTTCTTCTCAAGAAGACTCGTGAGGTGATTAATCTCCTTCTTCATACAATTGCTTTCATCATACTTGGTTATGAAATACCCACATTTGATCCTCTCTTTCTTGGACATAACACCTGAAGATGAAGTTTTGGGGTTTGATTTGGAGGTGGGATCATTTTGATCTTTCTTGTTCTCATGATCCTTGTTATTATGTTTCTTCTCTGTGTTTGAAGCCTTTTGTTTATCATGTCCAACAAGTAGAGCATGGGATTTAGAGGACTTCAATGCACCCCTTCAAATAATATTTCCTTGCTCTCGCTTCAAGTCAACAAAAAATTGTCCAAGGATGGCATGGTCGATGTAGCTCCCATGGAGCTCCTAGTGGCGTGAAAGGTAGAAAAGAAGACACAATATTTGGAACCCAATTTATCAAGGATGAAAGGAACTAATTGATCAATTGTTAAGTCTATGCCACACATTTTTAACTATAACCTGAGTGATTTGAATTTGGTGAAGACGCCTTGTATTGTGTCAACTTTGCATGGGATCAAATTAATGAGCCCATTTTCTAACTCATAACCTCACATTATGTCATGCTTCCCAAAGAGTCCTTTCAAAATGGTCATAACTTCATTAGGATTAAATCCAGATTCAATATGAAAAACAAGTTCAAAGACATTGATGAAAACAATAAACCATAGGCTTTGTCACTTTTGTTGTACCACTTCACCTTCTCTACATCCAGTGTCGGTTTTGTTTCTGTACCCATGGTGATCTAGTGTAAGCCTTTACTTCTCAAGAGAATTTGTATTTTGACTTTCCACTCATGATAGTTTAACGGTGTAAGAAGCGGAACATAAGATAGATCCATTACAACAAGTGGTTGTATGTCGAACTGAGTGTGCTAGAAATACTTGGATATGTAACCCCTTGAAACTAAAGAGGTCAAAATTTACAAGGCACAATAACATGATCAATGCATAGAGCTAAAAAAACTCGCACTTTAAAAAACATAACACCTGAAACAGAGCTTTCGGCTGAAAGTTATGGAAGTGTGAATTTTCTTGTTCACAAAAAGTAATCTCCACTTTGCATTAACAAATTTTGGCTGCAATAAAATTTTAAGCCCCCATGGGTTTGGTGTGACCAAGGGCTTAAATCCCATGGGCCAAAGGATATGAGTGACTAGGTGACCAACATCAGAGTCTTTAACTTGTCGAGCATCTTAGAAATCCCGAAAAACACTGTTGTTGTTGGGTGTTTGTCAAACACCTCCAAATACCCGCCAAACTTGTTGGAGTTTTGCACCTCTGGATCACCTCAGTAAACCTGACAAATTGTGTCGGGGTTTTTGTACTTGTCGATCACCTCCAGAAACCTGAAATAGGATATTGGGGTTTTATACTTGTCAAGTAAGTTGTGGAACCTGAAACGTGTTGAGCAGGTTGCGGAACTCGACGCATGTTGAGAAGGTCGCAGAATTTGATGCATGTTGAGCAAGTGGTGGAACCCGAAGCTTGTCAAGCAGGTCGTGGAACCCGACGCTTGTTGATCAGGTGGCGGAACCCGAAGCATGTCAAACAAATTTTGAAACCCAACAGTTGACAAACATGTTGAAAAATCTGAAATACTGAGAATTGAACGAGGGTTAGGGTTTTGACTGTAGTTTGCAAGTTATGTTAAACTGCATAGATGTCCCAAAGACCCAAAAAAATGGAAACATTGGACGTTGATCGAGATTTAGAAATTTGACCACAAATTGCAAGTTGATGTCAAAATGTATGGTTATGTTTCACATTTTCGTTTCTTCCTTCTTGTTTGTGCTCAGATTATGAGGTAATTTCCATTTATTGTCTCCCAAGTTTTACTTTAAAGATTTGCCGAAATCTCTCACCAGTAGATTTTTCTTCTACTCAATTGCTTTCACAAAGGCTTTTCGTACTAGAGGCTATTTCACTCAAATATGAAAAAGCATATAAAAAATATACATAGATGTCCACTCCAACCATGACAATTGTTCATTTTTAGTACTACATTTGATGGAATTCTCAGAAAACTACTCCTTTTATTACATAGTTTTGTTCTTGGTTGTTGGAACTCGTTTTCTTCATCTTCATCTTCATCTTCATCTTCATCTAACTATGTTGGAACCATGCTCTCTCAAACTCATCTTCAATTTCATTCTTGGCTGTTGGAACCATACTCTCTCAAACTTATCTTCAATTTCATTCTTGGTTGTTGGAACCATGCTCTCTCAAACTCATTTTCATTTTTGTTCAGATGCTCTTTCAAACTCATCTTCATCTAACTATATTGACTTCTTTTTGCGGAGAAAACATTATTGATTGGACGGACATATGGCATTGAATTAAGTATGCCGGCCTCTCATTATTGATATTAAATAATATGAGAAACCCAATAAACCAACAAAGAGAGACAACCACATGTGTTAGAATTCTTGTTTACCAGACCATGTATATGTGGCCGTCAAATTTAAAGCCACACAACTCTCCAGGATTTGTCTTTTCTTTCACCTCTTTATAAACCCCCATTCGCAGTCCGTGTTCATAACTTGCTTCCACTCTCTCACAGATTTCTACGGCTCTCATTACGCCATAAAATGAAGGTAATATAATTACTTTCTCTTCCCTGAACTCTGAATTCCCCTACACATTCTAATTCTAATTCTAATAACAGTTTGTCTGGTTCGAATCTGCAGAAAATAGTGGTAAAATTGGGGATCGATGCGGTTGCAGGTGTCCAAGGTATGATGCCTCTGCTTTCAAACCCTGGCATTAAGTTTATTCTGCCGCATAATGTGATATATGGATGAATACCAGGCGTGGATTCTGTGGCGGTTGACATGGAGAAAAATCAGATCACTGCAACAGGCGGCGTAGATCCCCTGTTTTTGTTCTCCAAATTCAGAAAATTCGGTTTCACAGAGTTGGCGAGTGAGGAGAAAAAGTCAGAGAGCGATGCAGAAAATGAGAGAGAGAACAAAGCACAAGTTGAAAGAATCGTGTTTGTGCCCTGTTGCAGAGCCTCTGAATACAGTGAGGATAATCTTATTAATTCTTGTGACAAACCTACTAATGGTTGCACTATCTGTTAAAAGGAACATATCATAACATGCATACCATAAATATATGTTACGTCAGTCAAAAAGGGTAAATAATATTTTATTTCAAAAAGAGTCCCAATGCAAGTAGTCCCTCCCTTACTAGTGAATTGTTATATTGTTTTTTTAGGTATTTTGACTTGGGGAAAGTGAAAAGATGAAATGACAATCACAATAAATATGAAGACATCATGGCATCTCAATTGATGTGAAGGTAGGAAAAAGGGATGGAATCGGGGTTAAATTTGGCGGTTATTTAAACATTTTTCGTGATTTTAAACGTAAAATACTTGCAAATATTTTATAAAACCATCACATGCGACTTGCATATTTAAAATATGACTATCAATTTTTATATACATTCATAAGTATATTATATTAGTATATGTGTTTTATGAGGCCATTCCCGCCACCCTACCATACAATCATTTCAGACCCGTTTTCTCCAAGTTTTCCTGCAGAAAAAATAACGTGTATTAATTGTCATGGATGTACTGTATTAAAATATGGGATTATTGAATGCTTGAATAACAACTAAATCAAAACAATGATACAAGTAGAAAGCGGTGGCACGATGTGTGTAAGCAATTTTTTAATTTCTTCACTAAACATCGGATATTTTGGGGAGAAAATCCTTCTACTAGGGTTTCTCGCTTGCACGTCATATGCGGCCTCTTCAGTGCTATGCCAATGGCTCAAACAGTTCTACCTTATCGGTTACTTTGTGGGTCGTATCCCCTCTGAAAGCATGCTTAAGTCTTGGGTTAACTCAACCTGGGCCGCTCATGGCATCAGGCTTGAGAGTGTGCAAAACATGACTAAAGGATTCTTCCTTTTCTAGTTCTTTGACCCTTCGCATGCCCCAACTATCTTGAACCGATCGGCTACTTGGTATGTTCGTAACTCCCTGTTGGTTCTTTCCCCTTGGATAAAGGACTTTGTAGTGTCCGAGTTTGCGGCTCTTAAAGTCCCAGTCTGGGTGGAGTTCCCTGGTTTTCCGCTTCCATGCGTGCATTTTCTTCACCAAATTGCCTCCTCTATTAGGCGAGTAGTTTGCATAAAACCATGTAGTGCTTTTACATCGTCCGTATGTAGAAACAGTCTGTGTTGAAGTAGATCTCTCACAAGAATTGAAAGAATTCATGGAGATCCAAATGGGTGACACTCATTATTCTCAACGAGTTCTTTACATCAACCTGCCTAACACATGCTTTCGTTCTAGGGCTCGATCACAAGATCAAGGATTGCCCACTTTATGTGCCATGTAATCGCGCAACACCTAAGTGGCTACCGAATCCGTTAAGCCCCGCAAGAGGAAGGGTGGAAAACTATCGGAGGACAAAAAATAAGAACAAAATGGCTCAAGCCAAGGCGATAAGTCAATGGCTCTAAAGAGCCAGTTGTTAAGGAACATACTTCCGGTCCACGTCACTCCTCGGACCCATCAAACTCCATCCTTATCCAAGTTCTCAAACATGCCCAAAGCGGCCGCGGTTCTCATTTACCCGTCAAATTCCATCCGAACCTCCTCGACACCTAGTTACTTTTGACAACCAGCTCATAAGGACCATCCAAAAGGGCCCGAAGTCCTTCTCGACACCCCATGGCAAGTCGTGAACATATCTAGACACACAGTGTGGAGTCAACATAGGAGGAGTATAACATTGAGTATGTCGAACGAAGGAAAGTTGAGTTGTAGGATTTTTGAAGCATAATAATGCTCAATTCCTACAAAACCAGTTCGATGCCTTGGACAACTTGGATGCTTGATGGTATGGCCCTTGATCCACGTTTCTCATGAATTGTATGTCATGGAATGTGAGGGGTCTTAAAATCCAATCATAAGTATATCGTTTGTGATGCTTGCAAAAAATTGCCAACTTAGATGTTTTGTGTCTTTAGGAAGTTAAAGTTACAAGTTTTCAGTTGTCAATGGTTTGCAAATCCATTTGGCCTTGACAACTTGGCTTTCACCAATAATCATGATGGAGGTCGTGGGGTTTAATTTATTTTTACGTCCCTAAATGATGACCCTTCTTTATGGATCATGGTGCAGACCCCACCAATAGAGCCATTTGGGCTCTCTTTAATATTGAAAGTTGCCCTTTTGGCTTCATCAACATTTATGCTTCTAATGATGCGGCTGAAAGGGTTGATCTTTGGCGGTGGATAGCCAATGAAATCCCTGATTCCTATTGGGTCATTTGCGGTGAATTTAATATGTTAAGTTACCCATAGATAAATGTGGGCACCTACCTATGCGATGGACAACTAGCGAAAGGGAGGTATGGTTTTATATGCGTAATAAATTTAGGTTTTATGACCCAAACGCCTCACACAGGCCCACCTCTGAAACCGGTTCACTTGGTCCAATCTTCGAGGTGGATTCAGATTGGTTCTTAAATGGATTGACAAGGCCATGTTGTCCACTCAAGATTTTTTTGAGTTCAACAACATTTATTCCTTGCCTGTGGAAGTGATGCCAGATTTTGTCCTTTTTGACCACTTCCTATTAGATTTTGTATCACTTGGCAAGCTAAGAGGCCTTTTAGTCATAAAGGCCAGTTTTTTCTCAACACGGCCTTGATGGAACACGGACCCACACTCAATCATATCAAGTGAGTGTGGAACTTAATGCCCGGCCACATCATCTGCATAACTATCATCCACCTCTTTTGTCCAACTAGACTCAATGGTGGGAGGATGTAATGACTAGGAAAACCAAATTCCTTAGAATCTAAAGTCTATAGCTAGCCAACATTCGGCGTAACTCCTATTCCACTACCTCATCCACTCTTAATAAGGCGGTGGTGGTGGCTTGAGGTAAATCCCTTCTCGAAATCTTGTAACTCCACGTGGCAAAGCTTAGAGATAAAATTCAAATCATAGACAATTGTAATGCTCAGGGAACACAAATCCGTGCCCGCCTTCACTAGCTCAAGGTTGGGGATTAGGTTTTGAAGGAATTTTTTCAATCGCTCAAAGACAAACATTCCTTTCAAAAATTCGAGCCATTTGTGATGGCAGATCTTGGCTCACGGATCCCCAACTCATGTTACAGGACTTTGTTAATCACTATAATAAAGTTTTCCAAGCTCAAGCTCTTTTGACGAAGTGATAAGCTACCTTGGATCAATGCTTGCCTATGGTGCCATGCAAATTTTCTCGAGGCAAAAAAATTGCATGACCGATGATTCTCTCCCTTGATGACTTACAGGAAGTGATCATGCAAATGACCAATGAAAGGCACCGGGCTGCGATGGCTTCCCCTACGAATTTTACAAATTGCTATGGGATACGGTTGGCCCGGACCTTTTTTAGGTTTACATGGAAGGATTTCAGAACCAGTCCCTTGGCCCTATATTAACAAAGGGAATATCAAGTTCATCCCTAAGCTTGGAGACCTTGAGCTAATAAGCAATTGATGTCATATAACCTTGCTTAATGTGTCTTACAAAGTTATTTCCAAAGCTCTTTCCATTCGGCATGACACATTCTTCCTACCATTATCTTATCGAGAAAATTGGTTTCATCCAAGGGCATTATATCCTTGACAATATCATCGTGGTCTGGAAGGCATGAAATAGGTGTGTAGATCCAACCAACAAGCCCTATTCATCAAAATCAACTTCAAGAAATCTTATGACCGGATAGAGTGGCCTTTCATTCTTGTTATGCTTCAAGCCCTGGGTTTTGGTCCCAATTTCATTCAATTTGTCAAGATGCTTTTTGTGCATGCATTTGCCCAGATCACCATGAATGGGCATAGCTCAACCCCATTTGGCCTTTTCAGATCCATCCGGAAAGGATGCCCACTGTCTCCTACCCTTATGTCCTTGCGGATGAAGGGTTTGGCTATCTGCTTGCCAAAGCGCAATCTCAGGGGCTTGTCAAGGGAATTGTTTTTCCTTCCTCCGATAACTCCCAACTGCTTAATGGCCATTTCACGGATGACTCCTTCCTTACGCTCATTGAAGATGAAAGTAACATTAACAATGTTATGTAGTGCCTGAAACTTTTTTTTAGCTTCAGGCTCTTCCATTCAATGGCGTAAAACACAATGTTATAGAAAGATCCTTCCTCCCCGCCCCCTGGATGGCTATGTACGATTGGAAGATGCTTGACCATGGTGAAATGTTTAAATTTCTCGGTATTCCTTTTCTTTTCAAGCTTCACCTGCATATCTTTGGTAGTATGTCGTGTAACGGGTGGCTCAAAAGTTGGAATATTGGATTACTAAGCCGTTGTCTCTAGCAGGAAAATTTCATATTTTCTCCAAAGTGCTTGAAGCCATGCATGTATATTACTCCTCTTGTTGGGTCCCTTCCAAAAATTTTTGTGTAAAATTTGGAAAAGCTCTCAAATATTTCCTCTAGACCAATGATTCCTCTGGTAAAGCTTTCCACATAGTTTCATGGGAGACTTGTTGCCTTCCCAAAGAATCAGGAGGGTTAGGCCTCATTGACATTTTACATCAAGGACAAGCGCTTTGCACTAAATGGATAATCCATACAAAAAGAGGAAGAATCTTGGAAGGTGCTTCTGCAAAATGACATTCTTTAAGTCTCACCCTATGGTCATTCATCTTGAAAGGCATTGGCTTTGCCAATCTTCTCATTGCCCCCATTCTAATCAAAGTGGTTGGCACTTTTGTGCTCAAAAGTATTTGGAAATCCTAGGAGCAGATCAAACCATGGCTTATGTGGAATGGAAATGGCTTCCACAATGGCCTTTCATTTAACCACCACTCTTTGTGGTGGTCTCCTGTCATTCAATTCCAAGATTGTTGTCTTGCCGAGGTTCCTTGGATTCTGTGCTCACGCCTTTTCAAGTGAGGAATTTGCACTATCCAAGACCTCTTTTGCAAACGTGCTCAGTCTTGGCGTCCCGACATGAGCTCAAGGCTCAATTCAAATTGGATCTTCCTAATCGTGTTATCATCAATGATATCATTTCCTTTGTGCTAGATTGCATGATCCACAAAATCTTTGTGCTTCCATCTCATCCTTGGTGGAAAGGATCTGGAAGTGGTATATGGACACCCCATTCCGGAATTACTCAATTTGGTTGTGGCTATGCTAGATATTGTCTCATTTTCCCATGGTGGGAAATCTCAATACCCGGTGGGGATTGCAATCCTCTCCATAGAGTTGGAGAAGGAGATTTGATATTGTTTGGTCCGCTGTGTGGAACCCAAAATTTCTCACTTTTTGTGGTGTGTTCTTCACCAAGGCCTTCCAATTGGTGCCCGTTTGGTTCACCTTGGTGTTTTGGACCCCAAATGCCCCTTCTGTGGCCACCTAGAAACCTTGTCTCACCTTTTTGGTACTATTGCAAATCCCATAAGGCTTGGAATTGGATTCATTCTTTCTTCCTCCCCTTCCGATCATAATGTTTTACTAGGCATCGTATTATTTTAGGAGACAATCCTTAGATACCCTCAAAATTTTCCCATATTTGGCATGCTTTCAGAGGGGAAATCCTTTTCTGGATTTGAAAAAAGGAATTCTTGTTTATTTGCTAATGTTGAAGCAATTCATCAATTCTCTATTTATAACAAGTTTGTGGTTATCGCGAATGTATTGTTGCAGATTCAAGTTCAAGCAAACAAGGTGGTGCTTGAGGTGGAGCATCTCCAAAATTCCTTCGACACTAGAGTGATGCCCATTGAAATGTTGCTCGTGAACCTTTTTGCCCCTCCCGCCACTTCTCGCTGTAAGGCGGTGCCAACAGTCATCCTAGAGGTGGCGGTCGTTAGAGCTACTCATTTAGTCGGGCCGGCCGATTCCCCCACACAGTCAACCTCCATGAAGGAGCTTCTCCCCTCCGCCTTCAATCCGCCATCGGGGTTGGGATGCCCCCCACCACACAGCCCAACTCGGCTAGGGCTCGTTGGCTGCCCCTAAGCCACACACTCATGACAGTTAGAGCATCCTTCCTCCACCCGAAAAATTTCCCCAGCTATCTCTTGCCATCTTGCCCACTGGACCATAGCTAAAGAAGGAAGTCAACCCGTCTTTGGTTGGGACATGTGGGATAGTGGAAAGGACCTACCTAGTTCTAGATGGCATGATCAAGATCCACCCCCCTGCGGCAGACATCAATTCGCTGACGAATTAGCTTCCTTACTTCCTTGTGTTTTCATGTTTTGTAATTGAATGTATTCCTAGGATTTGTATTTACCTAGTCTGAACTCGTGGATTTGGGGCATGCTTCCATACCGCCTGATTTTTGTGAATTATCTTGTATTATTTTAGCTTTTAATATAATATAAGATCTTATTGATAAAAAAATTTCTTCACCGATTCCCTTTGAAATTAGGATGAATATTATTCAAAAGTCTTAATGCTAATTTATGTTAATGCAGTAGAAAATCATTATTATAAATATGAAGGGACTATTAAAAAATATATTTTTATAAAATATTCTTTATTTAAAGATTTTTTTGATTAATACAAATCTTATGTAGAAAATTCACTTTCAATTCAAAAGGACAATCACCATACATGATCACTTGCACGAAATTTTGTTTTCAAAAGAGTTTCCCTCTCCGGATGATAATTTATAGTTTTTTTATTGTGAATAAAATTTTAATCTTGTTTTATGTAAACAAAATTATAATCTTATTGGAGGATTCAAGTTCGAAGTATATTATAGCTTTCTCATTTATGAAGAATTCGTATCTTATTAGTTATTATTATTATTATTTTTCCCCACTAAAGCATTAATTTGGATTCTAAAATTGTTTTTAAATATATAAGCATCTTAATTATATTGATAACTAGAAATCGCATGTGTACAATGTAATGTGAACGCCAAATGGTATATGTTATTAGAATTAGAAAGATATTTATTACTTTTGTAGTTGATGTTGATAAGGGGTGTGATTGAAAATACGATTTTCTATTAAAGCGAGAATAAATGTTACGAAATACATTAGAAGGGATGTTAGATAACATGATTAGTTGCGTAATAATTGAATACAAATGCAAGTGAGACATGTAAGTTTGCTAATACTCACTCTCAAGAATGTGAAATGTTGTTGTCAAAGTAGATTGAAATAATGACTAATTGCTTTAACATATTATCTCTCCATGAAACTAAAATGAGACAAAATATGCAATTACATATAAACAAATCTGAAATTGTTATGGTACATTCCAAATTTCTTTATTACCTCAACGATCATAGCATTCCATGAGACCACATTTCTTTGAGGCATTTTGCAAGCAAAAACGGTATATGTTATTTGTGTTATAGGGATAGTTTTTACTTTTGTAATTGTGTTTGTTTAAACTATGGGTGATTGATTTTGTATGTGTAGAAATAGAGATGAGTCACTTCATTTACAAGAGCACAAACATGAGGTTTAACCCTTATAACTATTCAAAATGGAAAAAAGTGATATAATGTACAAAGCTTTAGATGGAAACAACTATAAACTGCATGGTTCTTTCTTGGCATTTTAAAATTGTAGGTATTTGTGTGCATATGAAGACATTAAAAATGTGTTGTTGTTGGTTAACATTAAGAAACATGCAACAATAAAAAGGAAAAATCGAACATGTATGTTGAAAAGTGTAATTTTGTAATTGTAGATATATAGACCAACCACTTCATTTAAAGGTTTCATCTCTTTATTTCAAAGTTGTTACAAATTCATACATATACATTTACAAATACCATATCATGAGTGGTATCATTTTTTAGGATTTTTTTATTTGAACTTAACATGAGAAGAATCATATCATGAATGGTAGCCTTTTGAGGGTAATTTAATTTCAGTAAACATGAGTACATTTGATACCCCTTGAACAGAAATGGCGTCTAGGGACGGAAGAAATGTTGAGTAAAGTAGTAGCGAAGGCGCTACCAAAGTAGAGTGTACTATTTATGAAGGTTCGAGTGATACTAGTCTTGCTTCCTCCTTTCTTGTTGATCCAAGTGTTGCTACGTGCGCCATTTTTGAGTACCTTTCGAATGAAAAAGGAGGTGAAATGCACATATTTGCAAACAAGGAAACTTTGGAGAAATCTGTGAATGTCAGACCCTTCCTTTCATTGGTTCCAATGTCGAAAGCTGCTCTATGCATAGTAAGTCCCTAGGACTTGTGGATAGTTAATGCCTAGGCCATTTTAAGCGGCATTTGTCTTAAATTCCCTCTCGAAATAGGGGTATCGGAATATGTAACAGGTTGGAGGGATCCCAACATGGGCCGTTATATGGAAAGATACAATACATTCTAATAGTATACAAGGATAAAAATACGTGCATAATAAAATTGCAAGTTAAATGCATTTATTTTCTTAAAATTACTTACAATCCACATATTTGTGGGAAAATAGTATGTCGGTTTATAAGGAACTAAAAATGTTTTCTTTTGAAGCGGGGGAAAAGGGCGAAACATAGATATGAAATAAGAAACATAGTGGTGATAGTTCAAAGTATAAAATGGGATGGGTGAGGGTGTAAAATTTGAAGGGAAAGGTACATTAGAATTATTTGCATAAAGAAGGTTACGAGAGGAGTTTCATTGTTATCCACTTTCTTAGAAATGAGTATGACACATTTCAATATGTTGTTTCGGTAGTATGTCTCTTTCTTCAGGAAAGTGTGAAGCGGTATTCGATTCGTTGCCGATGACATTGCTTGTAATTTATTTGGTCGCATATTCATCTATAGACAATAGGTGGAGATCGCTAGCTTCAACACCCATGATTGACTCAACCTGTCTCATCAAAAGCGGTTCTCGATTGGAGTTCTCCTATTGGGTTCTTTAGATTGATCATGAGTGCATATCTATAATCATAGTTCGAACTTGTACGTTGCAACTCGAACAAAACCATGAACCGTTACCATTCTCTCTCACCTTTTTCCTGCATTGTTTGTCACCTTTTATAAGAGGACATGTCTTGTAAAAAAATTTGTCAATTTTGATATTTGTGATTTCTACAGTAACCATGGCCCATTCATTTCTCTTTGTGTTCCCCATATGTAGTACCTCCGAAATCGTTGTTACAGAGGTCAACAAGCCAACGAGAGGAAAAGAGGCTTGCACAACGAGTTAACAACATAAACATGGAGCTCACACACAATATTTGGCATCATAAGTCATCGGTTTGTAAGGAGAGCTCGGTGGAGAGCTCATCAAAATTGTTGAGTTGAGTTGTAAGAGGTGAGTCCATCAATCACTTGCAGTGAGCTCTGGCACAAATGGAGCTCGAGGAGATATAGGAGACGAAAAATGGATTTGTACATTGTAGATTCATATTTTGAAATAGAAGAATCCAATCAATCTCTAACCTACAATATCAAATCAAATCAAATCAAATTTACAGTATCATCTTTTAAATTTTCCCATTCTTTTTGCATGCACCTCTTTTCCTCGCAATCTCCTTAACTCAGGTTGATATTAAATCAGAATAATCAAATGTGCCCACAATCCACTGGGGCATCAACACAGGTTTCTAAAGATGTACAACTCACCCCATATTCAAATTTGCTTTAATTGCCTTGAAACTTATCACACTTTTTTGCAAATTTTTATCGATGGCTATGTAAATAGCAATTTATTTCCGTTTTTGGTGATTTCTAATTCTATGGAATGTATAATGGTTTGTTGCCAATATGTTTATTAATGCATATACATTATAACTCTCTCATTTACTAGTATTATGGAATATTCATTATAACTTAGTAGACAAACTTGTTAGAATTCCAACAAGCACAATTGCTGAAATCTCTGGAACAAGTCATAAAATATAACTGACTACACCTCCTCTCATTGATTTCAGCATATTCTCACTACACTACACTCTATACATATACTGCACCCATACACTGCAGTCACTGGCATACTTGCCTTTTAGAATACAATAGTATAAGCATGATGTTACCAAGATCATTCAAAACTTGCACCAATATATCAAAAATCAAAACAATAAAATAAATTCTTCAACAATTACCTTCCTATATGAGATAAAAAAAAGTATTGATGCAAATATCCAAGGCTTTCCAAATTCCACTTTCTATGTCTTGGTTATGGATTACAAACATTAAATTTCTTCAGCAAGGACCACCAAAGCACAATAGAAGTTTTCGTAATACAAATAAGAAACGATAACAATTGGCCTTAATTAAAATGAAAATTCAAGAACCAAGCATGCCCCAAAAATTTAGTATACCCTCTCTATTATCGGAAAATATGGCCACACTCTAAGCACTTATTTAATCTCCATTTTCAATCATCACAGAGTCAGACCATTTCATCCAAACCAAAAATATTTAAATTAGATGAGTTTTCTTAATACTCTGGCTGGAACACCTCTTCCACGTAGGCAAAACCCAAATTGGGGAAACACAAAATGGGTTATCAAAATTATCCAGACGGATAATGTAGGGGAATTCATGTCCACAAACTTACAATTGTTGCAAAGCTCATGTAATTTAAAGGCAATATATTGCTCTGTACACTCCATAAACAAAGTTGTGGAAAGGGAAAACATAATGATTATGGAGATAACTCAATAAATGTTGAAATAAGGTATTTCAAATAAATTATAAGCATAGATTGTTGGTACTGATGTAACAATATAAAGAAAGTTTTGAAAAAGACAATGCTTGACAAATGAAATGTGTATTGGAACAAATACATAGTGACCTCTGTGGTCTTATGAAAACCCAGTCATTGCATGGTTCAAAGTACTTCTCTTATCTTAATGTTTCAGTGGAGTTGTAGAAAGGAAAATTTGCAGGAAAATCCCGATTCTCCAGAGTCAAGACAAATAATGGAGGAAAATTCATGGCAAAAGAGTTTGAATTATTGCAAGGCTTGTTTAACGAAAGGAAAAACCAATCTGCATAAAGCATAGGAATCTTGTGATTCTGCATGGATATTCGCTTTCTCCACATGGAAACCTGTTGTTTTATGATTGCATTGTAAACGAAATTCTGTGGGACATCCTACACGATGAGTAAAATGATTATGTTATGAAGAAAAATGGATCTGTACATTATAGATTCATATTTTGAAATAGAATAATCCAATCAATCTCTAACCTATAATATCAAATAAAATCAAATCAAATTTACAATATCATCTTTTAAATTTGCCCATTCTTTTTACATGCACCTCATTTCCTCGCAATATCCTTAACTCAGGTTGATATTAAATCAGAATAATCAAATGTGCCCACAATCCATTGGGGCATCAACACAGGCTTCTAAAGATGTACAACTCACCCCGTATTCAAATATTTCGTGTTTAGAACAATGATTATGTCATATATCAAACACGAAACATGTATCATTCTAGCTATTTCACCGCCAATGTATACGGAAAATTCTGATGCACTTTAGATGGAAAGAGTTGCTGATGTTGATGGTAAATTTATTTTTCGTGGTGTTTTCCTAGTCAATTTAGAATTTGATTTTCTGTGGATGTTGTAGGTGTTTTCAACTATTGTGTTTCACTGACTCTTATTGCTTTTTACTAATATGGGGTATTCTAATCTTTGTATAATTGTACAGAATACACAAACTGCAATACAGAAGCAATGCCAACAATTCTTCCTACCCTCTTCGCAATTAAATTTATCAACACCAACTTAACCCTAGCTAACAAATTAATTTAGAATAGAAAAGTGTAGGACAAAGGAAAGCCTAACAGGGGTAAGAAACAACTACTGGTAAGAAGAATTAATGCAAGAAATAAAGAGGAGGCAATCCAACAGTACACACGTTGGAGGACACTTGATCAAGGGCTAAGTCTGTGTAGGGTAGTTGAGAAAATATCATCTTGTAACTTTAACCATTTACAAGAAAAAACAAGTCTTCGTTACAATTTCCATGACACTTGAATTGTGCAATATAGAAAATGAATTAAAAAGTTGCAGAAGAAAAAAGGTCATTCAAGGTCCATCATCAGATCTTATAGCTTAAGGTATTCATGTTTGAAGCGTGAGGAAATATGGTAAAAACAATTCAAAAGCTAAACATGCACAACACAAAACATAACCTCATCGACCAATAACCAAAGCTGTAGAACTAGAAATAAAAGGAGGCTAAGAAATATAGTTCTACTTCTACATACAAGTATAAACAAAATTTAAATGCATACCTGCAGAATTCAATTTAACGTAGGGGATTGACTGGAACTTGGAGATCTTGAAGAATGAAATTATAGTGTTAGTGACCAGTATTTAAAGGTTAATGCATGCAAAAGCTATAAAATAAAATTTAAAAATAGCAAAGCCAAAACAATAGGCAAAATCAAAAAAGAAAAATTGTTAAAAATAACAAAAGTAAAATTGTTAAAAATAGAAAAAGCAAAATTATTAAAATTAGCTAAAGCAAAATTGTTAAAAATAACAAAACTGTCATTTAAGCCGTCAAATTTGACATAGTCCCATGAATGCCTGAAAATCCTTTTCCCATAGGGGTAATGCCTTTGGCGTAAATATATGAGAGATCTTATTAGTTATTATTATTTTCCCTAATAAAATATTAATTTGAATTTTAAAATCATTTTTAAATATACAAGCACCTTAGCTATTTTGATTTTTGAAATATATGAAAAATCTATTCAACGAAGCATCTATTATTTTATCAAAACATTCAATAAGTTTTTATGTGAAAGATAAATAATAAAATCATTAAATATTTATAAGTATTTAGAGAAATCAATGAGCATTGAAATTCATAATAGAGGTACATTTCTAAGCACAAGTTTACAAGGATGAAGAATTATTACATATACTTGTTATGTTGTTTTTGACACTATATTACAAAAATATATATATTCAATTTTTTTTTTAGAACTATAATTGGTAGTATGATTAAGGTTGGCGGAAGAACTATTTCTCAATGATCGAAACAAAGCTAAAACATGATAAAATGAACAAGGTTTCCAAATCGTAGAGATATGTGAAATGGGTCATTAAAAATTGAATGCTAAGCATTGTCTCCACTATAAAAATATGACTAGTTTCTTTTGATTTCTAAATAATCCAATTTCTTTCCACTCTCATCCTACTTTGGTTTATACTAATTAATTAAGTCTTGTATTTTTATTAATATCCATTTTAAACTCAATTAATTAGATCCTCCCATGGTTTTGATGTTCAAATTGGTGATATACATAGAACAAAATGTTTAAACTACCCCAAAATTAGTGATTCTCTACCTAATCGATAATTTATTAAATAATACAAGATTGCATCAATTGCATGCAAATTTTGTGAAAGTTAAGAGTGAAGATTGTCCTTAGCCTCCACTTGGGTTTAACATCAAACGTGGTTCCTTAATAGAGTGTAGATAAATTGTTTTGGTTTAGAGGTATTTACTAATCATACAATTATATTATTCTAGGGTACTTGTGTGTATGTCCATGATTAACATTAAGACCTTATTTGCATGTTTCATTAAAAAGAATTGTCGTTCATTTTTTTCATGTTTTTCTCTCCCACTTACTTTCTCTCTTTGTTGTTCCCTTTGTATTCTAGTGTTTACTCCTTAGAAAATGTGTTGTTATAGTTATGGGGGTCCCCAATAACTATATAGATACAATCTCAGGCCCTAAGATTTGCAAGTGTATTGTTTTGGGGTCTTTTGTTGCATGGGTCATTTTGACCCTCCTTTGGGTTCCCCATCATTTTGTGTTCCTTTTTAAGTTTTTCTCCATGTTGTGTGTCAACTTGCATGCCAACATTATCTCCATTTGAATTAAATTTAAGTATACAAATACATATAGGTTAATTACTTTGTATAGGAAATCAATGAATCAATACATTACATAATGAGATGTAGAGAGCCTCTTTATGAATTCATTCATTTAGAATAGAATCATATAAGAGACATTTATTTATTTATCTAAAATTCATTCTAAGATGAAAATTCATCTATAGTAGATTGAGTTTCCTGGTTAAAATTTAGATTATAGTTAACATGTTTTCCAATAATGCGCCACATTGACGGGCTAAATATTTATATCAAGAAAGGTCTATTTTTATCTGTTTAACCACATGACCTTAAATAAATATTTTCCTTACTCATTTTATAGACATATCTACCATGTTAAAGTTTGGATGAAGAAGGTTAACTTCATAGAGATTCCCAAGGAATTTTGTAAATGTCAGAAAGGTTTTCAAAGCCTTAGATCTAATGAGTCGAGTCATCAAATCATATTTACTTTGTGCAACACTATTTTAATGTTCTCAGAAGAGTACTATATTATTTGGAATTTTCCTCAATTTGATAAGATTTTTCTAGATACATATTGCTAATGTTAAATATATATTTGTAATGTTGATTACATGTGGCGTGCGAGGGGGAACAACACTCATGTGCATACATTTCTTATATTTTTCCATTGTGTGACATATTAGACTCATGTTTAAATCTAATTTAATTTGGTTGTAATGTTACACTGATCATGTCATTTTAGTGAAAATATTTTCTTCTTCGATGATTAGCCATATTATTATTTTTGAAAAACAGATGAATACCATTATCAATTCTTTTGTTTCTAGCTCTATCTAACCTACCATTAGTTCTTGTCATCAATTATTGGATTCACATGTCTAAGTTTTTTTGAGAAGATGTAGAAACCTTTGTTAGTCACAATTTTCTCCTTTTTATCTAAAGATATTGCCCAATGTAACCATTATTTTGAATTCTTTCCAGAATATTAGTATATGTCTATTTATATGATATGTTGGTCTATCGCTAACAAGAGGCAACTATCCCAAATTTCCAACCAAAATTATATAAATACCTCGAGAATGCGTGTCTACTTTTTATAGAGATTCTTGATGAACTCAATAGTCTATACGTCTTACTTAAAATTTTGTCTAATGAAGCTTATTTCATTAATCAATATGTATTTTATGTGGCATATATCTTCTTGGAAATTTGTAAGGCTTGTTTCTTCATATTCTATTAAATCTTTAATAGATTTTGAAGTTACAAATTGATTTTGATATATAATAATAAATTTTGTCACTCAAATTGGTATAAGTAATAAAAAGAGAACACTGGAAATGATCCATGTAGAAGTGCTTGATGAATGGCATAAATCACATATGATTTTCCTATTCATGTCGTTTCATGAATTATTATGCATAATGGCAAGGCATGTTGACCATGATAATAATTTACTATTATTAAAAATCAAAATATCTTTTTTATTTAGGACATAAGGTTCTATAAGTTATATTCGGGGCTCAATCATCAGCTATGATCAACCCATTATCTTTCATAGTGCTTATGGATTTTATCATTTTATTCATGTATTCTTCACCTTGATATTCATTATATTCCACAATACTTGTCTATTAATATCCCTTCTTCCCAACTTATCTATTTTATTTACTTGGATAATTTGGTGACATTGAACCCTATATATGATTTACCTCTCATGTTTCATTATATATATTTTGAATATGTTGATTACCATGTCACCTTTAGAATCACTACGATTTTCAACATCTTATGGAATGTTCCTTCACTTGACATGCCAAGGATTATAATTGAATGAATAAAAATTTGATATTATTGCATCACCATCAAGTCCAATACCTCTTTCTACGTCACAACATAGCTTGCAAATCAATAAATATGACCAAAACTATCATCCCAATTATTTGATTTGTGTGTAGGGATGGAGAAAGACCTTAGCAATACTCTGAAAATAACTACCATACTCCTCGCCTCCCATTTTTTATATGTAGTTTTCTTTGGATTATATATCTAAGATCTAGATGTGTCAATAAGTGAAACACTCTCCATGGAAAATAGTGTATTCTTGTAGGGTCATCAATGAAAGGTTTTACATGTTCATCATGGTCACCTTCATCAAATTAATCCACTTGTTATAAACCCTCACACAAAACAATCAAATTATTAATACTCTAATAATCTCTACCAATGGAAGGTCCAAAAAATGTGACTTGTTAGTTATTCCCCAATTTGTTTTGTAATACTTTTTTAGTTAGACTTCTCATATATGCTCTTATTGATAATTCATTAGTTTTTAGCATGCTTTACAAGTTGCATCGACATTTAATTCAATATGTTATATAACTTTTATATTCTTTTGCTACATATTTGGGAATGCAATTTATTATGTCATGTGTTTAGAGAGAATATTTTAACAATATACATTTTCTCTCCGCCACTTTGTGTATGGAGTGATTGTGTGTATTTACTCTTTCATCATTTTCGAAGACTCAAATTCGTATACCATATATTTGATTCTTGATATAATTTTTAATCCCTAGAGATTGAATGGCCACATTGCATTGTACAATAAGAAATAATATCCCATTTTTTAGTTATTGTACACATTTGTTTTTAGGTTCGATACAACAATTTCAATCTTTGAACATCTTACTTATTGTAAACCATTCATCCTCATTTCTCACGTAGGTAGGCACCTTCCGACCACATCATATGTCGATCTACACAATTTGTTATCTCTTCATCGTCACGTTCCACAACCACTTGTGTAAGTGGTCTTATATTTCAAAGACATTACTATAGAAAATATAGATCTATGAAGATGATTGATAATATACATGCATGTATGTTTTGGTGGTGTGGGTCTTCGTAAGAACTCCACATATGAACAACATAATAAAAGTGTTTCTCATCATTTTTCTATTCAAAATAATTTTTTTGATTAAGTTTGTCTATATTTGGTGCTCCTTCTAACCATATGAATCCATGTACATGTGGTGAACCTTTATATGTTTCTGTTCATATCTAGACCATAATATTGTACATTTATTCATGCTTTTGTAATAATTTCTTTTAGAATAGTGATATCATTGGTGCATGTACTTTGTCACTATCTCGAGGATAATGAATAATGTTATGTTTTTCAACAATTTTGGGTTTCCCATGGATTATCTAGTGGTGTTCTCAAAAATAGTGCATGTAGATAATGCCAATATATATCAGTGGCACTTAAAATAAAGAAAATAGTAGGCGATTTAATTTTATGCAACATCTAAATGAATTCATCACGAGGTTTTATTCCAATAGGACCTTATAACCCTTAAAGATGTTCCAAATTTCATTAAACGATTAATTAGATGACAGTGGGGTATATTTTCCATATGCTCAATTGATGGTTATTAACATTTTTAAAAGGGGTTTCATCATAAAATATACAAATAGATTTTATGCATGATTTCTAATGATCATGTTCATCATGTCATATCTTAATCAAGGGTGAAAAACAAATTTGAAAATACCATGCATATATCTTATTATAAACTATATATAAATTGAAGTAATTCTAAAGATAACGATTTCCATAAGGTAATTTTAGATCATTGATGTCTTATCATTATGTTATCGAGGCCACAAATATAATTTAGAATGTGGGAGGTTTTCATGCATGAACCAATAAACATAATTTTGTTATAATGGAGTACAAATCTTAATTCATGTTAAGTATCATCATTAAAATTTAATATTATAAAAAACTATGAATTTAGCAATGGAAAAGGTACCTTAAAAAGACGTATTCATGAAGAATGGTTTGCATATTTGCATCATTATATGAAAGGAAAGATTTGGTTAAATAAAGGAACAATATAAAAATCTTAAATATGTCCATCTAAATCAGGGCTCTTGTCATGGATTTCTAGTATATCATTAGTATTAATAAATTCGTCACTTTCTTCTTGAATTTCCCACTTAATAGTAAATGGTGTAAATCTAGTTATATTATTGTGTAAGATTAGAAAAAATATTTCTAGAAAAATAGTTTCAAATTTTTTAATTATTACGAATATAGTTGC
The DNA here is from genome assembly GCA_018340775.1 of Taxus wallichiana var. yunnanensis. Classification (NCBI taxonomy): domain Eukaryota; kingdom Viridiplantae; phylum Streptophyta; class Pinopsida; order Cupressales; family Taxaceae; genus Taxus; species Taxus wallichiana. The sequence goes on along the minus strand of CM031240.1, from coordinate 783,789,225 downwards.
CTAATTATCATTGTAGAACACATCTCAACACAATAAAGGAAATAATTTTTAAAAAATTAAAATAAACAATATAAATTTGCAACCATATAAATATTAATAAAACTTTAAAAAATGATAATTATATGACAAAATGTTTTAATAGTTTGTAATTTAAATAGATATTTGGAATGCGGTGTCATTCATCATAAATGAATAAATTTTGATTGGTTTTCTTTTACACTAATTTTTTATTTATCATAAATATGGTAATTCATAAAAAAATAATATAACTTTATATATATTTGATAAAAAATAGTGAAAATATATAAGCATTAAATTGAAAAAATAAATAAATAAATAAATAATTATCAAGTTAACATATAGTAAAAAGAAGAATCATTGATATTTTAAAATAACAAACAACAATAACTCATCCACGAAATTCATAGTCGATATTTTTGCCGATAGGCTTCTTAAAGACAACTTTCTTTGAATCGATTTTTTTGGTATTCGTCCTTTATTTTATAAAAAATTTAAAAACCATGTTGTTTGAAATAAATATATTTATTATTGCAATATCTTCTTTCTTTGAATCTGCAATTGGAAACCTAATGACCTTCCACATTCTTCCTTCTCCCTTTTCTCTCCACTTTCAATTCTCCCCTCCCAATTTATATGCCTATCGACTCTCACAAGTAGCTATGGATGCTTTTGCTAGTTTAATCATATATTGCCAATAAAAATTTGAGGTGGTTGTAGTGAGTTACAACCTAAAAATTTATCAAACTGAATAATTTCAATGTTCTATAATAAACACATATACAATTTTAGAAAATATAAAGTTTATTAGTATTTATGTGAAGAAAGAGACTCAACCATGATAACATACATGTAACCCTAACATACATATCTTAGATAAATCTATGTAAAATATGTTGAATAGTATCATTCTAGACGCACCTATATTGGATTTGATACATACGTGGAATAAGTGCCTCAGGAATGATACCTATCAACATCTTTTACTTATATTTCTCTAAGATAGGTATTTTAGTAGCATTTGTAGGGACTGCATTTTCCTTTAACATATAATATAAAACGTAACATTAAAATTTAAATTTTTAATATATATGCCATTAAATGATAGTAAGATAAGGGCATTTGAAAATAGTTCATGTGTGTAATATATATACGATATTATGAAAAATAAAAAAATACTCAATATGTGTCATGTGCATCACATAAAATGAGAAATTCATATAACATTTTCTTAGTAGCAGAGGTCTATTTTGCAAGTTTAGTGGCCTCTGGATTGTACTACTAGACCTCCATTCTTGGATTTCTAAGCATTGGCAAATGTTGATGGGGAAATGTGGATATTTTCCCTTGCGGTAGGGGCTTATTCATTGTGGTTTTCAGCATTGTGTAAGATAACGCCACAATATTTGACAGAATTTAGGTTTTCAAGTACCACCATTTATTATTGAAACCATGGTATCTAGATTTCAACCCCGCTATTGAATTATTCTTAATCAAACCTATTTGGGTAGGATTTCTTCACCCTCCACTACAATCTTATAGAAAATATTGTTTTATATCCATTGGTAACTCCTTGGGGCGTATTATGGTGATCAACTCTGAGACCCATATGATATCCTTCCACACTTATAATCACATTTTATTTGATTTAGATATATAAAAGGAACTTTTGTCTCATATAGAGCTCAAAGTTATGGATCATTCTTGGTCACAACTACTTGATTATGAAAGTTTTCCCTTCAAATGCTGGAAATGCTTTGAACTAAGCCACTTGGAATTTGATTACCAAAGAATTAAAGAAAAAAGGGTCCAAAGAAAGTTTCATGGTGAAAAGGTGCTCTCCCCTACCACCTAGCCATGGTAGGTAAAGTGGACATCCCATTCGATTTAGATTTAGAATTGTTTGAGCAAGAGGGTGACCCTATGACCCAGGAGGAGGCACATTACATAGGGAAAAGTGGGATTTTGGTACATTGAGTATGCCTCCAATGGGGTAGCAAGTAGAGCTAGAAAATCCCTTTCGACAAGAATAATCAGTGGGTAATACGATTGAGGTAGAATTATTGGCGGACCTTGTTAATATTTTTGAAGTAAAATTTCCTTCTAAAAAGCTCCGAAAAATTGAGTCAAATTTTTTTATTCCATGTGGTTCTACTTCTAAAAAATTCCATGATGAATGGATTATAATTCGTACAAACAAGAAAATATCTTCAAGTAAACGTTTTGGCTCGACTAGTGGTATGCAGTGAGTTTGTTGCAAGTTTGTTGCTTTGCAATCGCTAACTAGAAATTGGTTTTTTCTAATTAAAACTATATGGTTTTGGCATCTCTTTGTGCTTAATTTATTAAATCTTGCAGTCTTCTATGAAAGAGGTGGGGCCCTTTCAAAAACCTCACATTTACCCTTATAAAAAATTGTAATTTAAGTAGGTGACATTATTTATCTTCTAAGGACTTCAGTATTCTCTTCCTCAACATTCTCTTTGGAAATATATAACTTTTCATTTATTCATCTTTTCAAACTGGTAATATGTAAATGGTGGTAATATTATTATTTCTTCAACCATTAAAGCATATAATTGTGTATGATTTTTTTTCTCTTTTTGTACTTTTAGCTAAATATGGCCCACAACTTAAACATGAACAAACATGTATAAAATTACAAAATGTAGTTTTAAAGAGCTTAAATATACCAAGGTGTAGTGCATCCATAAATTACCTAATTTATTTAAAATTTTAAAGATTTATTTACTAGTCATATTTTAAAATATTTTTAGCCATGATATCTTTTTACATGATAGATAAAAACAAATGTTAAACTTATTCTTTACTTTTTTCTATATCAATTATAGTTTTAGAAAGAGTCAGACCAAGTGTAATTTTTGTATTGTTAATGCCCAAGCTAACCACAAGGGTATTTGGTGTGTGTATTGCCTTTGTATTGATGTAATTGAAACTGTATTTGGAGTTTTATCTTCAAATCATATTCCAAAGTAACTATCGATTTCAACCATAACATATGTTAGTGGTTTTGGTTGGGAACTCCCATGTTTGTATATTATGCTTCAAAAACCAATAGCTCCATTTACAATATTTTCTTCTATCCAAATATTGGAGTTTAATATGACCGAAGTGCATCATTAGAAATCCATAACTAAACATCAAGTTCATTATTTGAACCTCGTGTTAATGTATTGGTATTGAATACTTGTGTAACAAGTCATTTTAATGACTACTATTTTCTTCTATTATGGCTATCCACATTATTATTTCTAGTGAACAAATGAATACTATTTTCAAATTCTTAATTTCTAGCATTGTCTAATGCAACATTGGTTCTTTTCTTCAATAACGTTTAATCATCAATTATTGGATTAAAATCTCTCAAAGTTTTGAGAGGTTATTGAAACCTTTGTTGGTCACATATTTATCTTTCATATCTTATCCAAAATAACAACTATTTTGAGTTCTTCCTACAATAGTTTCAGTCATCTATTGCTATTTTATGGTTGTTTGTAAGTACTTGATAGGAAGAATCAATAACCCCAAATCTCTAACCAAAATCATATAAATGCCTCCAAAACTTATGTCCTCTTTTAAGGAAATGGTTTATTGCTAAAATTATACTAACTATCCTCTTTCCTATCATTTCCATTATAATTAGTGATTTCCCACTAATTAACTAATATTTCCCTCTATTTTGGTCAATTAACGACACTTTGTTAATTAACTAGCCTTTATCACATTCCGGATGCCAATTAATGACACTTCATTAGTTATAATCCTCTTCAATTAATTAATTAACTATTATGAGTTAATTAAGCCTTTTTAACAATGTATTTAATCAATAAACCCTTTTATTGGCTAAATCCCTCTTTCAAATGCTTCAAATCATATCAAATTCCTCCTAAATCACCTCCAAATAGCCTAAAAAGCTTATTCTAGCCTATTAATTAATCCTAGTTGATTAATTAAATCATCTCCAACTCCCATGAGTTGTTAATCACTTGTTAATTCCTCTAATCAAGCTTAACAAGTCTAAATCTACTTTATCCTTTATCCCACATTCATTGGGATTCAAGCTTCTCCCAAATGGAAAGCTATATAAAGGACCCTCCTACATCCTTCCTTCACACCACACACACCACACTTTGATTAGTGATTTATACAAGCATATGATAAGAGCCTTCTCCATTATTTGGAATAGCTACTTCATCTTTGCATCCATTCTACCATTGTTGAGTAGAAAGGAAGATCTAAGCATGGCCTTGTAGCCATTTCTTGGTGAGATCCTTCCCTCTCTTTGGAGATCAAACACACAAATTTGATTACTCATGATCTAAAGAGGCTCATGTTTTAGAAGTAATCATACATTTAAAATAGTAGGAATGGTTAGCATTAGATGATTTTATTTCATGTTTATGCAAATTAGCTAGTTCCTTTAAGCTCTATTATCATGATGTTAATGGTAGATTTAGCTTTGCTTTGAGACTACTAGGTGTTAGTTTCTTTCAATTAGCATACAAGTTTAACATGAACACATTTGGCATGCTCGATGGGACTTACTCCATTGTCCTTTGCATTCATTTCAAGATTTTTAGATTAGTTTCAATTTTGGTTACTAACCCTCATTTTAGCATATTTTAGATAAATATGGTGTTTCTTAACTAGATTAGTTGAGTTTTCCTTGTTTTGTTGCTCTTTGTAGCTATGAAGGAGGTGAGGTGCTGCCAAATTTGGATCAAATTGACAATTTTTTGATCTTTTTGAATTTTTTTTGTCAAATCCTTTTTTGATCTTACACGGGTTCTTTGCGCTAGCATGAAAGAGACCCTTTTGTTTTTTTTCGCTAGGCTTGCATCAAGCTAAGAAAAACCACTTGTGCTGCTTGTTGCTTGGCTTCTTTAGTTTAGGCTTGAAGCTTGTGTTTACTTCATGTATTTATTACAGTGTTTTGCACTATTTTTCCACTTCTTGGGCTTACTACTTACTCTCTCTTTACGCTAGCACTACACTATTCTATGTTTTGTTATCTTTTGACACTTTTTATTAGAGTTTATTTCTTCTCTTATCCTTTACTTCATATCATATGCGCTATGCTATGCTACTTAGGATTGTGCTAACTTTGTGTTCAAATTTTGGCTTAATTTTGAGGTTTTCAGATTCTAAATTTTTGATGTTTTGTTGTTTCAAGTTTCCTAACGCATTTTATAGGTTTTAACATTTTTAATCATATTTCTAACATGTTTTAAGCTTTAATGAAATCATGTTTCCATGCTTTACTTAAGTTAGACTAAATTTTGTGTATGCTCTTCTCTTGCACCTTAGGGTGATCTTGAGAATAAAAAAACAAATTTAGTTTTCATTTTTCTAACATTTGGTTAATTGGAAACTTAATCTTTCATTTTTTTCTTAAGGGAATGAACAATTTATCAAGCATTTGTATGGTTCATTGATTTCAAGTTTTCCTTTTCTTTATAGTTGGGTTAATTGTTGTGTATGCTCTTCTCTTGCATCTTAGGATGATCTTGAGAATCAAAAAAAACCTTTGATCCTCTTTCAAATATTGTGATTTTCTTGGAAAATTACTAACGTTTGAGTGAAGGACCATAACGCTTGTCAAATTCAAAGGATCTAAACAAATACTAATACACGTGTGTTGCAGGTTCAATGGTGTACTAAACCTCATTAAGATTAAAGATAAAAAAATACACCACTTTATTCAACACATTGTATTTACAGGTTTGGTTAAGAGCTATGGCTCATCTACTTTAAACTGGGGGAAGTATCTTGGCATAAGCCATAAAAAACTCATTATGAGGATTACCCAGAACCCCAAAGTAGTCCACACCTTGAGAGAACTGGTGGATGAAATGGGAAGTGCCCCCCTACCCACTTGACTAGTTGGAAACCTTTGTGAGAAAAAAGCTTCATGTTTCCCATATGGGGCCCCATTCATTAATTTGATTGTGGGGTAATGGTATATTATCTAGAATAATTCTAGAAATATGTACCTCCTTTAGGAAAGAATTGGTGAGTTTGTGAACAAAATCTTAGTGAAACCATTTGGCATTGGGGCCAACTTGACTTTATCCATCATGTTCTAAAGAGCTCTCACAAAGAAAAAACTTATTTTGGAGTCAAAACCTTGTTAGTCAAACAAGGGAGAGTCCATTGAAGTTTGAGCCTCGTTTTATTCATCATGAAACTTACAAGGCATCACTTTGTCTTAGTTTCTACCTTGTCTAAGACAAGGTGAAACTCTGCCAAAGTTAGGCTAAGTATTTTTCATCACCACTTGGTCTACTCCTTTTGTTTTCTTGTTTCCCATTTGGGAAAAAGAAAGCATACATATGTGGATACCACTAGAAATAATCATGTCCACCACTTTTTTATTCTACTCACATGACTAGGTTGTAATGTCGGAATGTGAGTGTTGAAAGTGTGAATGGTACGTCTTCATGTTCTAGTAGGCCCTTTGTCTCACACCCATATTGAGACTCATTATCATTGTAGTTAGGTTTTCTCATCATTGAATTCCTTTGAGTTTTACATTTTTCGTATTATATCAATATATTTTGATACTTACATCTTGTTTCCTTTGTGAAACTTGATCTAAGTCTCTAAGTTGTATTGTTATGTTGCTTGCATAAATAAAACTTCTTGATATACTTAGACTTAGTTTTGATCCCAACATTTCCTTGAGTTTTGGAAAGTGTCGTCATTATGCTACTCACATTGTGGTAACATCATTTTGATACTAAAATATTTGTTTTGTCTACAAATCTTGATTAACGTGTCCAAATAGTGTGTTGTTGTCGTTTGCTCGCATTTGTAGCCTCCATTTTCAAAGACTTGGACTTTGTTTGTATCTAAACTTGTTTTAGTATACCTTGTTTGGAGATCACATCAACACCTTCTTAGTATTTAGGTCTTGTTTATTCTAAACTTGACCTAAGTGTTGATATTGTGTTGTCATTATTTACACCAAACCTATCTTTGAAAACGTAGGGAGTAGTTATTCTTGTGATTGGATCATAGTCTTGTACTTGATTGTTTTTCCTAGATACTTCTTGTTATATGATACCTTATTAGTGTGTCATTATTTATTCTTTGGTATCCTTGGTTCATATTGCCTTGATCCTTTGGATTCATTTCCATTCATTATTTGACATTCTTTGTGATGATTTGACGTCGTTATGTTACTTGGTTTTCCTAGGGTCCATTTTAAATCAACCTTAGTAAAACCTTTCTTATTATGCCTCCTATCACAAGGATGGGGCATCAAAAATTAGGGTCAAATCCCTTTGTAAATGACAAGATAAACCCACTTTTTGAAGACAACACCATGGTTGATCATAGTGGTGGTGAGGAGAATTCTCCTTGGGTGGAATTTGAATTTAGTCCCACCCAAATAGACAAACTTCTTGTTTCAAAATAGACATGAGGTTCTTATGTGTTGTAGAGTTAGGGGCCAAGTTTCCACCTACGTTTGATCCCTCTCTCCTTTCCAACATGGTTCATGGAGAGGAAGAAGTAGAGAGCGTCCTCCACGTAACATTGATGAAATCCTAAACCTAGGACATGCTTCTACTTCTGGGAAAAAAATGATGAAGAAGTCCTTCTCAAAATGATGGAGGATATCACATCCCCATTGTCAAAATTCATTGTGAGGATCATGAAGAACATGTTAATCATGAACAACCTCCTCCTTGTGAGAATTGTGAAGAGATACCAACCCAAGAGGTTACCTTAGAACAAAAAATACAAGCTCTTACTCACCAATTGGAAAGCTTGGCTTCACATGTTAATAAGGAACCAACAAAGACTCCTAGAAAAGAAAAACCTAGAGCTTCATATCATGAGTTCTATACCAAAACTCCCCATCAGGAAAAACGTAAAGAGTCATATGAGGAGTTATACACATAGACAATAAAGGTGGTGAAACAACTAGACTTAACCACTTATATAGGCCAACACCACCTACACAGGGGAAACTCTTTGACCAAGAGTGGTTATCCATGAAGAATGCCCTTACTGCTTTACAAGAAGGCAATGTAGGACATAGTAAAAAGTATCAGTTTGAGGAGCTATGCCCATATCCCTTTGATAGGGCTATGTTGCAAGTACCTTTCCCTCGTCACTTTGATTGTCCCAAGTTTGAAAAATACAAGGAAAAGGTGATCCAAGAGACCACATTAAATACTTTTACATGGCATGTCAAGAGGTCACTTTTAGTGATAATTATCTCATTCACCTTTTCCCATGGAGTCTAGGGGTCAAGCACTCAAATGGTTTTTACATATACCTAAAGGGTCCATTTCTACATGGCTGGAATTATTAAAAACACTTTTGTCATCACTTCTCCTTTAACATGGAAAATGATGTTACCATGATAGATTTGTGCAATGCAAAACAACAGAACAATGAAAGCTTTGCTAGTTTTCTTACAATGATGGCGAGGGTTAGCTAGTCGCTTCCCTTGCTCCATACCAAGAGAAATAATTAGTTAGCATATTTGTACCTAACTTACACCCTGAGATTACTTTCCACTTGCAGATGCATTGTGGAAACACATTTGAAGAGGTCATAGAAAAAGGTAGTCAAATTGAAAAATCATTGTTAGCAAAAGGGACTTTAAAACCCTTTTCATGCATGATAATCATGATTCAAATCCTAATGAAAAACCAAAGTTCTTTCCAAACAAGAACAAGAACATCATAGGTGATGGTATAATGGACTCTAAATGAGTACAAGTTGTTCAAAACCATGCTCCTTTGAAACTTGCTAAGGGACCTCCACCCCTGAGTACAAACGTCACACTTTCACCCCTCTATTTGACTCTATGTCATCGATATTAAAATAGTTAGAGGTAGTCAACATGGTTAAATACCCAAAACTATACCCTATGGAGATGATGCACCTAAGCCATCATGGTTTAGAGAAAATGAATATTGTGGGTTTCATCATGTGTAGGGGTCACAAAATTGATAAGTGTTTGAAGTTGAAACACTTCATCCAAGACTTAATTGATAGTGGTGATGTGGAAATGGATTCCTCTGCCCCTAGTAAATCTACCAATGCAAACTTGGGAATTTACAAAGAACCTTTCCCCAAAGCATAACAAAGGAAAGGAAAATTGGATCAAGGACATATCGTCCCAAACCAAAAATGCCAACTATGTTGCAAAAATAAATAATCCTTTTGATGCCCTAATTGGTTGTGTTAACCCACCTTTTGAGCATATCAACACCATTAAGATTAAAAAAAAAAAGGAGTGTGCCATGGAAATGTGACGTGCTCACCTTGTTATCTCAGAACCTCCTCCATTCTACCCCTCAGGATAGTCATTATGATGTTTTAGAGAAACTTGAGAAAACTACTGCTAAGATTTGATCTTAGATCTTCTCAAAATATCTAATGTTCACAAGGACATCCTTTGTAAAACATTACAAGGGTCAGGAGTGTCAGTTGATATTGACCCTACATGCTTCCAAGCCATGGTCACATGATTGCTCAATGGAGCACATAACCTTTAGTCATGAAGAGATTCTGAAGAGGATCCTACCCATAACTTACCCTTACACATTGAGGTCATTATCAATTGTAAGAAGATAAAAAGGGTGCTTGTGGATGAATGGATCGGGCTTGAACATTTGTACTTTGAAACTAGTTTGACAACTAGGTCACACTGAGGCTGATCTAGAAACTAAGGTCATTACCATCAAGGTGTATGAAAATGAAGAATAAAATCAACCGGCATGATCACTTTCTCTGTTGGGAGTAGGGCCTACTACTCATGATACTAAGTTCCATGTTTTAGACTTGGAGCTTCCTTACAACATATACTTCTGGTCGCCCATGGATTCATGCCATGTAGGTCATACCTTCTATGTATCATCAAGTGTTTGAAGTTATATCATGAAGGAAAAACATCACTATTCAAGGGGATCCTCAACCCTTTTCTCATTGTAGAGCATTTTGGGTTATTTTCCCACCACTTATGAATGCCCTTCTATAGAGATGGTCATTCCAATTCAATCAAAGGCTCTCACCTCATGAGTTGATCTAGATACCTTGTCTTGCTAATGATAATGGTGCTTCTACATAAATATCTCTCCTTTTCTTCATGGGAGATGAAACCCTTTCAAATGGTTATGGAGAATATGATCTCCAACATGCCTTTTAGTTTCAAACTCTCCCCTATCACCCAAGATCATGTGGTAGGCCTTGCTATAAATATCAAAATGGTCAGAGAAAATTGTAACATCAACACTTTTACTCTGGTGGTCTATTAGTAGATGAAAATTTTAACAATATTATATCCCAACCTTCATGATGATGAGATGGCTCCATGTTATCAATCACCCAAGTATGTTATCCCAAATAAAATGATGTATGTTATGGGATACAAAGGATATGGTTGTGGCATAAATGAACAAGGTATGTGGGAAGCTCTTCGATACCACATCACAAGGTTTGTAAGTATGGTATTGGTGTTCAACCATATGGGTCCAATCCTCTAGAGGTTGAAGCAACCTCTTCTGAATGAGAAGATAGTTCATCTAATTATGAAAGTGAAACAATTCCGGTGTAGTCTTTACGAAGACCTTGCCTCTATGAACCTATTTTTGACATGGACTATCTTGACTATAACCCCTATCATATCCCCTACCATTCTAAATTAAATCTTTTATCCTTCCCTTGTTAATTGGGACCAACAACAACATGTACCAATCGACTTCTTTTGAAAATGATGAAGCTATTGGTGAGTTTATGGGTCTTCGTGATGACATTCTAGTTGGTGATCATAAGAAAGGATTCTCCATCAACCTTGATGCATGCATGTATTTTGGGGAGGAGGCTGAGTTTCATGGTCATCAAAAAAAAAAATAAGCAAGGAAAAAATATTCCACAGAGAAGCCTTGTAAAAAGAATAGGTCCAAGTCCTATAGTGAAAACCTTTTTGAGGCACTTGATGGAAAAAAAAAAAAAAATCAATGGACAAAGAAGTTGACCAACCTAAGGGTGAAAATATCATTGAGACACCCTTTAGAAGAAGAAGATCTCAATCCCCCGATCCTACATGCATGGAGGAAGAATCCAAGTTTCTTGTGGAGGAGACCATAGATGTAAACATTGGTACAGAGGAAATACCTAGAATGGTCAAGTTGGGAGCTTTCACTCTCAGCCCAAGAACAAAAGACCTTTGTGTTGCTTTTTGCATGAATTTTTAGATATCTTTGCTTGGTCCTATGTGGACATGTAGGTTAGATCTAGCATTAGTAGTGCATAACCTAGTTGTGCATGAAGAGGAAAATCCTATAAAAAAAAGCTCAGAAAGATGCATCCTCGTCACCTTATTGGTAAAAGAAGAGATGGAGAAATTATTGGCAGTAGGCTTCATTAGGCCTATTGATTATTTAAAGTGGATTTCAAACATAGTCCCTATATAGAAGAAACCCATGGTATTAGAATTTGTACATATTTAGAGATATAAATAAATCTTGTCCTAAGGATGACTTCCTCTTCCTAACATTGACATGATTGTCGACTCAACAATTGGTTATGAAATGTTATCACTCATGGATGGATTTTAGGGTATAATCAGATTAAAATTGTTGAGGAAGATCAACACAAGAAATTTTACAACCCCATGGGGACATTCTACTATCAAGTCATGCCCTTTGGCCTCAAGAATGTAGGCACAACATATCAATGGGATATGATTGTCATCTTTCATGATATGCTCAATGACATAATGGAAGACTATGTGGATGACATCTTGGGTAAATCTAGGACTAGAGAAGATCACCCAACTATCTTATGTGCATCTTTCAACGTCTTAGAGATTATAAGGTTTGACTCAACCCAAAGAAGTGTGTCTTTGGTGTGTTATCGGGAAATTATAGGATTTATTGTTTCATGGAGAGGAATTGAAGTAGATCCTACAAAGGTCTCGGCTATAATAGAAATTCCTCCTCCTAAGAATATCAAAAACTACATATTTTATAGGGAAGATTCAAGCAATCAGAAGATTCATCTCCATCTCATAGACAAAGTGCCATTCATTCACACATCTTTTGAAGAAATATGTTGACTTTCATTAGGGTCTAGAACAACAACAAACATTTTATTTTCTTAAGGAATATCTATCCAAACCCCTATTCTAATGCCACCTACTACATAGGTGAAACCATTACTACTATACATTTCTGCTACTCAATTTGTAATTGGTGCACATTATTGGCCCAATATGATATAGAGAAGAAAGAAAAATTGTTTTTACCTTAGTCATACGTTGATTTCTTACGAGCTCAACTACCCATAGATTGAGAAGGCTTTCTTGGCCATCATTTTTCTTTTCAAAAACTTTGTCATTATTTTTGAATAATAAGACCAAGCTCATATCAAAAGTTGACCCATTGAAATACTTGTTATCAAAACCTACACTTATAGGAAGGATGGCTAATTGGATCATCCTACTTAGTGAATTTGATATTGAGTATGTCCATCAAAAATTAGTTAAAGGGAAGGTGTTGGTAGATCAACTAGTTGAAGCCCCTTTTTCTAGGTACTAAACCATTGAGTCTGGAACTTCTAGATGCTTCTACAATGTACCTTGAGGATTCCATTACATACATAGATGTATTTTGATGGATCCTTTACTTTTCATGGTTTAGGAGCAGGAGTTGTGCTCATTACTCCATCAGGAGATTTGATTCCACAAGCATTTAGACTTGGTTTCCCATGTACAAATAATATAGTAGAATATGAAGCCTCTTATTATAGGGATGAAAATAGCTATATCAAGTGGGATATTAGAAGATCAATGTAATGGTGATTCCATGTTAATCATCAAACAAGTTAATGATGAATACAAGGTTAAGGATGAAAAACTTCATTCCTTATAAAAAATGGTTGATACATTAAAGGAATTATTTGAGAAAATTACATTAAAGTAGATCTCTAGAGGAAAAATAAAGCAATAGATGTTATGGCTATAGTTGGGATATTTGTTGTGCATCCCACTTGGGAATAATGATATGTCCTTTCTTTGTTGAACATTAACTACACCAACATATGACATGTCAGAGTCCTATTTGGTATGTGAAGTTGTTGGTCCCCATTCCCCTTGGTACCTTGACATTTTAATTACCTTCATGATGGAACCTTCCCTCAGACATTTCCCATTCTAAGAAAAAAACCTTATCCAGTGCACATAGCCCGCTACACCTTACTTGGGGGAACTCTCTATCGTAGAGGCTATGATGGGAATATTTTTGTGTTGTCTTAATTTAGATGAATCTATCTTAGTGGTTAAGGAGGTGCATGAAGGCATCTGTGGAGCCCATACAAGTGGGATAGTCTGGCTAAAAAGATACTGAGAGTAGGCTATTATTGGCCTACCATGGAGATTGATTGTTGCAAGTACGTAAAGAAATGTTGTTATGTCATAAATATGGCAACTTGATACATGCCCCAACACAATCATTACAACCTATTACCACACCATGGCCTTTTTCAAAGTGGGGACTCGATCTCATCGGTAAGCTTACCCCTACATCTCTGATGGCCATATGTTCATTATTACTACCATTGAGTACTTCACAAAGTGGGTAGAGGTTGTTCCTCTCACCTATGTCATTGGTGTGTAGATATCCAAATTCATAATGAACCATATCATTTTTCGGTATGACATCCCCTCTACCATTGTAGCTGACAATGGTAAGTCATTCAAAAACAAAATTGTGAAGGTGTTGTGTCAACGCTTTCAAATCATGACTCAAGTATTCAACCCCTATTACCCTCAAGGTAATGGACAGGATGAAGCCTCAAATAAAACCCTTGTTCATATTATGGAGAAGATGGTGAATAAAACTAGTTGTAATTGGCATTTATAATTCATCCCACCCTTTGGGCTTATAACATCCATCCGACCCCTACTGGGTGCTACTCCATATTCCCTAGTTTTCAGCATAGAAGTCATATTACCCCTTGAGATCGAGCTCCCCTCTTTGTGCATAGAGCTAAGAGATTACTTGGATAAAGAGGAGGACTACAAAGTGGCTGGATAGTAGAGCTAGAGCTATTGGATGAGAAGCACCTTCATGCCCTTGATCACCTCAAAGTGTATCAAGAATCGAGTGCATGTCGAGGTTATAAAAAAGAATGATACCTCACCAATTTGAGGTAGGAGACCTTTTTCTAAAGGAAAATCAGTTCAATACCACCAAGGATCGTGAAAATAAAGGTAAGTTTGAGCCTAACTGGTTAGGGCCATATGTTGTGGTTGCTAAATTTGGTTTAGGTGCATACAAGCTTGTTTGAATTTGATGGTGATGAACTTAGGGAACCCATGAATGCCATGCATCTCAAGCATTTCTATGCTTAAGTATGGGGTCCCTCAAATATCATAGAAAATCAAAAAAAATATATAAAATTAGAAAAAGTAAAGAGAAATCAATGCATCCAAGTGTGAAAACCACACAATTGTGGCACTTTGGACAAGTCCTTTGGTGAAAACTGGTTTTTGGCACCATTGGAGGGTCCATTGTTCACAAGCATCTCATATCTAGGATTATGATGGCTTTATCCTAAGCTAGTCTTTTCCTATGTTTGAGATACTTTTGAGCCTATCCCTCTTGGCCTTGATTTGGTTGATCCTACTTTTATGTGAAGAGTTTTCCTTTGTACATTCCCATCTAATGTTGGGGGAAACTTTGCATCATCACTTCTTTACACATAAACGTGGCATTTTTCCTTGTACATCCCATCTACGGTTGGGGGGCATCCATGTTTCTTTTTTTTCTTGCACATAGCTTTGGAAAACTTCTAGAAAATCACAAAAACATTTGTATAACTTTTGAAAATCCCAAAACATTCAAATATGTTTAGTTGGAAAAATAAAAACATTCAAATATGTCTCATAGAAAACTCAAAAAAAATATAACATTGTCTCGAGATAATACAAAAACAATGCAAAACATTTCAAAATTGTCCACAAAAAAAAAGTAGTAGTTTTCTTACTTTAGTTATTTGTTTGTACATAGTTTTGTTGGTTTTCCTTTTCATATTGTGTGCTTTAATTGGATTCATTTTCTTACTTAGATTAAGTGTTACTTTAATCTATTGTGGAGTTCATTAGGTTCATTTTTATCTTGCATGCTTGTATATAGTTGTGTTGTTTTGATTAGATTTGATTAACTTGTGCTTGTCTTTTTTGTTATATAGTTTGTTATCATTTCATCATCAATATCATCTATCATCACATCTAAACATCATCACATATAAATAAATTCTAAGCTACATCATCATACAAATATAAATCACATTTCTTATATGAGATGCAAATCAAAGCATGGTGTAAAGTTGGAAGATAATACTTAGTCTTATTTATAGTTTTTCCTTTGAGGAAAAATTGCATCTTGGTGCATGTGGGACTAAAAGTACAAAGAAGATTAAGAATTGATAATCATGATTAAGCTTTGCTAATCACAATTAGTGAATTAACAAGTGATTAAGATGTGAGGAGCCTTAATCAACCGCTTAAGGTCAATTAGGAGGCTAGGATAATATTTTGAAGCTTTTTGAGACATTGTGGAGGGAAGTGGGGTGATTTTGAGTGGCTAGAAGAGGGGTTTGAGCCAATAATAGGGTATATTGACAAAAACAAGGGTAAAATAGGCGTAATAAGCTAATAATCGCTAATTATCTATTTGGAAGAGGATTTTGAGTTACTATTTGTTGTAAAATGGCATCCTAAATACGAAAGAGGATAGGTAATAAAAAGTGTTGTTAATTGACCAAAATGGTAAGAAATGTTATTTAATTAGCGATAATCACTAATTATAACGGAAATGGTAAGCATGAGAGTGATTTATGCGTTTAGAAATAAGAAGAATTTAGGTGTCTACATTTGCCCCTATTTGAGGTGAAGTAAGTGACTTCACTTCAAAGATAGTAGACAAACATAAACAAGAATTTTTTTGAAGAAAAAATAGTAGGATGAAGGATGCCCCCTCGAGTATCGATGGGGTGATAGAATAAGTCAATCGATGATCAAAAACATGATTGAAATGGATAGAAGAAGGAAGGATAGTGATAAACATGGTGGTCTACCGCCTGTGTGATTTGGAAGAATTATTAGTAGTGATAAGAAATGATAATCGAGAATGTAAAAATGATAATGGAGAATATAGGATAAACCCAATCTTTGTATCGATATTTTAATAAGCAACCGCCATTTTTCCCCTAATCTACATCATCGACCTTTATTAAAATAAACAAAATTGTAAAATAACATGAAAAACTAAATTACTAACATTTGTTTACTGCTAAAAATACATAACTCCATGCAACATACATGATGTAATGCAATATGAGAAAGTAAAATGATGCCTAACTCCATGCAACATGCAATGCAATACGAGAAATTAAACTAGTTAACCTAACGAGAGAAACCAAGATAATCACACGAACTAAAATAAACAATGTTCAAGATAATTACACCTATGTTTTTGTTATCGAGCTTGAGCACCGAATGTGCGTGTTGTAATGACAAGGGTTAAAAATGGTGCCCCAAGCAAGGATACATGCAAGGGAAAAATGAAGGACATAAGTAGTCCCATGGAAATCATTCATGCACTATGACACAATCTTTGGCAACTCACTATTGCACGGGGTACCGACATAGTAAGCAACCCAACTTTGTTAATGGAGGTAGATCATGATGATCTCGTAAGTCGTTTGAGACAAGAACAAATAAGAACCCAAGAATGATGTTTTTGTAGGACAAATTTTGATGTTCGAGGACAATGCACTTAATACAGGCTTCCGCTACACACATGCCATTTACCAATTTTTGAAAAATTGAATTTTTACAATTTTTGGATTTTTAATGATTTTACCATATTTTTGGGTTTTTGAAATTTTTGTATTGTTTTGAATTTTTGAATTTTTAGAAAGAAAATATTGTGTAAGACATAAAAAGTCATGAGACATCGCTAAAAGTCACCGTAAGGAAAAAAATTCCCTAGGTAGTAGAAAAATCACATTGTGGAAGCAATAACATGCCCCATGGTAGGATAAACGGGTGCAAAAATAATTATTTATTAGAAATAATCATCACGGTGAGTTCTAGAAGAATTTAGAAGAAAATGATAGTCCTGTGGTGCTACGGGGTGAGAGACACGTTGTGGAAGGTAAAATGGGTATATAAGCCATCGACAATTTATTTACCACATTCACTTACCATTTTATTGCTGATTTGAGCTCTAACCTATAGGAGGAAATAAAGAGGGTGCAGAACTAGAGACACTGTATAGATCACGTGAGAGAATACAGGAGGCTTCCAGCGGATGGCCCATAGGTACATAGTATTGAGCTCTACACTTTGTCAATTAAAAGAATTTAATTTTGGGTAAAAATGTATTTAATTAGATTTTAATGGTAGAAAAATGCACAGCGCGACCTTTGGGGCGTGTCTATGCTCATGGGGGCACCTATGCTTGTCAATGCATGGGTGTGAATTTTCTAGTGCACCAAATGGAGTGCTTGTGCAAAGTTTCATAGTGCGGCATGGGCGCGAACGTGCTAACACACCAAAGGGGGTGTATGTGTAAAATTTCAAAGTGCGGTGTGGGCGCGAACATGCTAGTGCACCAAGGGGGTGCCTATGCAACGTTTCATAGTGTGGCATGTGCACGGACATGCTAGTGCATGAGGAAGGGTGCCTATGCAATATTTTTTCCAAGCATCGTGGGCACGGACGTGCTAGCACATGTAGAGGTTTTAATGGAAAAACATTAATGTGCCTATGCACTAGGGGTGCGCCTGGTGTCGCCAAGGGGTGCATATGCATTATAGACACTTGTAGGATGTTTTTATAAGAACATAAAGGTGTTAGGAAATCCTAGATGGTAAAAATATATGGATTATAGAATAATTTAATTATAGCACAAAAGAATAATATGGTAGAGTACAAAAATTAGATGATAGATTTAGAAAATTTTAAATGGTAGAAGAATTAGACAAAGTGGATTTATAATAGAAGATTAAGATCATAAAAAATGACCTAATTGGTTCCACATGTAGAATTAGATGCATTAGAGACGTGGGAGAGACATAGGTAGCTCCGGCCTACGAGGTGACATTCAGACACGGGATGGGATGTTTTTAGAGATCACACTGGAGGTGACCGGTTTAGTAGACATGGCCCACATGCCACAAATTACGCTGCACCATAGCCTTGCTCACAACCTTAGATGAGAGATGATGGACTCGAGAGTCGAACTTCCAACTACCTACTGGTGAGATGAGCATAACTCTAGAGGACGTGTGGTAGATCTTATGAGTTCCTATTCAGGGTCACTTGATCACATATGATGGTTTCCCAGACCGTATTGAGCAATGTATAGCCAAGATGTTTGGAGTGGTAGATATACCCTAGCAAGGGATAACTACCAAAATTAGGAGGTGCATAGAAGATCAATGGTGGGACGGGTCCTTGTATTTTTATTAGCTTTTGTCGGCAGTGATTTTGTTTCCTAACAAGACTAGTCCATGATTCCCTCTGGGCCTTATTTAAGTGATTCACGACTTGATTCAGGGAGAGGTTTATTTTTGGGGTCGCAGTATATCTGGATAATTTATACGTTGATTTAAATTTGATATCTTATCATGGACAAAGGTTTGTAGGTCCTACCATGTTGTTATAGATATGGGCCGGGATTACATTGCAACAATGTGCCACCCTACAAGAGAATTGAGAGCTCGAGTTATTGGAGTGCCTTCCGTCATGGGCTGGGTTTCCAGAAGGAGATGAAATTCGGAGCCACATGGGGGACACTGATTACTACAGGTGAGTGTTTGATAAGGTATTGCCTCATATGATCACATGGTCACCATACAAGTTATACCATTAGCCTCAGGATACAATTGAGTTGAACACTGTTATAGTGGATCATTTCATTCTTAGGAGTAGGAGCCACATCATGGAGTGGTATAGAGTGGACAGGGTCTAGCGTCAATTTGGTCTCATCTAGGGGATTCCTGGTGATGATATGTGGTATGCACACACATATAGAGATGCCTTCCATACGGAGCCCTAGATTAGGCTGGGCCGAGCGCGCACTTGCTTTTTACAGGTAGTTCCACAACCTTGGGTACAACGTGGATCCAAAGCATATGTAGCGTGGATCCAAAGATGACCCCAAATTACCACATGAGGTAGCGTGCGGGTATGCGATGCAAAGCACAAGCCACATAGATTGATTATACCACATGAGGTATCCAACATGATGCAAGGTAGTGGTGTGGCCATAGGTATCTTGACATAACACAAATCCATTACGAGGTGCACAGGACATGGCCCAAATGAGATATCCTTCCTTGTGAAATTATTAAGAAGACCTTGAAGAAAATATGATCAATGTAACAAAACCTAACTCTCACGAGTTGTCACTCTAGATAATGGAGATATTTTCTAAGCAAGGTTCATGCCACTAAAGACAATGAAAACTTGATTGTTTTTGCATGTTTTGGTAGTAAAAATTATGCATTTGTATACACACATGACAAACAAAGGGTAGTATGGGTATGATTGGTTGTTTTTAAATGAATTTTTGGTGGGAGGTGAAGCAAGATAAAGTTGATTATACCAGATCTTTGGAGGGACTTTACAATAATGAGAAACTTCAAACAAATAAAGCTTTTAATAGTCAAGATGTTCCTTTAACTAGTAGGTGTGCTTGAATGGAGGCCCAAATCAACATGTTTTCACATAATCTTTAAGACTCCAATATGAAGGCTCAAATTAGAAAACTCAATTAAACACTATAGTTTTTTGATTAACCATGCCTAAGGTACACCCAAAGACTTACAAACAATATTTATCAACAAATGACAAGTGAATTGATTTTAAATTTGTTTATCTCATCCAAGATGAAGGCTCTTCTTGAAATGAAATTTAAAATACCATTAAACTATCACAGGGATAAGATCTTGTGTGATTTCACAAAAATTTCAATATAAGATTGCAATAGGAATGAATAAAACTATTTGTAGACATTCTAAAACAAAGCAGACACTAATTGCTCAGAGTCAACACAGAATAACTCAAATTTGATTAAACTTATCAGCAGGGGAAAGTTTCTAGAACAATTCTCAGAGCTTGTCAATGGTTGTACACTCGCAACCACCTTGACATGATCAAGTTTAACACAAAAGAGATATACATAGGTTTCTCAAATATTCCCTCAGAAAGATGGGCTCTATCAAGCTTTTTCTTAGAAAATTAGTTTTGACCTCTAACACTCCAACATTCCAACCTCCAACCCTTTTCATGAAAAATCATGCCTATTTATAACATTTTACAATAGAGCCTTTCCCCAAAAAAAAATCAGAAACATTGAGTGCACATTTTCACCATGATCTCGATCATGATTCCCAAGAATCAGATCTGTAAAAAAAGTTGTCAGTGCTCGGGGTAGATCTCTTCAAACATCTCCCACATTCAACTCTTCTTCCTAGTAGATCACTTTTCCCTTTACTCGCCAACCACTTCCGCCCCTAATCTATCAAATCTGGTTCTTTACGTGCCTGGGAAGAAGAAAAATGGAAGATCAGATCGAGCCCAAAGGTCAGATCTCATCTTAATGGTAAAAGACATCCCCATATTTTCCTCACCAAACCAAGATATCAATAGGTCTTTCACGTGCCAAGGAAAGAAAAATCGAATCAACAAATGATTGCATATTAATGGTGAGAGACATTTACAGACCTTCCCACCAAACCAAGATACCAGATTAATGTTCCTCTTCATTTGGCATGTAGAGACTCCAAGAAATGATAAAAACCATAAGAATACGCATCCCCAGGAGCTCTATGGAGTGAAAATGGTGGAAAAATTAGATACAGATGCACAATTGCCATTGATTTCTATTTTGAATTTGGACCATCCACGTGGGAGATCCATTTAAAATGGGCCTCATGGGTTCCTTTTTCCTTTTACAACTTTTGGAAAAATGTAAAATTTTCACATTTTTCTCCACACCTCCGCCCTTGAGAAATGAGCTGACACATGTCCTAAGGTGGGTCCCAAAGGAACCATGGCCAAATTCTGCTATTTCACCTCTTTTTTTGGAAAAGGGAAAATTTTCCAAGTTTTTCCCCATGCACCCGCCTCCCTAAAAATTTCCTAATCTAGTTTTGATGTGGGTCCCATGGAACCACGCTTCCTTTTACACTTTTAACTCCTTTTCTCCACAAAAGGAAAATTTTCCAATTTTCCTCCGAAGGTCCACATCTCCACCATTGACGGTGGAAAAGTTTTGACTTTTCTCCTCTATCGGGTCCCAAGGGTCATTTTGATGATTTTATCATCCTTTTTTGATGAAAAGGAAAAAATCCAAGTTTCCCTCGATGGCCGCCCCCTTTTGATTTTGTTTTGACCTCCTTTTTCGGGCTTATGGGCCATTTTGATATTTTAATCCTTTTGATGACAAGAGGAAAAAATCCAAGTTGCCCCCGATGGTCCGCTTCCCCCCCTTTGACTTTTCAAGTGCGCCACGTGTCATAATGGCACATCTTGAGATGGTCCCAAAAGTTGAGACCCTTAATGAGCCCCGGCTCACCACATGTGTCTGGCCCAAAAAAAATTTTTTGAAGGCTTAAAGCTAGGGAAGGCGCCATGTGTTGGGCTCGAGGCAATCTCCTTTGGCCGTTGAAAAGTTCAAGCAAAATGCAAAAAGTGAGTGGAGGCCTCCAAGTGTCTCATTTTAGAATTGGTGCTTCTTTAAAAAAAATTCAAGGGGCAGGTCCTCAAACATGTGTGGTCCCTCCATGTTTCCAGTGCCCCTAAAATTTTTTGAAAAATACTAAGTATGGGAAGACCCGGTGGAAGCCTCCACGTGTCTTCATGGGGTCAAAATAAAATTTTCCCCACTTAAAATTTTCTTTAATCAAATGAGTGTAGGGCTCACCACGGGTGAGTTCCTTTTTCCAAAGTATCCAAAAAGAACAATAAAAAAAAAAATTTGTCTAAGCCCCATCCAATTAGAAGAAGCCTCCACGTGTCCTCCAAGCAAAGGCCAAACCAAAAGCAAATCTTCAAATGAGTGTCATTCCTCCACGGGACCAAATTTGCCTTTTGCCAAAAGCAATTCCATAAATTTTTAAACATTTTCCCAGCTTCCCCAACCAACCAAAAGGCCACGTTTCTCCTATTGATGCAAGGATGTAAATTTGACGGAAAAAACCCGTCACAAACCGTAAAATGCAAAAAATGACCATTTGAGCCGAGATGAAATTTTCTCCAAGGACGAGAGAATTTAGAAAAGTTACAAGGCTCAAATACATTCCTCAAAGCTACATCCATTCATTTTTTTCAAGTATTTTGGAAAAATGACAAGGAAAAAAATCCTCATTGTGGAAAATGGAAAGAATGGGGAGAGCCCAAGTTTTAGATGAAAAGAGAATGGGGACCCAAATTACAGACCTTTTAGATTAGGGAAACAAAACGAGGAAACAATTTGGATCTATACGTGATCCTTAGTCTAGGAAAGGATTGATTATGGCAACAAAAGGAAGGAGATAGAACTTTTATCAGCACAACATGGGAGATAAAATATGCAGAGGCCGTAAATTGATAGATTTTAATGGCAAAAATGGGGCAAGACTATTTTGAGCACCAACATCGGCTCTGACTTGGGGATGGGCACTCCTATGAGTGCCACAAGAACAAAGGTAGACCAAGTGCCAAAATATCCATTGGGAAAAGGAGTCAGTCATGCAAAACCAAAAACAAGACCATCTCCCAAAAATGAACAAAGAAACCAACAAAAAAGGCCACCAAACCACAAACAACAAAAAACCAAAAACAAAAACAAACCAACAAACTATACACTGTATAGATGATGCCCACCTTGATTCAAAAAAATCAAGGGAAATTTCCAAATGTCTTTTATGCTAGATATGACCATGCCAAGAGGTTCTGATATGTTTTCATCAACTAGAAATATACCTCTTTTTCTTCTTTGTTCAATTTGTAAACCATCCATTTTCTCTGAAGCTCCTCCATTGTGTTTAGGTCAAATTCTTTAACATTTTTCAAGGCTGAATCATAGACCAAATTCCTAGAAAAACAACATACTTAGGAGCTCTGTTTTCAACATTTTCATACTCCCTGAAATCCACAAAACTCACAAAGTTGTTAAGATCAACATCTGCTTGCAAAACTTCATAAGATGCATTGCTTGGGTCTTCAATCAAGTACAACATCTTCTTCTCTCCATATAATTTCACCAAGTTTCCTTCAATGGGGATAGTGGCATAAGACATGTCCATTTTCACACTACCACCAACACTTGCTACCCATTTTCTTGACAACAACATCCCCCACTTGGCAGGGTAGTCAACAATCACTACATCAAGTTTTAAGTTCCTTCCAGGATAAGATGCAAGTTACACAACCAGATCTTTGACACATCCCACCACTGGCACCTCTCTAGAGTCCATGGTAGTGCACTTCCCATATGTTGTTGTTACTTTGATACCTAATTCATTCATGACCTCAAGAGGCATGACATTACATGAAGCTCTAGAATCAAACATACAGTTATGTAACAACTTGTCTTTGATAACTAGGGTAGTGAAGAATGGATCCACATTCACTGGGATTTAACCAAAGAAGTTCCTAAATAAACCTCTGGTGGTTCCCCACTCTTCCAACACTTGTGGCTTTTCCAACTCTACAACAGTAAGGGGAATCTCAACCTTGTTTACATCTCTTCCTTGTATGATCTCTTCCTCTTTGAATCCTAAATATTCAAAAGCCCTCTTCTTGTGCTCAGGGATCCTAAGAAGCTCAACAATTGGGACAAGAATTTTGATTTGACTCAAAACTTGGGCAATGTCATATGGAACAAATTTGGGTAAAGCAACACTAGGAGAAAGATTGGAAAATTCATTAGATGGAATGGGATTCTTTTCAGTTTGGGCATGGGGAGGAACACAAGTTTTGCTTGGGGAAACAAGCTCTCTGCCAGATGCATTTTTCTTTGGGGTTTCTTTGGTAAGCAATGGAAATTTTGACTTGGCTTGTGGCCCCTTGGCAAGCTTTACTTTTGGTATTGTGCTCCTTTTCTTGGGAAACTACAACATTCATTAATAGCTTCCTATCTTCTTCTGAAGGAACTCCTCCATCATACTTTTCAATCATTAATGCCCTCAAGTATTCAAAATCATTAGTGGGAAATTCAAAATCTTATACAAGTGTCTACTTCTAAAGTATGAGAGGGAGGAAGAAGAGGTACCAGTGGATGCAATCCCAAAAAACAGCAGCAGTTCTAGCACTTATTACCTCAGTTGAAGTTGCTTCCCTTGGTGAACTTACAGGGATCTCCATCATGCAAGCATCATCATCAATTTCATCATCTGCTACTTCTTCTTCAACTTTTGATCTTCCTCACATGGAGCATGGGGCATGAAACATCTATCACACCAATCAATGACATTTGTCTCCTCCACAACAGTAACTCTAGCAGCCAAAGGATCAGGTACCATTCTATTTTCCCTAGCCTGGGACTGTCTATTTCCAAATCCAACAGTCCCTACCTCTCTATCATATCATCTGATTGATCATTTTTGGTGATTTGTAAACCTGTCTTGGCCTTGTTGCTTGTGTTGACCTTGTGAACTCTGCCCAATCCCTTTTTCTTCCTGGGCTAATTTGTATGATATTTCTTTGACAAGCCCCTGCCAAAGTTTTCACAACTTCCTCCAAATCAGCAACCTTACTTGTTTGAGGCTTTTCTAGGTTAATTAGTTTTACACCCTCCCTTTTTGGAGGCTTTCCAATTTCCTTGATGTTGTTCTCAATTTGCAGAGCCATGGTGAAGGCCTACCTCAAATTAGTAGGGTTTTTGTCCCTCAAGTAGTAAGCAACTTTTTTATCAAATGCATCTAAATATTTGATCAAACATGATTCATCACATGGCCTTAAGCTAACAGGAAATCTCCTCAAGGTCTTGTTAAACCTTGTGTTGAAATCATGTACTGACTCATTAGGATTCTTCTTGATGTTTTCAAATTCTGACAAAAGAAACCTAGGGTCAGTTCTATCACCATACTGCAATCTAAATGCATTGTTCATCTCTATCCAAGAATCAATGGAATTATCTTGGAAAAGCTTTATACAAGTCCTTGCATCCTCTTCCAAAGTATGGATAAACAATTTGATATATACATCTTCATGTTCAATCTCAAATTCTTCCATCATATTGATAAAAATATTTAGATGTTGATCACCAGTTATAGCATTGTTTCCTTGGAACTTTGGTAATCTATTTCTTACATCTTGGGAACTGCATTTGGATAACCAACCATCCCTACAAAATTTATAGGACCAAAGGTGTTTACAACAAATGGAGGTCTGGGTGGGGGAAGGGCCATGTTGTTTTGAGGAGGTGACCCTGGAGGGGAGACAAATTGATAAGGGGTAGAGGGTCTTTGAAACACAGGAGTATAATTTCAAAATGGATATCCCCTAAAGGCCTTGTTTCTTGGAAAACCCTATCAACTTTGAAAAGATAGGGGTAGAATGAGAAGAAAACTTTTCAAAATCAAATGAAGGCCCCTCTCTAGTTGGAGAATTCAATTCCACAAAGAGGCTACCTGATTCAGAAGCACTTGAATGTAGCATTCTTCAATGATAGGCTGATCACTTTCATCAATGGAGATCCCTTTTCTTGTCTGTTGATCTCCAACAACTCTCCAGGATTTTCTTCCTTCTGGACTTTTTTTTCCTAGCTCTGGAAATATGTCCTAGCAGAGATCCCTAGCAAAGAAAGATCTTCTTCCTTCCATCTTTGCAAATATTAGTAACAAATCTCACTTGACAGAGGTTAAGACATTGGTACTCATCAAGAATTAGATCAACAAGGAGTCACCACTAAGGATTTCCACCTTAGTTGTGCAAATGCACTAAAATATGATCTATCAAATGTCTATCAATACTAGAAACTGGAAATGGATGATCTAACTTTTCTTTACCTAGATTTATCAATGAAATCTAGTGCACTAGGTGTGGAAATTGAAAGAATTACACACAACACTTGTAACTTTGAATACTTCTTATAGCTAGAACACAAGATGATGTTTGAAAAAATGTATTAGCACTTTGAGCATATAAGAAGTTTACTGATTGGCGGCCAAATATGAACTAACAAATCATAAATATAGAACTCAAATGTCCCCGACAATGGATGCAAGTAAGGTGTTGGTACCCAAATTGATTCTCCCTCAAAAGCTGAGCAACATCATAGGTTTGGCAAGAAGCTTAGAGACAAGCAGAGCATGTAGTGTGTCATTTTGTAGCCAAGGATGAAATGCAACTTTCTCTTTTCACACTCAGATGTGGAGAAATGGGTAGCACCCTCAAGAGGATTTGACCTATCCTCACTACTTTATGGTTGTGCCTTTCAACCAAGGTGAGAGGACCCTTTTTGTAGCCTGTTGTTTATGGAGGAGATGGAGATATCCTTCCTTGTGAAATTATTAAGAAGACCTTGAAGAAAATATGATCAATGCAACAAAACCTAACTCTCACGAGTTGTCACTCTAGATAATGGAGATATTTTCTAAGCAAGGTTTAGGCCACTAAAGACAATGAAAACCTGATTGTTTCTGCATGTTTTGGTAGTAAAAATTATGCATTTGTATACACACATGACAAACAGGGGTAGTATGGGTATGATTGGTTGTTTTTAAATGAATTTTTGGTGGGAGGTGAAGTAGGATAAAGTTGATTATACCAGACCTTTGAGGGATTTTACAAAAATGAGAAACTTCACAACATAAAGCTTCAAATAGTCAAGATGTTCCTTCAACTAGAAGGTGTGCTTCAATGGAGGCCCAAATCAACATGTTTTCACATAATCTTTAAGACTCCAATATGAAGGCTCAAATTAGAAAACTCAATTAAACACTATAGTTTCTGATTAACCATGCCTAAGGTACACCCAAAGACTTACAGACAATCTTTATCAACAAATGACGAGTGAATTGATTTTAAATTTGTTTATCTCATCCAAGATGAAGGCTCTTCTTGAAATGAAATTACAAATACCATTAAACTATCACAGGGATAAGATCCTATGTGATTTCACAAAAATTTCAGTATAAGATTGCAATAGAATGAATAAAACTTTTACAGACATTTTAAAACAAAAAAACACTAATTAATTTCTAAGAATCAACATAGAATAACTCAAATTTGATTAAACTTATCAGCAAGGGAAAGTTTCTAGAACAATCTTAGAGCTTGTCAATGGTTGTACACTCGCAACCACCTTGACATGATCAAGTTTAACACAAAAGAGATATAACAAGTTTCTCAAACAGTTTCTCAAAGAAAGATGGGCTCTATCAAGCTTTTTCTTAGAAAATCAGTTCTGACCTCTAACACTCCAACCATTCCAACCTCCAACCCTTTTCATGGAAAAATCATGCCTATTTATAACATTTTACAACAGAGCCTTTTCCCCCCAAAAACCAGACATTGAGTGTACCAGTGCTCACCATGATCTCGATCGTGATTCCCAGAATCAGATCTGTAAAAAGTTGTCAGGTGCTCAGGGGGTAGATCTCTTCAAACATCTCCCGCATTCAACTCCTTCCTCTAGTAGATCACTTTTCCTTTACTCGCCAACCACTTCCACCCCTAATCTATCAAATATGGTTCTTTGTGTGCCGGGAAGAAAAAATGGAAGATCAGATCGAGCCCAAAGGTTAGATCTCATCTTAATGGTAAAAGACATCCCGAATTTTCTCACCAAACCAAGATATCAACAGGTCTTTCACGTGCTAAGGAAAGAAAAAAATTGGGCCGAATCGACAGTCAGATTACATATTAATGGTGAGAGACATTTACAGACCTTTCCCACCAAACCAGATACCAGATTAATGTTCCTCTTCATTTGGCATGCAGGAGACTCCAAGAAATGATAAAAAACCATAAGAATACACATCCCTAAAAGATTTTGGAGTGAAAATGGTGGAAAAATCAGATACAGATGCACAATTGCCATTGATTTCTATTTTGAATTTGGACCATCCACGTGGGAGATCCACTTTAAAATGGGCATATGGGTTCCTTTTTCCTTTTACAACTTTTGGAAAAATGTAAAATTTTCACATTTTTACGCGCCTCTGCCCTTAAGAAATGATCCTAACACATGTCCTAAGGTGGGTCCCAAAGGAACCACAGATAAATTATGCTATTTCACCTCTTTTTGGAAAAGGGAAAAATTTCCAAGTTTCCCCACCTACCTTTCTCGCTCAGTACCTAATTGGGACCGGGAAAATTTTTGACTATTTTCTCTGTCCACACAATCGTTGACTCGAGCGAGCCATTTTTATGGTTTAATCCTTTTGATGACAAGAGGAAAAAGATCCAAGTTTCCCCAATGGTCCACTTCCCCCCCTTTGACTTTTAAAACTACCACATGTCACAATGGCGCATCTTGAGATGGTCCCAAAAAGCCGAGACGTTGAATGAGCACGGGCTCACCACATGTCCTAGCCTAGAAAAATTTGTTTGAAGGCTTAAATCTCAATGGAAAGCGCCATGTGTCACCTCCGAGGCAATATCCTTTGGTGGGTAAAAGTCCAAGAAAAATGCAAAGTGAGCGGAAGCCTCCAAGTGTCCAAGAGCAAAGACCCTGAATGAGTGCGAGCTCACCATGTGTCCCTGTTCTACCAAATGTACTACGTAAAAATTTGTCTAAGAGTAAAGCAAATGAAACCTCCACGTGTTCTTCTCGCGGGTCAAAGTAAGACTTTTTCCCTGCCGCTTAAATTTTTCTTTAATCAAAGCATGGCGGGCCGCGGGTGAGTTAATTTTTTTGCTAAAGTAGCCAAAATAACAAGTTCAAAAAACAAACCCGTCGTGCCGCATCCAATTAGAATACCAAAAGAACCAATCAGAATTAATTCATGGAGCTACGAGACCGCCATCACCAATCCGACACTATGATAATTCTCCACCTGGGAACTCCTCGTGCTATGATTATTTACTAATGCACATGCCTTTAGTTTGGTAGATGTAATCTAGAAACATAACAACAATCATAACACAAGAATACCATAGACTATGATACGAATGAATGATGATAAATATGAAATATAAGTGTAAATTATAATATCAACATGAAATTTCTACAATCTCACCCATGAGGTACTTCAAGTGTTACTGACCGACTTCACTTGCCTTCTAACAATAACTATGGGAGAAACTTCACAATGGATTCTTTAACACACCTTCTAAATGATGGCTTCCTTTACGCACTTACTCATACAATATTTCTCACTACTTCCCTCTATGCTAAATGAGGAAGGTGACCTCTTTATTTATAGGAATTCAAGCTTATCCACCCTATCTCTAAGATATGATATGAAATCTCTTCCACCAATCATGTTCCATGACTAAACTCTTGCCTTTACATATAGGATTATCTTCTACGATAAGATAAACCTTATCATCTCACATGGGTTCCACCTTTTTAGTCTTTTCCATAAATAAAATACACAAAATATTTATGACATCACTCTTTGTCCTTATTACAAATATTATATTTCTAATTCCTAATCATGTAGACCCTACTTCTCTACTTACCCCAACTTTGACATTTTAACATTACTGACCACTTAAGACAAATATTTAATTTTTACCACAACATTCCTATTGTACTTTGAATATTACCGTACTCTACTTTATTGGTGGCATCGTCATCGATGGTGCTGTTATTTTTTCAATCGATGCCACATCTAATCATACTTAACAACATCCTATTCCTAATACATACATAATAAAATAGAAATTACAGAGGAAAATTTTAATGTCGACATTTTCCCCTTCCTAGCTTGTCATACTCCGTCCTGAGTAGACTATTCGGGTGCTTGGAAAATATTTAACTTGTCGTGGTTGACCCATTTCGTAATGGGAGTTCCATCCAATTACTCCAAATTGATATGTACCATTTTCATGCACAACTACTATTTTGTAGGCCCCATCCATTTGGGAAGAATTTTTCTCTGCCTTCTTTTTTTGTATTTGGAATCATATACTAGAACCAAGTCATTCACATGAAATGGAGACCAACGGATCTTTTGATCAAAATATTCCTTCGCTTCATTTTCTTCTTATAGCTTGTATCCTTTGCTATTTCCCTCATTTCCTCTAGCAAATGAAAATGCACCAACCTTTCTTTTACTGAATCACTTTCATTCATCCTTTCCTTTTTCATAACTCTCAAAGTGGGAATATCAAAATCAATAGGAAGAACTGGATCAATGCCATAAGCCACCTAAAATGGGGAGTATCTTGTTGCTTACTTTGATGTTTCCTATATGCCGACAATGCTTTGCATGAATCCTTTTATCCCACTTATCCCACTTATGTACTGCAAGGCCGCATCTTTTGCTAGAATTTGACACAACACAAAATTTGTTCTGCTCCACCTCGTCCATTTATGCTTGGCTTGTATGTTGTTGCCTTCCTCTCGCTTAATAGAAAACTTGTTGACTAGGCTTCTACCACCTCATTAATGAAGTGGCTTCCTTGATCTATTACAATTATAAATTTCTGCCCTAGTAAGTAATTTCTAAACTTCTTTACGAAAAAAATGATAGCTAGAGCCTCTTTTTTAGTTACAGTATAATTTACCTCATCACTGCTCATTTGTCTGCTCCCAAAGTAAACTGGATGATCATTCCCATTATCATATTTTTGGCTCAGAGTACTTACTAGTGCTGCATATGAGGCATTAGTATACACAATGAATGGCTTGCTCCAATCTGGATTCTTTAAAACAAGTGAAGACACCAAAGCTTCCTTTAGTTGTTCAAAATATTCATGCACCTTATTTCTCGGTTCATAAGTAACATCCTTCTTCAAGAATGGGTTAGTGGTGTGAAATCTTTGAGAAATTCTTGATGAACCTTATATAGTAACCCACATGGCCTAAAATTGATCTCAACTTACTTCTATTCATAGGAAATGGTAACTCTTTGATTTTTGAAACTTTATCAGATCAGCATCGTACCAATACCATCTCTCGGATACAACATGCCCTAACAAAATTCCTTTAGAACATCTAAAGACACACTTTGTATGGTTTAGTGAGGCTTGTGATTCATCTAACCTTTGAAATGTTGTCTCCATCTAGTGCAAGTGGTCGATCTTTCTCCCATAGATGCAAAAATCATCTAGAAATACTCTGATGAAGTTCCCAATGTAGGGTTCAAACACCCTATTCATCAAACGATGGAACATTTCCGGAGCATTACACAACCCAAAAGGTATAACTATATAAGCAAACGTTCCCCAAGGAGTGGTGAACATGGTCTTCACTGATCTTTTCTCGCTATATGAACTTTGTTGTATCCGCTATATCCATCAGCAAAACTATAACACTCTTGGCCAGCTACTTTGTCCAAGATCTGATATGAGAATGGAAGAGGGTAATGATCCTTCTTTGTTGCCTTGTTGAGCTTCCTATAATCAACACAAGAGCACCCCCTACAAGGGTCATGATGCAATTGGAGAGAGAGATGCACGCATCTAGTGTGGATTCTAACTTAGAGGCGTTGGTGTAGGCTCTACCTTAGCAACAATTTCTTTGGGCTCTTCTTCCATGCTTTCTTCTTGCCTTCTTGTAATCTCCTTTGCTTTTTCAATGGTAGCTAGGTGGTCATACTTCAGTCATTGTCTGATCTCTAGCTTCATCCCAAGAATGAAGTGCTTACAGAGGAGATTATCCATGCCATTCATCAACCCATACGCTAATCCTTCCTTCCGAATTTGGGCATCGAGCTTCATCCTTAGCTTGTAGAACACGAGCATGATAATCCCTTATCTTCTCCTCTCTCCTTGGGATAGCTTTGTGATATCGATCATGAGATCTCGCATATTTTTGTTCACAAAATTCTTCAAGAAAATTTTTAGTTAATAAATCCCATGAATTTTTCACATTATCACCTAGTGTTTCAAAACCACCTAAGGGTGAACCATCCAAAAAGGTAGGAAAAATTTAGTCCATTGTTCCCTTCTTATGAGGCCATTACAAATGCAAGATCGTTTAAAATCTTGAATGAAAGAGGAAGCATCTTCATTAGATTGGGCTGAAAAATAGGAATCTTCCCCATTTTAAAAGTAACCACGTGAAATACCAATTCACAAGTACAATCAAGAAGACTTATGTGCACAAATAATTGGACTCACTACAATAGAAAGTGACTTTATACCTTTCTACAAAAAATAGGAATGACCACGGTAAAATTTGACTTACCGCAGAAAATTTGACTTTACTATGGTAAACACTATTCATGGTAAAAAGTGAAGTTATGTGGTAAATACTATTCATGGTAAAAATAAAGTTACCATGGTAAATACTATTCACAAGAAAAAGTGACTTTTTACCATAAGTAACTACTATGCACAAAGAAAATAAGGTTACCCTCCAAATGATTTCGACTAAGTGGGAATATTTCTTCGTAAAATCTACCAACGAGGAATGGTCTTGGCATGGAAGCAAAATGTCATCACCAATCGGCACTATGATAATTCTCCACCAGAACTCCTCGTGCTATGCTTATTTACTAATGCACAACCTTTAGTTTTGTGGATGTAATATGGAAACACAACAATAAACATAACACAAGAATACCATAGACTATGATACGAAGGAAGGATGACAAATCTGAAATATAAGTGTAAATTATAATATCAACATGAAATTGTTACAATCTCACCCATGAGGTACTTCAAGTGTTACTGACTTCACTTGCCTTCTAACAATAACTATGGGAGAAACTTCACAATGGATTCTTTAACACACCTTCTAATTGATGGCTTCCTTTACACACTTACTCATACAATATTTCTAACTACTTCCCTCTATGATAAATGAGGGAAGGTGACGTCTTTATTTATAGGAATTTAGGCTTATCCACCCTATCTCTAAGATAGGATAGGAAATCTCTTCCGGCCAATCATATTCCATGCCTAAACTCTTGCCTTTACATGTAGGCTTATCTTCTATGATAAGATAAACCTTATAATCTCACATGGGTTCCACCTTTTAGTCTTTTCCACAAATAAAATACACAAAATATTTATGTCATCACTCTTTGTCCTTATTACAAATATAATATTTCTAATTCCTAATCATGTAGACCCTACTTCTCTACTTACCCCAACTTTGACATTTTAACATTACCGGACCACTTACGACAAATATTTACTTTTTACCACAACATTCCTATTGTACTTTGACTATTACCATACTCTACTTTATTGGCAAGCACCGATCGGTGCCGTTATCTTCTATTAGATGCCACTACTAATCATACTTAACAACATCCTATTCCTAATACATACATAATAAAATAGAAATTACGGAGGAAAATTTTAATGTTGGCAGGACTAAATTTACCTTTTTGCGAAAAAGCAAAAACAAGTTAAAACATTTTCTCGCCGCCCGTAACAAATTAAAATAAGCCACGTGACCGCCGAATGCCGAGGAATAATTTTTAAAGGAAAAGGATACTCGCTGCATCAAAAACACAAAAATTAACCATTCATGCCTGTAACCCAATTTTTCACTAGGAATGAATTTTTTTGAAACATAACCAAGTGAATCATGGTTCCAAGCATCTTTAAACCATGGATTTGGATTTTCAAAGGCATAAAAAAATAAATTGATCATTCTCGAGCTTCCATGGTTGGGGAAAAATAGGAAAAATGGCAGAGAAGTGGATTTGAGAGGTTTAGGGCACAAAACGAACAAATTTGGAACATTCTCACATGACAGAATAGGGCAAAGTAATGAGTTTGCAAGAAATTTCAAGGCACAATAATGGAGATAGAAATTTATATCATCCTTTCAAAAGGAAAAAATGTCGAGTAAAAACATGATTTAACCATGGCAAAAATGTGGAAGATCAAAATGGACACCTAAAAAGTATGCACCTCCATCACCCCCTCGCATGAGTCTAATACATATTCCACTAGGAGGTGGAAGAGATGGTAGGGGTGGTGAGGAGATGGAGGAGGATGTTCATGACATATAGTTTGGTGGGTAGGTGGTTGCCTTATAAGTAAATGAGAAACTACGGTAGAGGTGATAACTCTATAGCTCTTTTGGGTTGTCAGCCGAGAGGGACTAGGTTGTTTATAAGAGAGACTGTTGGTTGGATATTTTGTCAATCCAAAATATGAGGTTCAACCACAAGTATATGGGATTAAATCCCTCCTCAAAGATAGGTGAGGCTGCCTGCTTATTACTAATCTAAAACACAACAAAAACAATATATACAGTATTCACACTAATCTAACCATTGGGGTTGGGATAGAATCCCGAAATCCACATCCACACGATTCAAAGGTATTGCTTTCGTAAATGAACTGGGTCGGAAACTATTACAATGAAAGAAGCACAATGGAAAGGAAATGAGAGAAACGTATTTTCTTTCGAGTAAACACAGAGCATGAAATAATCATACGGGCTTTAGATCATAAATATAATGTCTGAAATGATTAGAAACACTAAGGTGCTAAACAAAGAATAGCTTAAGATTATGGACGTAAGAACAATGTCTTAAGAAAGATATATCCCACAACACAAAGTTTGCAAAATAATATCAACTCCTATTCTTCACAATGATTAAAAGAAAACACAAAGTTTTTCTTCTTTCCAATAGCTCCCAATATTTCAAAAATCTTGACCCTTTGGAATGCATAAGCATCCCTTATTTATAATAAAAGGAGTAGAGAGAAAATAGGATAAATCCTAGAAAATAGTGTTCTTTAAAAAGAGTTCTATTTTGCTTGACTCTCACGCAGGAGACCAAGTCAAAATATGATTAAAAAATGTGACGAAACAGAAATGAAAAAGACATGTCAATTTCAAAATTGAAATGACATGAAACATCAAGACTTAATCTGAATCATCATCTTTCGCTCCTTCATCTTTCTCTTCCTCCAGCTGAGCCTGTTTTGTTCTAAATTCTTGGAACTTTCGAATTATGCCTTGCATTTCATTTTCATCAGGTGCAGTGGAATGATCATTCAAAACTTCACAGGTTTCATGGGTATCACTAGCACTGCCGGGAAGCTTTTTCAATCTTTTGCTGAGCCTTCTCAAGGCCTCCAAAGAATGTTCAATTCTTACAAACCGGTCGATGATCTCAATACCAAATCCGTGCGTTGGTTCATGCTGAACAGACTCTTGGACTTGTTCGAAAAGATCATCAGCTGATAGGATGCCTGAGTTTCCAACTGACACCTTTGGACAAATCTTCAGCAACTCTTCTTCCAGATCACTTTTGCCATCAATCAATTTATCCCTTGATTCTCTCAACTTACCGCAGGCTTCGTTAAGAATCTTCAGCCTGAACCTGATGGCTTTGGTCAGCTGGAAATGCTTATCCGCATGTGGGATGATGCCTTCTTCTACCAAGAGTTGTGATGGTATTTGCTTTAATGCCTGGAGAGCTTCGAAAGTCAAATCAAGATGTCCAATTTCTTGAGAGAAATCATCGTCCATCTTCTCTCCATCACTCTGAATGTCCCCCAAAGATTGATAGATTTTCACAACATCTTGAATCACTTCCTTCCCTTGTTGGAGCAGCCTTTGGGTCCATTCATCGACCACCCTTCCTTTTTTATTAATCCTCTCAATCATAGGCACTGATGAGAAATCGAATCCGACAGGGACAGAAGAAGATGGTATGGATTCAAGGGGTTTTGAGAGCTTAAGCAAAACCTCTGTCAACTGCTCCACCTTTCCCTTAAGCTCATCTCTGCTATCTTTTGTTTCTTTCAACTTCTGGCACAGCACATTTATAGCATCCCATGCATCCTGTTGTGCCCCTTCTGCTATCACTTTTCCTAGAGCCACCCTGGTTATCTGATAATCAGAGGCTGTTACGTCCTCTTTAGTTTTGTCAGTCATGGGAGTGGCGATCTCTACGAACTTATGCCCTGAAGCATCCACCAAAACCCTTGAAACTGTTTTGGGTTTCTTGGCCGATTTAGCAGTAGGAGCCTTGAGTGAGCTAAAATCAAAGGCTGGTATGGGTACAATCACCTTCCTCTTCCTCGGAGTTTTCTCAAGTAGCCATTGCGGCGTATCAGAGGGAGTTGCCACTATTGTAGAAGCTGGTATCATACTCTCAAGGGGAGAAGGTTCTACTAGCGGAGGGGGAATAGTTACCAATGTGGTAGCAGATTCAATAAAAAGAGGCACAGGAGGGGGCGTGTTGGTGATTACTTGGGTCCCAGCAGAGAGGGGTGAAAGTCCAGAGAAAATACTGGCCATGATTGAAGAAGTTGATGGAGAATGAGGAGGTAGGAGTGGTTGTGAGGGGGGAGGCGCAGATTCAGACTCCAAAGCCTGGGATGCAAGAGATAAGGTCTCTTCAGTTGGGAAATCAACAAATGATGAAACCAGAGGCTGGCTTCCTTCTCCTTCCAAAGAAATTTCTCCTATTTCTGGTGGTGTTGGTGATTCTGGCACATCCACCGTTTCAACTGGAGAAACAATTGAAGAGATTTCTCTTTCTTTTCTCTTTTTGACAAACTTGACCTTTATAGGCCCCTTAGAAGATCTTTTGTCCTTTCCCTTTTTGGAGGGCCCCGCCTCTAAAGCAACCAACTTTGAAAAATTATCATCTTTAAAACTCATCCCCAAGAGGCGAGCCATGCTTTGGTGTGTGCAAGAATCAGAGCTGATCTATCTGTAATGGAGGCTTTTTCACTGATTGACCAATCAATAGGTGGGAAGACATATTGATCTTCATTCAGTCCATCATAAGAGGGATCCAGAACACTTTCATTATCGCTAGTACCTTCTGGTAAGTTAGCGAGCTCAAGTGTTTGAATCTCAGCAAGTGTCAATCTGCTATGATCCTTTCTACGAACAACAACCTCATCACGTAAATCAATCCAGATGTCTTCTATGCTTGGTCTGTGCAGGTGCAGAGTTCCATACGCCCTGAGGACTCCTCGAATATCAAACCCGTCTCGGGGCTTCATGTGCTTCTTCAACTTATCCTGAAGCTCATGGACAACATTCTTGGCTTTTACCACTGTCGAACAAGTATACCTTCCAATAGAAATTGGGAAGGATACAACGGCTTTATGTTTACTTTGTTGGAACTTGTGAAAATCCAACAATTTCCTAACCAACTCCATCAAGATCAGTTTGTCCCCTGGATATCGGGGCAGATGGAAAGGATCCCCTGGGTACATGACTACCCGTAGATATGTGAACTTCTTAAATTGCAAGAAGACACAACCCCACTTTGAAACCTCAGCCCATGCTTCATCAGATACTCTTGTTTTCCTCAGTTCAGGATTTAACCTGCAGATGTTTTCGTAAAAGAAGGCGTCATTCACCCTTCTGAATTGATCTTGGACCCTTTCCTTGTCAGCTGAGGAAAATACTGATAAACATGGTCCACCGTCCTGTTTCCCTTGGTATCCAACCCGGGATAGTTCCTCATACCGGCCACTGCATAGGTGACATATGAGGACATATAAAACTTTCCGTAGACAAGACTGTTGTCATTTGGGAATCTATCTCATTACTAATGAGAGTGCCCCAATCAATTCCTTGTTGATTCTTCTTAATGGTGATCATGAACTGATACATCCACCCTTGGAAAACATTTGATTCGGGTAAACCAAAAACCCGACTCAACAGAGTGATGATGTCATTGATTTCCTGAATGAAATCACTTCTGGGGACAAGTCTTGGGAATCTGGAAACAACCGGTTTGGCTTTGATCAGGAACTTCTTATTTACGTGCTTGATACAATCTTCCTGATCATTATCCCAAGCTTTCTGAGCTGACTTGATATCTAACTCTCCATATTCTTCAAAATTGGGCAGCTTGAGGAGGTCATCGAAGTAACCTCCGTCCAACTTGATCACAACTTCTCCCGCCTGGTTTTTCACAGAACGAGAAGCAGAGTCATAACTCGAAGCGCAGGCTAAGATGAATTCAGGGCACTGAGCGGACATAGGGAAACCTGCTGCAAGAGGTAAACCACTATCGACTATCGATTTCATCCATGGAGTTTGGGAAGAGCTCTTTACCCTACTCCAGAAATCCTCCATATCTATATTTCGAGCTCTGTATCTCGGATGTCATAATTGCAATCGATATAGGATGGAGACTCCACCTTTCTGAATTTGTATTTCATCCTTCCTGACTTTTCAGTCTTTTCTTGCGATGGACCAGGGTCCAACATGAGGGATTTCGAAGGAGGAGAGTTTTGGAGATCAGGAGATGTTGCACACTGTGAAAACCCCGACCTACTGGAGATGCCGGAAGGGTGGAAAAGCCCGACACACTGAGGAGGATGTCGGGGAGTCCAGAAAACCTGACACACTGAGGATGTCGGAGAGTCCAGAAAACCTAACACACTGAGGATGTCGGAGACTTGAGAAAACCCGACACTTTGAAGATGTCAGAGATTTTAGAAAACCCGGCACTTTGAAGATGTCGGAGATTTTAGAAAACCCGACACTTTGAAGATGTCGGAGATTTTGGAAAACCCGGCACTTTGAAGATGTCGGAGATTTTGGAAAGCCCGACACGTCAAATTTTCTGATATACTGCGGGTTTTTGATACTGCACAAAGCACCCTGCGAAACCCGAGAAGAGGGAATAGGGTTTTTGTTGATTTTAAAACATGCAAGTTCTTTCTTCATCATTTATATCCAAAACATATTTTAATTACAACAACATTATGGAAATAACACAAAGTGATAATTCCAAAGAGATAAACCCTAAAACATAAACCTGGTTTTAGAAAACAACCCTTAAAATGGAAAAGAGAAAATCCCAAACCCAGATGAGAAACTTGGATGAATTCCTCACATAATTAATCCATAAAAACCACAAAGAAAGACTGAAGAAAAATACCTTCAACTGGGACAACGAATGATCAAAAACGAGCAATGCAATCGAGTACAGAGGTGAATTTCGGGTTTCGGGGTCGAAGAAGCATGCGCGAAAATCCACAAGGTAAAAGTACGTCTGGTAAAAATGACGTGGAAATCCGCATATATATATGAAAATTTGCAATTAATACACTTCAGCTGGCACGTGCCAATCCACCGACAACTCGGCATTAATGCCATGTCAAAGCATGCTCAGAGATCTAGAAACCCGACACAAAGGTGTTTAGAGCAATTCGGGTTTCGGGTTGCGGGAAACAATCGACATGAAGCATGATGCTTAGATGCTTCAAAGTTCGAAAACCCGACATGAAGGACTTAGGCAATTCGGGTTTTGGGTTGCGGGAAACAATCGACATAAAGCATGATGCTTGACAGAAGGCATGCTCCGATGCTCGGAAGGTCCACAAACCCGACTCGCCTTACTCGATGCGGGTTTTGGGTTTCGGGGAACACAAGACATGAAACATTCAAAACACATGTTGTCCTGTTTGTGAAACCCGAAAACCTGATTATCTCTCATAAAGGCAATTTTGCAAAACCAGCTTAAAAATTTCGTAGGGTTATCTGATAGTTTTGGCGTAAACTCAAAACTGAGATAACAGCTGGCTCCAGTTGGGGACTTTCTTTGTGATATCAAAGGAAGAGAACTCAAAATCTCTAGCTTTATCCATTGGGCTACGGAGTCAGAAAAGAAGAAAACGAAAAACAAAACAAACAAAGAAAGAAGACTAAAAGCAAACACACGACATAAAATAAAGTATATACAATGCAAGAGAGCGTCTTGCATTAATGATGGAACAACTTCAGATGTTGACCGCTGAAAGGCAAAGGGAGTAATTCTCCATCAAGGTATGATAGATGGAAACTATTTTCACCACTCAGCTGATGAATCTTAAAAGGTCCTTTCCACAAGGAGTCAAACTTTCCGTGCATTCCTTTCTGCTCCCTTCTTTTATCCCAAAGCAACACCAGGTCTCCAATTTGGAAATGACGTTGCCTTGACTTCTTGTCAAAAATTTTCTTTACTTTTCTCTGATGGTCTGCAATGCGATCAACCACTTTGCTTCGTTCCTCTTCTAGCCTGGCTAGGTACATAACCCTCTTCTCAATAGAATTTTGAAAAGTCGCATCTTCGACTGCTTTTGCCAACTGTAAGGCTGGCAATTCTACTGAGATAGGAATCTCAGCATCAATCCCGTACAACACTTGGAAAGGAGACATTCCTATAGCTCGCTTTGGGGTAATCCGATCAGCCCACAACGCGTCATACAATGCTTTGTGCCATGTCCTCTGGTTTTCATCTACTAGCTTCCTAATTATAGTGACCAGGTTTTTGTTGCTGGACTCAGCCTGCCCATTGCCTTGGGGATAATAATCAGATGAGTGAGCCAAGGTGATGCCGAATCCATAGCAAAATTCTGTCATCTCATGCGACGAGAAATTAGAGGCATTATCAGCTACAATCTTGTGAGGCACACCGAATCTGACAATTATATTTTCTTTAAGGAACTTGCACACAGCTTCAGAGGTTGCTTGCTTGATTGGTGCGGCTTCCACCCACTTGGTAAAATAGTCTGTAGTAGTCAGCACGTAATTATGTCCGGCACTAGGGGTAGGATTCAATGTTCCAATGAAGTCAATTCCCCACTGGCGAAAAGGTTCTTCGATCACTACGGGCTTCAGGGGAAGAGCTGCTAACTTGGGACGACCAACGAAATGTTGACAAGCTTCACACTTGGACACCCACTCTGCTGAATCCTGAAAGAGAGTAGGCCAATAGTACCTAGCCCGTAGAATCTTATAAGCTATTACAGAGGATGAAAAATGTCCTCCGCATGCTAGGCTATGGAAGGACTCTAACAACTTTAACTGTTGTGATTTATCAACACAACGCAGGAAAACACCATCAATACCTTTCTTGTATATTCCGTTATCCCACAAGAGGCATCTTGCAGATCTTAACTTGACCCTCCTCTTCTCTTTTTGCTTAAATGCGGAGGGCATTCACCATAATTTAGAAAGAAAGCAATATCCGTGTACCATTCATCAGTTGTACTCACAAAAAGCACCATGGGCAACTCTGAAGAAGTATCTTCGGTCTTTTCACATTCTGCTTCAGCATGGTTTTCTGCGATCAATTGGCATAGGCCCCTTCCTCATACCAACTTGGTAGGTCTGATGTCCAAGTCATACTCCTGAACTTTAGCTATCCAAGTACCTCGTTGACTCCCCAGCTCTTGTTGAGTCAAAATGGATTTAACGGCAGTGTCGGGAACGAGAACGAGGGTATGGGAATTCAGCACATAGTACCTGAAATGTTTCACCGCTCGTACCACTACATAAGCATGCTTTTCAATTTGTGACATCTTTAATTCATGTTCCTTCAATGGGCAGCTCATAAACGAGATGGGAGCTTCAATGCCCTCCCCGTTCTCCTACATCAAGATGGCTGACACTGTGTGAGCAGAGGCGTAGCTGTACATGATGAAATATTTTTGAAGTCTGGACATACTAGGATAGGAGCGCAAGCAATTGCCCTTTTGATTTCATCGAACGCAAGCTTCCCTTCAGTACTCCATCGAAATGGAATTTTTCCTTTCATCATCCCAAGGATATCCTTAGTTTTATCAGCAAAATCAGGTACGAACCTTCTTAGGAAATTAACCTTCCCGAAGAATGAATGGACCCCAGTTTTACTTGTGGGTAGGGAAAGGATTTGAATGGCTTTTACTCTCTCTGGGTCAATTTTGGTTCCTTCTTTAGTCACGATATGACCCAGCAGCTTTCCTTCGGTCACTCCAAACATGGACTTCTTGGGATTTAATGAAATCCCGTGACGCCTGCATCTCAAAAGTACTTGCTCTAAATGATCATAATGATCACTCTGTTTTTAGAGAAAATGGTCAAGTCATCTAAATATACCACTATGAATTTTCCCATCAGGTCTCTGAATGCCA
This sequence comes from Taxus wallichiana var. yunnanensis, assembly GCA_018340775.1. Lineage (NCBI taxonomy): Eukaryota > Viridiplantae > Streptophyta > Pinopsida > Cupressales > Taxaceae > Taxus > Taxus wallichiana. The sequence goes on along the minus strand of CM031240.1, from coordinate 783,747,218 downwards.
AGTCCATAGCTCTCGAAAAGTGGCTTCGGCATTGATAAAGCCAAAAGGCATCCTCCTGTAAGCAAAGGTACCCCATGGGGTTGTAAAGGCCGTCTTGTGTTGATCCTCCGCAGTTACCTCAACTTGATTGTATCCTAAAAATCCGTCGAGCATGGATAACATTTCTGATCCAGTAACAGTTTGTAACACCTGATCCATGATAGGCAAAGGATAATTGTCCTTCAATGAAGACTGATTCAGGTTCGAAGTCAACACAAATTCAGATTTTGCCATTCTTCTTCCTGACAGGAACGATGTTAGCAATCCAGGTGGAGTGATGGATTGGAAAAATAATTCTAGCATCTAACATCTTCTGGATTTCCGCAAGGATAGTTCCTGAGATCTTGGGATTGTAATGTCTTTGCTTCTATCTGTATGGTTTCACATCAGGCTTCAAAGGGATACTGTGCTGTACGTCTTTGGGCTTGAAGGATTTTAAATCTGCATAAGACCAGGCTAACACATCCATGTATCTCTTCAGAAGTGAAGTGAATCTTGCTTTCTCTTCAGGGGAACAACATTTCCCAATATTCACCATCTAAGGTTGATCAGACGAACCTAGATTGATTTGATCTACTTCCGAGGAAGAAACTCCTTCAACTTGTCTCTTGTTTTGAATAAAACAATCATGCTTGTTGAACAAACCCTCCAAAGAAACCAGACCTTTGGGTATCTTGTTTCCTTTAAGCTGGATAAACTCACCATCAACTTCTTGATATGAATTTGAGATAGATTCACGGAAAGCTGATTCGAACCTTCAAGTACAAACCACTCGAAATTGTCAGCCTTTTCTAGAAAATCCAACACCCGATAATCATCATTGAACACTTGCACGGTGAGTCACATTATCTAGGATATGGGCGGTACACAATCTCGATAGAGTACGTATCTTGTTTAAACCGAGAATGAGGAAGAAGGAGGGATGCAAACACGGCCAAAGAATCAGCCTTGTCGTTATAATCTCTCAAAATGCCTTAATAGAGAATGCTTCAAAGCATTCTATACTATTCCCAAACTTTGTTCTGTAATGTCTCAAGCGATCATTTTTACCCGATAGATTCCTTGACTGGTTGACAATCAGCTCGCATCCCCCTAGACCTTGAGATTTTGAATTCCTTCTATACATCGGCCATTTCTAATCCTAGTAATGAGCTTCATATTCAGCCGTGTTATTAGTATTATCAAACCGCAACTTGTGGTGATGGGAAAATATCGAATTAGGAGATATATGAACTACACTAAAGATTGCTGATCCGGTGGTCGAGCAACTACCATCGAATTTGAGGTCCAAATAGCATTAGGATCTTCTTCCTCAACATCTACAGTGGGTATCTCTGAAGTCATGAAATAATTTCCGAAGCTAGCATCTTCGAAAAGAATTTGAGCTTTAGGATCATCTGATTTAGTTACCAAATACCTCGCCTGAGGTTCGGGGTGAAGAACATGATGAACCCCATTGACTGGGATCTTGGCTTTGGTCCAATCCATATTAATCTCTCCTCCGACGTCTTTACAAAAACCTCTACCCAAGAGGATACCGTAAGCTGCAGGGATGTCAGCAACTAGAATGGTCATTTTCACTCTCTTTTCTGGGAAAGCAACGAATGCGAACTGTGCATCTTTGATTTGACCAATCAAAGGAACTTGTTTGGTTTCCATAGAGTAACACCATCCATATGACTTAGTCAAAGTAAGCCCAAGGGCATGGGATACTTTTGGGCATAACATTGTCGGAGGCCCCTGAGTCGATGATGCAATTGCTGAGTTTAAACCCATTTATAAGTAAAGACAAATAAAATGGTTCAATCTTTCCCGAAGAAGAAGCAGAGGTTAGATTGTTCTGAGGTGGGGATTGAGTAGGATTTGGAAGGAGACCTTTTGAAGGTGGTGGAACAACCGCTTTACTTTTGATGAATTTGGCAAGTTTTTCGAACTGTTCAGGATTTGACTGAAGGTATTCTGCTTCTGACATTTGGATTTTGGTTCTTTTTGCATGATCGATAATGTCAAAAGTAGTATAAGAAGGGGTGATGGTAGGCTCAGTTCTAATCACATGAGCTTGAGCTGAGGCACTGATCTTAGGAGAAAGAGAATAAGGAGAAGTTTCCTTTTTGGTGACTTCTCTTTCAGTTTGTGCTGAAATAGGAGTACCTCTCTTAACTATGGCTATGGGAGGTTCCTTATTCTTCTCCTTAGTGTTTTCAAGAGGTTTTCTTGGATTCTGAGATTGGGATTGAGTGAAGACAGCAAATGACTGACCATCCGGTGCACATTCATCTTCATCGTATTCCAAATACCCAATGCTGGAGTCGCCAGCCGAATCGTCATAAGACTCATCGGCATATCCTGAAGCTTCAAAAGCCTCCGGAGAATCTTGTTCTTCTAGTTCTTCCTCTTCTTCAACTATTTCTACTGCCGCATTAACAGGAGGAGCTTCAATTGCTAGCCTCGGTTGAGCAGGAGTTAATTACGGCCTATCCCGCAGGCGTGCTATTGTTGTTATTGAAATTCCATCTAGGGATATCCCGATACGGAACATTGTTCACCTGCTGAGACATTTTCTTTTTTAAAGTGATCAAATCATTAGCCATTTTTTGAAACATAGGATCAATATTACCTTGGGAAGAACCTTGATTTTTAGCCTTGGGTACATCTTTCCTAATCCTTCCGGCCAAAATGAGATCATCCTCTATTTCAATAGCTGTTGACTGAGTGACCACCAAATCAGGGATAACCGACCTTCTTAATAAAAAGCTCACATCGAGAGGCTGAGCATTAATGAAGAAGCATTTCTGATTTTCTGGAGTCGGTACAGCTATTTCCAGAATCTTTCAGATCAGCTTATTAAACTTTGCCGCAAAGTCCCACATGGGTTCATGAGATTCCTTCTTCATATGAGTAAGTTGAGCTAACAAGGCATGAGAATCTTCAGCTGGTTTGAAACGTGCTTCGAACTTGGTCCGCATGGTAGCCTAGTTTGTGATGCATGCATTCGGAAGGTGATAAAACCATTCAGTTGCTGCACCGTGGAACGTTTCAACGAAGATTTGAACAGAGACATCTTCATGAGCTACTCCAAGGACACCGCATGCTATAAAGAAAGATGCAACATGTTCATCAGGATGCTGCTTCCCATCCCCATTAAACTTGGGAATGTTTTTACGTGATCCATGTGGTAACTCATGCAATGGTGGAGTTAAAGAAAGAGGACCAATAACTGCGCCCCAAGGCACAGGTTGTACTGCCATCCTTCTGAAAAGAGTGCGTATAGGGATCCGAGTATCAGACAAGAGTAGTGCATGACAAGTTGCAGACGCTTCCCGTTCCACGGGGATCCAGTTTCTCCGAACAGGCGAAGAACTTCTGGTTCGGTTAGAAACAATGCTATTGGGGGACAGGCTGAAATTGTGCTATTGTAGCAACTCAAAGAGTGGGTCAATTTCACCTTGGGCTCGGTGGGACCGAGTGAAGATCTTCTGGCCAGCTTGAACTGGGAAAGAGACCTTGTTAAAAATAAGGAAAATACGGAGTCACCAGACACCAAGAGGATAAGCTTTATACTATAAATCCGTATTCCCCAGTGGAGTCGCCAAAAACTGTTGGTTGGATATTTTGTCAATCCAAAATATGAGGTTCAACCACAGTATATGGGATTAAATCCCTCCTCAAAGATAGGTGAGGCTGCCTACTTATTACTAATCTAAAACACAACAAAAACAATATATACAATATTCACACTAATCTAACCATTGGGGTTGGGATAGAATCCTAAAATCCACATCCACACGATTCAAAGGTATTGCTTTCGTAAATGAACTGGGTCAGAAACTATTACAATGAAAGAAGCACAATGGAAAGGAAATGAGAGAAACGTATTTTCTTTCGAGTAAACACAGAGCACGAAATAATCATACGGGCTTTAGATCATAAATATAATGTCTGAAATGATTAGAAACACTAAGGTGCTAAACAAAGAATAGCTTAAGATTATGGACGTAAGAACAATGTCTTAAGAAAGATATATCCCACAACACAAAGTTTGCAAAATAATATCAACTCCTATTCTTCACAATGATTAAAAGAAAACACAAAGTTTTTCTTCTTTCCAATAGCTCCCAATATTCCAAAAATATCGACCCCTTTGGAATGCATAAGCATCCCTTATTTATAATAAAAGGGGGAGAGAGAAAATAGGATAAATCCTAGAAAATAGTGTTCTTTAAAAGAGTTCTATTTTGCTTGACTCTCACGCAGAGACCAAGTCAAAATATTGTTGGTCCAAAAATCACGCACTGGGTAGATCTATGGATAGACGAGCCAACAAAGCAGTGTGCGGGACATAGGCCCTCTTTGAGTCAACAAATGGCGGTTAATTGCTATTCTACTAGCAGGAATCTGTGCAAGTCTCACAATATTCTACCTTCGGGGTTTGGGATCTCATCCAAGTAGGGGTGTTTCCGACTATGGAAAGAAAGGAAAGGAAGAGAGGATGAAGAAAGATCAGGTCCGAAGGGAGAAAAGAAATGAATTTCAAAGTAGAAAGGTCAGAGGGTTTATGTTTTGGGATTGGTAGTAAACAGAGCCAAACCTACTTGCATAAACGAGCAAAGCAATACTGATGAATAAATGACAATAAAACAGCAGTAAATCCAATGAGAATAAACACATAGATCTAATGTAAGAAAGATCCAATGGCGAATAACACATGTATTCAAAGACAAAGTCTAAATATTTGTATTAATAATTCATTATGTTACAAAAAGCTCAAAGTCTTTTCTCCTCACTGCTATTTTTCATCTGAAAGATATTCACTCATTCCCAATACAACATGTATTGGAGTATTTATAGAAGAAGGAGAGAAAAGAAGGCAAAAAGGAGCCAACCACCTATTTACAAAATATCTACAAAATATCTCAAAGTCATGTTGACTTTTGACAACTTGATGGATGACATCATCCCATGGTGCAACATGGATGATGTCATCATTTGTGCCAACATACTCCAGATATTCACAAAAAGAAAGTCAAAGAAGAGAGAGAGGAAGAAGAATCCACTATTCATCGTCGTCGTCCTGCGACCGAAAGGGAGTAGCCACTTCTCGCTTCTTTGCTCAGTGACGAGATGTGGAATTGAGCACGGTATTCCATGAACTTGCTGATCATGGGCTCTAGTTGATCTGGGAAGGATCCTTGTGTCACTCACCGATTGCCTCGCAAGTCTCCCCGCTCATCTATGAGCTTCTCGGGAGTTTGGAATATTCTTTCTCCACTTCATGAGGAACCCAATGAAGTCAGACAAAGACAGCGGCGGGTTATTGATGGACTCTGCGTTAAAAGTGACCTCTGGCCCCAGCCCTACGAAACGATCTCCTTGAAGATCTGAATGGTTTCATCAACTTTTCTTAAGGCGAAGGAAGGAGTAAGCAACCCTGGAGACATGTTGAGAACAATTTGTTCCATTTGGTGCATCGTGTCCAGGGCTTCTTCCTTTACCTTATCGATCTTTTCAAGGACAAATTCCAGTTGATCCATCCGGTAGTCCAGAGTGGAAATGACTTTATTGAGGGCCCTGGGATGGCCGAAGATGCTGAACTTGACCAGATCTTCGACTGAACAGTCGAACATTTGTTGAAAGGTCTCATGCTGCAGCCTAGCATGGTCCAGCTCTTCTGATATGGGTCCTGCTAACGCTTGGAGCTCTTTATTCACCTTGTTGATGTTCAGATACAAATCAGAGAACTTGGCGATTACTTTTCACTGTCTTTGAGGATCTGGCTCCTCCAAGCGGAAACTGCCATGCCCTGCTCGCCGATCTTTGCATATTCATTAATTTTATCTTGGCTCAGAGGCTCAGGAGTCTCGGCGGCAGTTGTGGGAGGTGCACTGCCCATCTTCTGTAAGGCTTGGAGTAGATGTTTATTTTGCTCTTTCAATAGCCTTTTCTCTTCTTTAGCTTCTTGAAGCTTCTTGCAGAGGGCGTCGACTACAGATAGGGCCTCTCCCTGAAGGCTTTCAGAAGATGTACCCATTGTGACTTGGGTCACTGTATAATCTGTGGGAGATAGATCCTTTTTATCCTTGAGGGATTGGGGTATGCGATCTCCATTACCCTCTCTCCCGAAGCACTCTGAGAGAAGCGTGTGACAGGCTTCTGCTTCTTTGCCCCTTTAGACGGGATTACGGAAAAGTCCATCGGAGCGATGGGAACTTTCCTTTTCTGCTGACTTAAGTGCTGGGAGATCCAGGCTGGACTTATGGGAGAAGGGCCGAAAGCAGAGAAGGGGGCAGGCTGCGGTAGAGGGGGAAAATGTGGAGACACTTAGAGGCGGCATCGAGAGGGAGGCCGAGGAAGTGCTCACGGGAGGAAGAGATCTGCGGTTGAGGAAGACATAGGAAGGGAAGGGAGCCCGAGAGATGAGGGAAGAAATGGAGGGGGACAGATCCACAAGATAAGAGAAGATAGATGAAGAAGCGGGAGGAACAAGAGAAGAAGGGGAGAGGACATGACCAAAGGAATGGTCACTTGAGTCACTCGGGGAGGAAGGAGAAGAAGAAGAAGGGACAGAAGGGACCTTAATTGTTGTAGCAGTGCCAACATCCGAGTGGATGGGCCTATTGGAACATCTTCTTCCGCTTCTTTCTCTGGAGAAACCAGAGTTACAACTTGTTCTGGTGCAGCGGAAGGAGGACTCTCAGGAGCTTCCTCTTGAGTGGTGCTGGATTCACCCGCTTTGCCTTTTCCTTTGCCTTTAGGCTGCTGTTTTGATCTAGGAGGTGCGTTACCTTATGGAGAGGTTGTGAAATTGACTCCGAGGTAGATGAGTCCATTCATTCGGCACAAATGATCTATTCTGCACAGAGTTTCTTTGACCCTTTCCTCAATTGTCTTAGGTGCTTTGGTTCTATCAATTGATGCAAATGTCCAATCGTCCCCCACTGTGTTAAGATATACATGGTCCACCTCCTCCTCAGTAGTTTGGTAGCCTTTGGGGATGATGGCTACCCTGTACTGGATGATTTCTGCCAATTCCAAATGAGAATGGTCTTTCCTTCCGAGCTCTACCTCATGATATAGGTCGATGTAGATATCCTCGATCCGGGGATGTGAATTGGATTGAGCTTAGACCTAGGCGAGACAATTCCTCGGGTCGAAGGTAGGCCTTGCTGCGAAGTCATGTTTCTGATTGAGCAGATCCAGCTCTGTAAACATGTCTTTTGCCTTGTGGTGAGTAAGACATGTATATCTACCCACTGTGAGGGGGAAAGGAGTTCCACCCTTCTTTCTTTTGAGGCACTTCTCATGGTAGGTGATTAGGTTGTCTTGTGAGCTCCAAAGCAAAATCAACTTGGGCCCAACATACCTTGGCAGTCTAGTTGGCTCTCCCAAGAAGTTAGCTGCCCTCAAGATAAGTGAATGTGGGGAATTGGGTGAACAGGCCCCCCATTTCTCAGTGGTTGTCACGATGCTCTTGGTCGTGCGACCATAAGTCATATTTGGCCTCAACAGGCAGATGATGAAGTAGAAAAATGCATCGTTGATCTTTGTAAATTGAGGGATGCTATTTTCCAGCTTCAATTCTGGATAGTATTCATAAATTTTGACCTGGGGCCAAACCCCACTCCGCATCAGGGCTGGATAGTCCCTCTCTGAAGCTGCAGCGTAAACAACATAGGAATTCATGTAGAATCTCCCAGTTGTATTAAATTGTTGTAGCTGCTCAGAGATTGTGCTGCTTATAATTTCTGCCCAGCAAAAGCGTTGATCGGGCACATTTTTGTTCATTGTTTCAAGGTACCGCAACATCCATTTGTGGAAAAAGTGGGCATCAGGAATCCCAAACACCCTACTCAGGAACGTGATGGTGTCACTGAGCTCCTCTGAAAAATCACTGCGGTGAATGATTTGTGGCCAACGGGTCACTACCTTTTTGTTTTTCAGATAGACTTCATTCATCAGCTGCATGCACTGATCTTCATTGTCGTCCCAGGCCTTAATGCAATCTTCTTGGCTGACGGCCACAAAGTGCCGGTGATGAGGAATGCCGAGTATTATCTCAAAGTGGCGGGCAGTGAGGTTGATTACGACCTCACCCTTCTCATTTACGACACACCTTGTGTCTTTATTATAGCACAGGCAACCACCATCATGAATTCATTGTTAACGGCGCTGACTGGGATTCCTCCAGCAAAGTGCAGGGCACTGCCTATCAGCTTGTCCATCCATGGACTTCTTGTGACCTTCTGAGTCCTGACCCAGAACTCTTCCATATCAATATGACCCAACTCTGAGTCTCTGATGTCCAGGTCACACTCGGCCTGGGAGTCGGGCATTCTGACCCTCTGATATTTATACTTCATTTCTTCTTCTGTGAGCTTGGCCTTGCCTTTAGATTTGGTGGGTCTCTTGCTTGATGTTGACATATGTTCTTTTGAACTTAGCTTTTGATCTGCAAGAATAAGACGCGAAACCCAATCGAAGAAAGTCGTGTCAGCTGCTTGATTTTCCATTGAAAAGCCGACAGAAGAAAGAGTTAGCAATTTAAAGGTCTTAGGGCGCATGGCGCATGGATATTGCAGATTGCAGAGCTAAATAGACAAGGCACACAGGAAAAGGGTGTTGCAAGGGTTAAATCAGTGCCAAAGGGCACATGACGTATAGATTCTGCAGGGTGCATTCTTTGTTGCTGTAAGCACAAGTGCGCCTGCGCCATGTGTTTAGTTTGTAAAGGGCACAAATTATTTTCATGTTACATGGGTATAGGATGCGCCCAAGGGCGTAGGAATAATGCGTGTAACATCATATGTTCATGCGCCGAAGGGGAATTTGGCGCGCGCGCATGCAAGGTATGCATGACATAATGTTGTTGCGATGAGGGACGCGCCTGCGCCTTTTATAGCTTTGCACTTGGAGCATAGAAAAAGGCTGCTACATGGATGCTGGGTGTGCCAAAGGGCGCAATAATTTGTGATGTTGCACTTAAGTTTGATGCGCCAAGATTGATGCGCCAAGAGGGCGCATGGTAAGCATTTGCAGCAAGCGAGGGAAGTGCGCCATGAGGGCGCAACTTTTCATGATGTAGCAGGTAGGGAATGCGCGCCATTGGCGCGGCTGCTCATTGTGTAACAGGGGTGACAGATGCGCCAAGGGCGCAACTATTTTTGATGTTGCATGGCGAGCTCATGCGCCAAAGGAGAAGGAAAATTCAGTTTCCTTTTAAGGTTTGATCTTTCTCACGAGGGGTTGGCATATGGCTAAACTCCTTCTGCAAGGTTCATTGGGGGATTGAAATGGCTTTAAACAAAGGGGTTTCAAGCTATTACTTCAGGACAAGACTCTCTCTACCAACAGATCTGGAAAGAGGGGGAGGAAATGTGGAAAGACAGCAAGGGGGGAACAAGTTCAAGATTTCATTCTTTTTTCAAATCACATCCACAAACAGCCAAAAACCACAAACATGAAGCATAAAAGAAAGAGGACCTCTTACCCGGCTTATTATAATGAAGAAATACACAAAAGGGGTCCACAAAGCAATCGAAAGTGACGGGGCAGGTGCGCTGACAAGCTCAGAGAAAAATCACGTGATTCACATTGGTGACAATGACAGCGCAGACGCGCCTATTTATAGGCGAGGTAGTAATAAATGCACCACCAACCTTTTCAAGTGGCGCACCAAAAGAGTTATCGACATGAGAAAACATGCACCCTTTGGTGCACCAAAAGACTTGTCAACACGAAGATATGTGCACCTATGGTGCACTGGAAGTGGTGTTAACAGAGGAATATGTGCGCCTTTGGCGCACCAAAAAGTGGCGCAACAAAAGATATGTTGACAGGAAGGCGCATGTGCCTTGGCACATGCAGGAAAGACTCAACATAGAGAGGTGCACCAAAATGCCTGTTGACACAAGAAAACATGCACCAAAGGCTTTAAAGGGGGCGCATGAACATTTGATGTTGCATAGTCATTATATGCGCCGCCCAAAAAGACCAAAAACGGCTAAGTTCGGAAAACTAGATTTCCCGGAAAGGGATTTTGCAACGTTCCGAACACAAGGATCCCTAACGAGGGATCGGAACAAAATTTTCGGTATGGTTATCTGTAAAATTGCCCTTGCCAATTTTACGGGATAATAGCTGGCTCTTTCTGGGGACTATCCCAGAGCAAACTCGGGGGTAGAGAATCCCAGATCTCATGTGCCTATCCATTGGGTAATGAGTCAAAAACAAGGGCGTGGAGGAGAACAAAGGAAACACACAACAAACAGAAAGAAAACACACAACGAAAAAAAACACACAACTAAAGAAAACTGTACAAAGAAGAGAGAAAGCTCTACTTCACGAAGATCTTCATATCTTTGCCCTTTTTGTAGGGAAGCGGGAGTTCGGTTCCATCCGGATATGAGAGATAGAAACTATTCTCTCCATTGAAGCTGCTTGATCTTGAAAGGTCCTCTCCATAGGGAATCAAAATTTCGTGCATGCCTTTTGGCTCTCTTCGCTTGTCCCACAGAAGGACGAGGTCTCCCACCTGGAAATTTCTTTGCTTAGCTTTTTTATCGAACAGTCTCTTGACTTGATTCTGATGCTCGGTGATCTTGTCGACCACTCTTACTCTCTTTTCTTCGAGTTCGCATCGGATACATAATCCTCTTTTCAAGAGAATTTTGGAAAGTTTCATCTTCAATAGCTCGTGCAAGCACAGAGCGGGGAGTTCAGCAGAAATGGGAAGCTCGGCATCAGTCTTTGTATAACACTTGAAAAGGTGACATACCGAGGGACCTCTTGGGAGTAATGCGATCCACCCACAAAGCGTCGTATAAGGACTTGTGCCACATTCGTTAATTCTCATCCACTAACTTTCGTATGATGGTCACCAAGTTCTTGTTACTGGATTCCCTGACCATTTCCCTAAGGGTAATAATCTGAGGCATGAGCCAAAGTTATCCCATATTCATAGCAAAAACTAATAACTTCTCGTGAAGAGAAGTTAGAAGCATTATCAACAACAATCTTGTTTGGAACGCCAAACCTGACAATGATGTTTTCTTTGATAAAACTACAAACAACCTCGGAAGTGGCATGTTTGACAAGTATGGCTTCCACCCACTTGGTGAAGTAATCTGTTGCTGTAAGGACATAACTATGTCCGGCACTCGATTGAGGATTGAGTGCACCAATAAAATCAATTCCCCACTTCCTGAATGGTTCGTTGACAATGGCTTGAGGGGAAAAGAAGCCACCTGGGCTTGCCGATGAACCGCTCTTGTGAGTTCACATTTGCTACCTGTGCATTGTATCTTGGAAAAGCGTCGGCCAATAGTACCTGGCCCGGATGATCTTGTGTGCTGTCACGGAGGAAGAGAAATGGCCTCCACAGGCTGAATTATGAAAACTTTCAAGTAACTTCACCTGTTGTGGCTTGTCGACACATCGTAAGAAGACACCATCTATCCCGCGTTTATATAAACCATCATCCCAGATGACATACTTGGCTGCTCTGAGCTTTATAGTGCGCTTCTCCTTTACGATTAGGTGAGTGGACATTCATCGTAGGTGAGGAAGAAAGAAATATCGGAATACCACTCATCACTGGTTCAAGTGACAAATATGACCGAGAGGGAGAGAATGGGTTTTCTCCAACTGGCTTTGTGCTTCATTGGTACAATCATCCTTTTCCTCCGGACTTTCTGAATCTTTGTTTTCAGCCATAAGATGACATAGGCCCTTGCCTCTTACCAACTTGGTTGGTTTTATATCCAGGTCATACTCCTGGACCTTTGCAATCCAATTTCCTCGCAAGCTTCCTAACTCCTCTGAGTTAGAATTGATTTGACTGCCGTGTCAGGAACCAGCACCACCGTATGAGAGTTTAAAATGTAATACCTGAAATTTTTTACTGCTTTGACAATGGCGAAGGCATGCTTTTCCAATTGAGACATTTTCAATTCATGAGGCTTGAGGGGAGAGCTCATGAATGCAATTGGAGATTCGACATCCTCAGAATTATTTTGCATCAAGATGGCAGACACAGTATGCTCAGATGCATAACTATACATGATAAAATCCTTGGAGAAATCGGGACATACCAGGATTGGTGCGTGAGTGATGGAAGATTTTATCTCTTCGAACGACCTTTTTCCTTCCGTGCTCCACCGGAAAGTTGGTGACCCCTTCATCATGTCCAATATATGACGAGTCTTCTCAGCAAAGTCAGGAACAAAACGCCTGAGAAAGTTCACCTTTCCGAAGAAAGAATGAACGCCAGTCTTACTTGTAGGTAGAGTAAGGCTCTGAATAGCCTTGACTCTTTCGGTATCTATCTTCGTTCCTTCCTTGCTAACCACATGCCCTAGCAACTTTCCTTCCGTGACTCCAAAAACAGACTTTTTTGGGTTTAGGGAAATCCCATGTTCTCGGCACCTGGCCAATACTTGCTCCAAATGATCACAATGATCATTTTGTTGTTTAGAGAACACAGTTAAGTCATCCAGATAAACGATAATGACTTTCCCCATCATACCTTTGAATGCCAGGTCCATGGCCCGCTGAAAAGTGGCACCAACATTAGTTAGGCCAAAAGGCATCCTGCTGTAGGCAAATGTACCCCAGGGAGTAGTGAATGCTGTTTTAAATTGATCTTCAGGAAAAACTTCAATCTGATTGTAGCCTGAAAAACCATCAAGCATGGACAACATCTCTGATCCAGTTATCACTTGCAGAACTTGATCCATTATAGGAAGTGGGTAGTTGTCTTTCAAGGAAGCCTGATTCAAATTTTGAAAATCTACGCATATGCGTATTTCCCCGTTCTTCTTGCGCACTGGCACAATATTTTCTACCCAAGTACTGTGATGGATAGGAAAGATAATTCTCGCATCCAACATTTTTTGAATTTCAGCCTGGATAGTGCCTGAGATCTTAGGATTATAATGCCTCTGCTTCTGGTGAAAGGCTTTAACGTCTTCTTTCAACGGGATGTCATGTTGGACGTCCTTTGGCTTAAAAGACTTTAGATCGGCATAGGACCATGCCAATTCATCCATGTATTTCTTCAAAGAACCCGACTTGAATTTCCCTTCTCTTCTGGCGTGTAACATTTTTCAATGTTCACAAATTGCGGATGTTCTTCCGAACCTAAATTAACCGGTTCGGTTTCTGGGGATGAGTTAGCATCGTCTCCCCTTTTCTTTTTCACAAAACGATCATGCCTGTCAAATAACCATTCCAAAGAAACCAGGCCCTTCGGAATTTTATTTCTTTTGAGCTGGCATATGCCGTCATTCCCCCCGGATTCATCATCTTGATCAGTGACTGATTCGCGGCAAGTGGAAGTGGATCCTTCAAAGTGCAATTCCTTAAAGTTTTCCGCCTTCTCCAGAAAGGCAATGAGTTGATTATCATCGTTAAACACTTGCCAATGCTGAGAATTGTCTGGCACACTTGGGCGGAAAACCACTTTAATGGTGTATTTGTTTGTTTTCAAACTTGGGTGAGGGAGCATGAGGGATGCTGAAACGGCCAATGAATCAGCCATGTCATTTTGAGCTCTTGGAATGGATTCTATTGAAAAAGCATCAAATTCTTCAATGTTGTCCCACACCGCATTACGGTAATGCCTGAGCCTTTCATTCTTCACTTGATAAATCCTTTTAACTTGATTCACGACTAGCTCTGCATCACCTTGCACTTTCAGATTTTTGATCCCTCTCTCTCTTGCCGCTGCATGCCAAGTAGCAAAGATTCATACTCAGCAGTATTATTCATGTTGAAAAACTGCAACTTGAAAGAGAGAGGAATAACCTCCCCTTGGGAGATATTAGCACGGCTCCGGCACCACATCCACTTTGGTTGCCAACTGCCATCGAACTGCAAGGTCTAGATCTTATTAAGATCTTTTTCTGACGACTGAGAACAACCATTTTTTCGGACTCGGTAGACAAGAAATAGTTCCCCATCCACGATGATTCAAAAGGATTTGAGCTTTGGGGTCCTTAGAGTTAGTAACCAAGTACTTCTTTTGTGATTACGGCTCAATATGTCTGCATTACACCTTTGATGGGAATTCTAGCTTTAGACCAGTCCATATGAATTTCTCCACCAACTTCACTGCAAAACTTCTTCCCAAAATTCCATAAAATTTGCGGAATGTCAAAGCAACGAGGACGATCATCTTTACTCTTTTCTCTGGGAGCGCTGCGCAAATGCGAATCTGCGCATCTTTGATTTGACCAATCAACAACACTTGCTTGGTTTCCAAGGAATAACACCTACCAAAAGGCTTGGTAAGGGTGAGACCCAAAGCATGGGCGAATTTTTCGGCATGGCGTTATCGAAGCTCGGAATCAATTATCTGATTACTCAATTTGTGACCATTGATTAGGAGGGCAAGATAGAAAGGCTCTATCTTGCACGATGCAGATGTTGAGGCAACATTTATGTGGGATGCAGGAGGAGTGGAAAGGATTCCTTTTGGGAAACGACTAGATATGACAACTTGGCTTTGAATATACTTGGTCAATCTTATAAGCTATTCGGGATTTGACTGAAGGTACTCGGCTTCAGACATTTGAATCTTGGTCTTTTTTGCATGGTCTATGATGTCAAATGCGGCCAAGGGTTGGGCTGGTGAAGGAATGAGTCCCTCACTTCATGATGGTAGGGTAGGATTACTGGTCTTGATAGGAATATGAGAGGGCTGATTTGGAGGAGAGATGGGGGGAAAAGATTTCCTTGTAAAAGACTTAACAGGGAGTTGAGTAGGAAGAGGATTACCTCTTTTAGCAATGGTTGGAGGTGCGTTTGACATGGCCTTCTCCTTCTACACATGGGCAGCGACCTCTACTTCTTTTCCTTGCGAGTGGGTAAAAACAGCGTATGATTGTCCACTTGCAAATCCTGGGTACCCTCTTCTTCATCAGATTCTTCCTCATCAAATTCCATATACCCGATAGTAGAGTCGCCAGTCGGTTCACCGACGTCTTGATCATCTTCACCTTGAGACGAAGGTTCTTCATAACCTTGTTCCTCTTCTTCAATTTCGACTAAGGTGTTAACCGGAGGAGCCTCAAGCACCAAAGCGGAGCGATTGCAGTGTGCGCGGCCTTTGTGAAACATTGTTGGGAACGAAACTCCTCCATGGAATATTCGGTATGAGGAACTAGGGGAAGCTGGGCCAATTGCTTCTTCAATGCAAGCAAGTCGTTTCCATATTTTGAAAGGCCGGATCGGGGCCGAAGTATTGGACGAAGGGCCGAAGATTTTTCTTGGAGGATTCCCTTTTCAATTCACCGAGATATTATCAAATTGTCTTCAATTTGGATGGCGTGCACTGGCGAGAATCGGGGTAGCCATTTGCTCTTGAAGGAGTAAGAAACTTACTTTCGAGCTCATAGCATTCACGAAAAACGCTTTGATTTTCCGGTGTTGGAAGCATGGAGCTTGAGGGACCCGGTTAATTAATACATTGAACACAGTGATAAAATCGTGCATGGTCTCATTGGCCTCCTTCTTGGTGAGTGATCTATGATAAAAAAGCAAATGCATCTTCGAAGGCTTGTACTGTCTTCAAAAGCGTCCCATGAGGTGGCCCAACTCGTAATAGACCCGGCCGACAAATGCTGAAACCATTCAAGTGCGGGCCCTTATAGAGTTTCCAGAAAAAGGTGAACCGATACATCCTCATGAGTTACATCAGGATCTTTGCATGACATGATGAATGCAGATATGTGTGAATCCATGCTTTGATTTCGCTCCCGTCGAATTTGGGAAAATTATTTCAATTTCCGTGAGGGAGCGCGTGAGCAGGCGTGGTAATGCGAGAGGGCCCATAGCATTTCCCCATGGCACTTGCCATTTGAAAGGTGGGAAAAGAACATGGGCTGGAAGCATGGTTCCACCGAGCAAGCGTGAGCGTTACAAAGGGATGAGGAGGCTCCTTGTGAAAACTGATTCTTTCGTGGAGGTGAGGCGCTTCTGGCTGACCGATCAGCTGAACTTAGTGTTGAAAAGCGCGCCGGTGTTACACTGAAATTGTGCCTTTGAAGCAGATCGAAAGTAGGATCGACTTCTCCACGGGCTTTCCTACTACGAGTAAATGGTTCACCCGCCAGTGTACCTTCCAGATCTGCGATGTTATGGAGTAGATTTAAAATTTCTTTTTGGTTGTACTTGCTGATTTTCTGGCTTTTCTGACAAAAACCAGCAGCATGTACTTTTCTAAATATTTAAAAACTATCCTCTTCTAAAAACTGATTGTGGTTAATGACAAATAACAGCGAGGATAAAATGACAGTGAAGATTAGCAAGCTGATTTTCAGATCTAAATTTGACTTTTTCAAAGAGTTTGAAAATTTTACAGTAAGCAGATCAAAAACTCAGATCTACGACAAAATACTGATTTTATAAAAACTCAATGAACTAAAGATCTCAAACTAGGCCGAGATCTATGGATCTCGAAGAAAATTTTCAATTTGGAGCACCTTTGCAAAATTTTGGATTTTTGACAAATAGTTGATTTGTAAGCAGCGAGAGATTTTTCTGATTTTTCCATATTTTTATCCTACCACTATCATAGATCCGATAGATCTGTTCATTCCCAGTGGAGTCGCCAAAAACTGTTGGTTTGAAAATCTATCACTTGGGTAGATCTATGGATAGATGAGCCAATAGTGTGCAGGGCATAGCCCCTCTTTGAGTCAGCAAAGTGAAATTGGTTTATTGCTATTCTACCAACGGGGAATCATGCAAGTCTCACAATATTCTGCCTTCGGGGGTTTGGGATCTCATCCCAGTAGGGGTGTTTCCGACTACGGAAAGAAAGGAAAGGAAGAGAGGATGAAGAAAGATTGGTCCAGAAGGGAGAAAAGAAATGAATTCCAAAGCAGAAAGGTTAGAGGGTTTATGTTTTGGGATTGGTAGTAAACAGAGCCAAACCTACTTGCATAAACGAGCAAAAAGCAATCTTGATGAATAAATGACAATAAAACAGAAGTAAATCCAATAGAATAAACACACAGATATAACGTAAGAAAGATCCAATGGCGAATAACACATGTATTCAACACAAAGTCTAAATATTTGTATTAATAATTCATTATGTTACAAAAAGCTCAAAGTCTTTTCTCCTCACTTCTCTTTTTCATCTGAAAGATATTCACTCATTCCCAATACAACAAGTATTAGAGTATTTATAGAAGGAGAGAAAAGAAGGCAAAAAGGAGCCAACCACCTATTTACAAAATATCTACAAAATATCTCAAAGTCATGTTGACTTTTGACAACTTGATGGATGACATCATCCCATGGTGCAACATGGATGATGTCATCATTTGTGCCAACATACTCTAGATATTCACAAAAAGAAAGTCGAAGAAGAGAGAGAGGAAGAAGAATCCACTATTCATCGTTGTCGTCCTATGGCTGAAAGGGAGTAGCTTGCTGCTGCTGCTCAGGTGACGAGATGTGGAATTGAGCACGGTATTCCATGAACTTGCTGATCATGGGCTCTAGTTGATCCTGGGAAGGATCCTTGTGTCACTCACTGATCGCCTCGCAAGTCTCCCGCTCGTCTATGAGCTTCTCTGGGAGTTTGGAATATTCTTTCTCCGCTTCTATGAGGAACCCAATGAAGTCCCGACAGGCCAGCAGGTTATTGATGGACTCTGCGTCAAAAGTGACCTCTAGCCCCAGCCCTGCGAAATGATCTCCTTGAAGATCTGAATGGTTTCATCGACTTTTCTTAAGGCAAAGGAGGAGTAAGCAACCCTAGAGACATGTTGAGAATGATTTGTTCCATTTGGTGCATCGCGTCAGGGCTTCTTCCTTTACCTTATCGATCTTTTCAAGGACAAATTCCAGTTGATCCATCCGGTAGTCCAGAGTGGAAATGACTTTATTGAGGGCCCTGGGATGGCCGAAGACACCGAACTTGACCAGATCTTCGACTGAACAGTCGAACATTTGTTGAAAGGTCTCATGCTGCAGCCTAGCATGGTCCAGCTCTTCTGATATGGGTCCTGCTAACGCTTGGAGCTCTTTATTCGCCTTGTTGATGTTTAGATACAAATCAGAGAACTTGGCGATTACTTTTTCACTGTCTTTGAGGATCTGGCTCCTCCAAGCGGAAACTGCCATGCCCTGCTCGCCGATCTTTGCATATTCATTAATTTTATCCTGGCTCAGAGGCTCAGGAGTCTCGGCGGCGATTGTGGGAGGTCACTGTTGCCCATCTTCGTAAGGCTTGGAGCAAATGTTTATTTTCTCTTCAATAGCATTTTATCTTCTTTAGCTTCTTGAAGCTTCTTGAAGGCGTCATTGCTGAGATAGGGCCTCTCCCGAAGGCTTTCAAAAGGCGTACCCATTGTGACTTGGTCAGCTTTGTATAATCTGTGGGAGACAGATCTTTTTATCCTTGAGGGGATTGGGGTATGCGATCTCCATTACCCTCTCTCCCGAAGCACTATGAGAGAAGCGTGTGACGGGCTTCAAGCCGCTTCTTTGCCCCTTTAGAGGCGGGATTACGGAAAAGTCCATTGGAGCGATGGGAACTTTCCTTTTTTTGACTTAAGTCTTTGGGAGATCCAGTGGACTTATGGGAGAAGGGCCGGAAAGCGAGAAGGGGGTAGGCTGCAGTAGAGGGGAAAACGTGGAGACACTTGGAGGCGGCATCGAGAGGGAGGCCGAGGAAGTGATCACGGGAGGAAGAGATCTGCGGGTGAGGAAGACATAGGAAGGGAAGGGAGCCTAGAGATGAGGGAAGAAATTGAGGGGACAAATCCACAAGAGAAGAGAAGATAGATGAAGAAGTGGGAGGAAGCAGTAGAAGAAGAAGGGGAGAGGACACGACCAAAGGAATGGTCGCTTGAGTCACTGGGAGGAGGGGAAGGAGGAGAAGAAGAAGGGACAGAAGGGACCTTAATTGTTGTATGCTTGATGCCGACATCCTTAGTGGATGGGCCTATTGGAACATCTTCTTCCGCTTCTTTCTTTGGAGAAGCCGAGTTACAACTTGTTCAGTGTAGCGGAAGGAGGACTCTCAGGAGCTTCCTCTTGAGTGGTCTTTGGATTCACCCACTTTGCCTATTCCTTTGCCTTTAGGCTGCTGTTTTGATCTAGGAGGTGCATTACCCAACGGAGAGGTTATGAAATCGACTCCGAGGTAGATGAGTCCGTTCATTCGGCACCAATGCTTTGTTTTGCGCAGAGTTTCTTTGACCCTTTCCTCAATTGTCTGAGGTGCTTTGGTTCTATCAATTGATGCAAATGGCCAATCGTCCCCACCTGTGTTAAGATATACATGGTCCACCTCCTCCTCAGTAGTTTGGTATCCTTTGGGGACGATGGCTACCCTGTACTGGATGATTTCTGCCAATGCCAAACGAGAATGGTCTTTCCTTCTGAGCTCTACCTCATGATATAGGTCGATGTAGATATCCTCAATCTGAGGGATGTGGATTGGATCGAGCTTAGCCCTAGGCAGAAAATTCCTCAAGTCGAAGGTAGGCCTCATTTGGGAATTCATGTTTTAGATTGAGCAGCTCCGGCTCTGCAAACATGTCTTTTGCCTTGTGGTGAGTAAGACATATATATCTACCCACTTTGTGAGGGGGAAAGGAGTTCCACCCTTCTTTCTTTTGAGGCACTTCTCATGGTAGGTGATTAGTTTGTCTTGTGCACTCAGCGAGAATCAACTTGGGCCCATCATACGTTGGCGTCTAGTTGGCTCTCCTAAGAAGTTAGCTGCCTTGAGATAAGTGAATGTGGGAATTGGGTGGCGGGCCCCGCATTTCTCGGTGGCATCACGATGTTCTTGGTCATGCGACCATAAGTCATATTTGGCCTCAACAGGCGAGATGATGAAGTAGAAAAATGCATCGTCGATCTTTGTAAATTGAGGGATGCTATTTTCCGGCTTCAACTCTGGATATTATTCATAAATTTTGACACGGGGCCAAACCCCACTCCACATCGTCGGACGGATAGTCCCTCTCTCAAGTCGAAGCTGCAGCGTAAACAACATAGGAATTCATGTAGAATCTCCCACCAGTTGTATTGAATTGTTGTAGCTGCTCGAGAGTTGCTTGCTTATAATTTTGCCCAAAGAAAAGTGTTGATCGAGCACATGTTTGTTCATTATTTCAAGGTACCACAAAGCATCCATTTGTGGAAAAAGTGGGCATCGGGAATCCCAAACACCCCTGCTCAGTGTACGTGATGGTGTCACTAAGCTCCTCTCGAAAAATTGCTGCGATGAATGATTTGTGGCATGGTCACTACCTTTTTGTTTTTGAGATAGACTTCATTCATCACCTGCATGCACCGATCTTCATTGTTGTCCCAGGCCTTAATGCAATATTCTTGGGGTGACGGCCACAAAGTTCGGTGATGAGGAATGCCAAGTATTATCTAGAAGTGGCGGGCGGTGAGGTTGATTACGACCTCGCCCTTCTCATTTACGGCACACCTTGTGTCTTTATTATAGTACACAGGCAACCACCATCATGAATTCATTGTTAATGCACTTGACCGGGATTCCTCCGGCGAAGTGCGAGGCACGCCTATCGGCTTGTCTATCCATGGACTTCTTGTGACCTTCTCCGAGTCCCGACCAGAACTCTTCCATATCAATATGACCCAACTCGAGTCTCGATGTCCAGGTCACACTCGGCTGTGAGTCGGGAATTCTGACCCTCTGATATTTATACTTCATTTCTTCTTCCGTGAGCTTGGCCTTGCCTTTGGATTTGGTGGGTCTCTTGCTTGATGTTGACATATGTTCTTTTGAACTCATTTCACGATCTGCAAGAATAAGACGCGAAACCCAATTGAAGAAAGCCGTGTCAGCTGCTTGATTTTCCATTGAAATGCCGACAGAAGAAAGAGTTAGCAATTTAAAGGTCTCGGGGCGCATGGCGCATGGATATTGTAGATTGCAGAGCTAAATAGACAAGGCGCACAGGAAAAGGGTGTTGCAAGGGTTAAATCAGCACCAAAGGGCGGATGGCGCATAGATTCTGCAGGGTGCATTCTTTGTTGCTGTAAGCACAAGTGCGCCTGCGCCATGTGTTTATTTTGTAAAGGGCGCAGATTATTTTCATGTTACATGGGTACAGGATGCGCCAAAGGGCACAGGAATAATGCGTGTAACATCATATGTTCATGCACCGAAGGGGAACTTGGCGCGGCGCATGGAAGGTTTGCATGACACAATGTTGTTGCGATGAGGGATGCGCCTGCGCCTTTTATAGCTTTGCACTTGGCACATAGAAAAAGGCTGCTACATGGATGCTGGGTGCGCCAAAGGGCACAGGAATTTGTGATGTTGCACTTAAGTTTGATGCACCAAGATTGATGCACCAAGAGGGCGCATGGTAAGCATTTGCAGCAAGCGATGGAAGTGCGCCATGAGGGCGCAACTTTTCATAATGTAGCAGGCAGGCAATGCTCGCCATTGGCGCGGCTGCTCATTGTGTAACGAGGGCGGCGATACGCCAAGGGCGCAATCGTTTTGATGTTGCATGGCGAGCTCATGCGCAAAAGGGAAGGAAAATTCAGTTTCCTTTTAAGGTTTGATCTTTCTCTCGAGATTGCAATATGGCTAAACTCCTTACGCAAGGTTCATTGGGTGATTGAAATGGTTTAAACAAAGGGGTTTCAGGCTATCACTTGAGACAAGACTCTCTCTACAAAGCAGATCTGGAAAGAGGGGAGGAAATGTGGAAAGACAGCAAGGGGGGAACAAGTTCAAGATTTCATTCTTTTTCAAATCACAACCACAAACGACCAAAAACCACAAACATGAAGCATAAAAGAAAGAGGACCTCTTACTTGGCTTATTATAACGAAGAAATGCACGAAAAGGGGGCACAAAGCAATCGAAAGCGACGGGGCAGCTGCTGTGACAAGCTCGGAAGAAAAATCACGTGATTTGCACTTGGTGACAAT
Source organism: Taxus wallichiana var. yunnanensis (assembly GCA_018340775.1). Taxonomy (NCBI): domain Eukaryota; kingdom Viridiplantae; phylum Streptophyta; class Pinopsida; order Cupressales; family Taxaceae; genus Taxus; species Taxus wallichiana. The sequence continues at coordinate 783,725,237 of CM031240.1, read as the reverse complement.
GACAGCGCAGACGCGCCTATTTATAGGTGAGGTAGTAATAAATGCACCACCAACCTTTTCAAGTGGCACACCAAAAGAGCTGTCGACATGAGAAAACATGCGCCCTTTGGCGCACCAAAAGACTTGTCAACACGAAGATATGTGCGCCTATGGCACACCGGAAGTGGTGTTAACAGAGGAATATGTGCGCCTTTGGCACACCAAAAAGAGGCGCAACAAAAGATATGTTGACAGGAAGGCGCATGCGCCTTGGCGCACACAGGGAAGCCTCAACATAGACAAAGCGCACAAAAATATCTGGTTGACACAAGAAAACATGCACCAAAGGCTTAAAGGGCGCATGAAAAGTTGATGTTGCATAGTCATTATATGCGCCCGCCCAAAAAGGCGAAAAATGGCTAAGTTTGGAAAACCAGATTTCCGGAAAGGGATTTTGCAACGTTATAAACACAAAGGATCCCTAACGAGGATTGGAACAAAATTTTGGTATGGTTATCGGTAAAATTGCCCTTGCCAATTTTACGGGATAACAAATATGATTAAAAATGTGACGAAACATAAATGAAAAAGACATGTCAATTTCAAAATTGAAATGACATGAAACATCAAGACTTAATCGAATCATCATCTTTCGCTCCTTCATCTTTCTCTTCCTCCAATTCGAGCTCATTTATTCTGAAATTCTTGGAACTTTCGAATTATGCCTTGCATTTCGTTTCGTCGGTGTGATGGAATGATCATTCAAAACTTCACAGATTCATGGGTATCACTAGCACTGCTGGGAAGCTTTTTCAATCTTTTGCTGAGCCTTCTCAAGGCCTCCAAAGAATGTTCAATTCTTACAAACCGGTCGATGATCTCAATACCAAATCCATGCGTTGGTTCATGCTGAACAGACTCTTGGACTTGTTCGAAAAGATCATCAGCTGATAGGATGCCTGAGTTTCCAACTAACACCTTTGGACAAATCTTCAACAACTCTTCTTCCAGATCACTTTTGCCATCAATCAATTTATCCCTTGATTCTCTCAACTTACCGCAGGCTTCGTTAAGAATCTTCAGCCTAAACCTGATGGCTTTGGTCAGCTGGAAATGCTTATCCACATGTGGGATGATGCCTTCTTCTACCAAGAGTTGTGATGGTATTTGCTTTAATGCCTGGAGAGCTTCGAAAGTCAAATCAAGATGTCCAATTTCTTGAGAGAAATCATCGTCCATCTTCTCTCCATCACTCTGAATGTCCCCCAAAGATTGATAGATTTTCACAACGTCTTGAATCACTTCCTTCCCCTATTGGAGCAGCCTTTGGGTCCATTCATCGACCACCCTTCCTTTTTTATTAATCCTCTCAATCGTAGGCACTGATGAGAAATCGAATCCGACAGGGACAGAAGAAGATGGTATGGATTCAAGGGGTTTTGAGAGCTTAAGAAAAACCTCGGTCAACTGCTCCACCTTTCCCTTAAGCTCATCTCTGTTGTCTTTTGTTTCTTTCAACTTCTGGCACAACACATTTATAGCATCCCATGCATCCTGTTGTGCCCCTTCTGCTGTCACTTTTCCTAGAGCCACCCTGGTTATCTGATAATCAGAGGCTGTTACGTCCTCTTTAGTTTTGTCAGTCACGGGAGTGGTGATCTCTGTGAACTTATGCCCTGAAGTGTCCACCAAAACCCTTGAAACTGTTTTGGGTTTCTTGGCTGATTTAGCAGTAGGAGCCTTGAGTGAGCTAAAATCAAAGGCCAGTATGGGTACAATCACCTTCCTCTTCCTCGGAGTTTTCTCGAGTAGCCATTGCGGCATATCGGAGGAGTTGCGGCAAATTGTAGAAAGCGGTATCATACTCTCAAGGAGAGAAGGTTCTACTAACGGAGGGGGAATAGTTACCAATGTGGTAGCAGATTCAATAAAAAGAGGCACAGGAGGGGGCGTGTTGGTGATTACTTGGGTCCCAGCAGAGAGGGGTGAAAGTCTAGAGAAAATACTGGCCATGACTGAAGAAGTTGATGGAGAATGAGGAGTTAGGAGTGGTTGTGAGGGGAGAGGCGCAGATTCGAGACTCCAAAGTCAGGATGTAAGAGATAAGGTCTCTTCAGTTAGGCAATCAACAAATGATGAAACCAGAGGCTGGCTTCCTTCTCCTTCCAAAGAAATTTCTCCTATTTCTGGTGGTGTTGGTGATTCTGGCACATCCACCATTTCAACTGGAGAAACAATTGAAGAGATTTCTCTTTCTTTTCTCTTTTTGACAAACTTGACCTTTATAGGCCCCTTAGAAGATCTTTTGTCCTTTCCCTTTTTGGAGGGCCCCGCCTCTGAAGCAACCAACTTTGAAAAATTATCATCTTTAAAACTCATCCCCCAAGAGGCGAGCCATGCTTTGGTGCGTGCAAGAATCAGAGTTGACCTATTTGTAATGGAGGCTTTTTCACTGACAGACCAATCAATAGGTGGGAAGACATATTGATCTTCATTCAGTCCATCATAAGAGGGATCCATAACACTTTCATTGTCGCTAGTACCTTCTGGTAAGTTAGTGAGCTCAAGTGTTTGAATCTCAGCAAGTGTCAATCTGCTATGATCCTTTCTACGAACAACAACCTCATCACGTAGATCAATCCAGAGGTCTTCATGCTTGGTGCGTGCGGGTGCAGAGTTCCATACGCCCGAGGACTCCTCGAATATCAAACCGTCTCGGGCTTCATGTGCTTCTTCAACTTATCCGAAGCTCATGGACAACATTCTTGGCTTTTACCACCTTTGTCGAACAAGTATACGTTCCAATAGAAATTTGGAAGGATACAACGGATTTATGTTTACTTTGTTGGAAATTGTGAAAATCCAACAATTACCTAACCAACTCCATCAAGATCAGTTTTTCCCGGATATCGGGGCGGGCGCATTTAAAAGGATCCCCAGGTACATGACTACCAACATTATGCACCTCCATCACCCCCTCGCATGAGTCAATACATATTCCACTAGGAGGTGGAAGAGATGGCGGGGTGGTGAATAGATGGAGGAGGATGTTCATGACATATAGTTTGGTGGGTAGGTGGTTGCCTTGCGGTAGTAACTACTGTAGGTGATAAATCTCTAGCTCCGGGTTGTAGGTGAGAGGGACTAGGCTGTTTATCAGAGAGACCAAGCTATTACACTAAGATACCGGACTATCGCAGAGGGGTCAACTCGTGATAGAGTGAGATCAGTCGGGAAAGAGAGAGTACATGCCATACTTGGGTGAGATCAATCGATCGTAGATAGTCTAAAGTGTAGGCAAAGGGAAAACCATGGAAAAAATGTGGAAGATCAAAATGGAAACCAACAATATGCACCTCCATCACCCCCTTGCATGAGTCCAATACATATTCCATTAGGATGTGGAAGAGATGGCAAGGGTGGTGAGGAGATGGAGGAGGATGTTCATGACATATAGTTTGGTGGGTAGGTGGTTGCCTTGCAAGTAGAAAATACGGTAGGTGAAAACCATGGAAAAAATGTGGAAGATCAAAATGGACACCAACAAGTATGCACCTCCATCACCCCCTCGCATGAGTCCAATACATATTCCACTAGGAGGTGGAAGAGATGGCGTGGGGTGGTGATTAGATGGAGGAGGATGTTCATGACATATAGTTTGGTGGGTAGGTGGTTGCCTTGCAAAGAAAGCAACTACATTAGGTGATAATTATAAAGGGATCACGAGGCGAAAGGGAAAACCATGGCAAAAATGTGGAAGATCAAAATGGACACCAACAATATGCACCTCCATCACCCCTCGTATGAGTCAATACATATTCCACTAGGAGGTGGAAGAGATCGCAGGGGTGGTGAGGAGATGGAGGAGGATGTTTATGACATATAGTTTAGTGGGTAGGTGGTTGCCTTGCAGTAGCAACTACGGTAGGTGATAACTCTATAGCTCCGGGTTGTAGATGAGAGGGACTAGGCTGTTTATCGAGAGACCAAGCTATTACACTAATATACCGGACTATCGCAGAGGGGGATCAACTCGTGATAGAGCGAGATCAGTCGGAAAGAGAGAGTACATGCCATACCTAGGTGAGATCAATCGATCGTAGATAGTCTAAAGCTGTAGGAAAAGAGGGACCAAATTATAGCAGAGAGGGATCATGTTTTTAGCAAACAAAGCCTAGTTGTAGATAGAGTTAGCGGTGTGAGAGAAAAGCATGATATGCTTAAGTAGGAAGGCACTTTGCTTGGGGTACAATTATTTATTGGTAATAGTGCCTCTCTAATAGCTAAGGCTACATATTAGAGGATGCAATATCATATTACTATCCCCGCCAAACAGAGAGATCGAGTATAGTTAGATAGCTGGAAGTATGTCTTGATCTAGATCCCATAGGCCATCGGGATCGGTGTGATTTGTACAGTGGTCCTTCAGACAACAGGTTTTAGAGTAGCATGGGTCAAAAAAACATCATGTAACTCCTTCGACACGTCTAGCACCTTAGATACCCGTGCCTTGTGACAGACCTAGACTAGGCAGGTCCCGAGAGAGGGTGAGACGATGTGGGTGACTCTCTTATTAATGTACTAAACATATGTTTTTGGTATATAGCCTCGATATGAAGGAATAATTTTGTATGGATGTTTATGTACGATTAGATATTGAATGTAGTGTTCTAATCTTAAACACTTGTCCGTTTTGTGACCCTTTATGTGGTGAAATCCACAAAACTCATTATCCGTAAACCATGATGACTTAGGTACGTCATCTCAATAGGGTTGTGTTTTAGCGTACTTAACCATATCGATGGACTCTAATTACTTTAATATGGATGATATGGATTCAGATAGAGGAGGGAAAGTATGACGTTTCTACTCCATACGTGGATTTCCCTTTGCAAGCTTTAAAGGTGCGTGGTTCTAAACGGCTTGTACTCACTTAGAGTCTACTATCCCATCACCAATGAATTTTTTTGTTATTATGAATAAACTTTGGTTTTTCATTAGATTTGGAATCATTATGATCGTGGGAGAAAGGTTTTAGAGCCCCCTAGCTAACAACACTTTTTAATTTGAATTCCTTTTTCGATTACCTCTTCGAACATGTTGCCAGAATGCATTTGTAAGTGAAACATAATGTCTGGGTGGAGGTTGGGAATAAGTATACTTATCAATTTCTTTTCAGGTATGAAGCAAGGAAGAAGCTAGCTAATCCTCTCCATCTTTGTAGGAAAGCAGTGAATTTTTCATTGTTTTTCATTACAGAGATCTAACATGGTAACATCACTCTCTATATTAAAAGAAAAGTGATGTATAATTTTTTTGCTAATTTCAGCCATGTAGATAGAGATCCTTTGGGCATGTGTAAAAACCACTCTAGCGCCTATCCTCCTAAACTCCATGGGAAGAGGCGTATAAGATAGTTGTCGCTATATGCAACCTCTTGACATGCCATATAAAAATATTTGATATGGTCATGAGGGTCACCTTTTCCCTTATACTTTTCAAATTTTGGACAATCAAAGTCTCATGGGAAAGGTACTTGTAGCATGGCTCTATCAAATAGATAAGGGCACAACTCATCGAACTGGTATTTCTTGTTGTTACCAGTTTTTCCTTCTTGCAATGCTAGAAGGGCATTCTTCATAGTGGACCACTCTTGATTGAAAAGTGGGTCTTGTGTGGGTGGCGTAGGTCTATATGAAGGGTTAAATCGAGGTGTATTCCTTCCCTATTCTCTACAAAAATTCTTCATAAGGTTCTTTTCGTGTCTCCCGTCGAGGAGTGTTTATTGGGAACTCATGAAATGAAGATTTTTGTTTTTCCTTAGGTATAGTTTGTTTCAAAAAATTTGGTTGTTCCTTATGTATATGCGAGGTCAAACTTTCCAATTGGCAAGTAAGGGCTTGTAATTTTTGTTCTAATGTTACTTCTCGAATAGGCATTTCGTTACGATCTTTGTGAGGAGGAGGTTGCAAATGATGACACACCAAATTTTTACAAAGTAAATAGTATGACCAACTAGGAAAGGCTAACACCATTGCCACCTATAGTCAAGCTCTAAGTTTTAGGAATGTAGCATTAATGATCAAAGCTTAAAACTATGCTATGAATGTAAACTAAATGGAATCAAACCTTAAGCTACAAAGTATCCTTACTATGTATGAATTGTTAAACTAACATAGACCTAAATAGTTCTAAGAGGGAAATCAAATTGGGTTTCTTGCTACTCCAAGAGAGGTGAATTGTCTCTCCAAAAATGATTACAATATCATATTGGGTACCCATCTAATAACCCCATTGAAGACTTTAGGAAAGGATTGAGCTTGGCTATAAATCATATTTCTTATATGAGATGCAAATCAAAGCATGGTGTAAAATTGGAAGATAATACTTAGTCTTATTTATAGTTTTTCCTTTGAGGAAAAATTGCATCTCGGTACATGTGGGACTAAAAGTAAGAAGAAGATTAAGAATGAAAAGTCATGATTAAACTTTTCTAATCACAATTAGTGAATTAACAAGTGATTAAGATGTGAGGATCCTTAATCAACCACTTAGGGTCAATTAGGAGGCTAAGATAAGCTTTTGAAGCTTGTTGAGATGTTGTGGAGGGAAGTGGGGTGATTTTGAGTGGTTGGAAGAGGGGTTTGAGCCAATAATAGGGTATATTGACCAAAACAAGGGTAAAATAGGCCTAATTAGCTAATAATCACTAATTGTCTATTTGGAAGAGGATTTTGACTTACGATTTGTCGTAAAGTGGCATCCTGAATGTGAAAGAGGATAGGTAATCAACAAAGCGTTGTTAATTGACCAAAATGGTAAGAAACGTTAGTTAATTAGTAGAAATCACTAATTATAATGGAAATGGTAAGAATGAGAGTGATTTACGTGCATCTGGTAATAAGATTGCAAAAGAAAAAATTAGGTGTCTACAACCATAATAAAAAACATGGGCTAAACATGTTATCTCATAAAACACAAAATGTGATAAAATAAAAAATTCCATCATCGTCATATAAATGTCAATGTCTATATACAAAATGTGTCTCGATATACATCAGATACAAAGTAGGCCATCATGGACATGGATAAAAATGTGCATTTATATCGAGGCATAATTAAAAAACAATACATATACATGTGATAGAAATTATGCCTTTATCACGAGGCATACATCAAAAAGAGTACATCAGTATAATAATGATTCATGTATGAATCTCACAATGCTCAGACTGTCAAGTATCTGGCTTAGGCTATCCTGTCTCTAACTAGGAGGTGGCATCTGGACTGATCAAGTAGACCTAGATGTCTTATGTTACTTGGATCTCGTTTGACTACCTACAATCTGATTGTAGGGGGTTGTCATCTGTCCCTTTGGAATGATCACATGATATAGGGCCCTGTAATGTACACCCTTACCTGAAGCTGTTACAAATTCATATTCTAACTCTCTGGATCCATCTATCTCATATACGTGGTGAAAATCATCAAAATCTCTTGTAATGTGGGCTATGTCTACCCCTAGCTACATCCTAAGCTAGTATCGTGCAACTATGGCCTAATCTCTCTCGAATTTGGCCCGGTCCCCTGCTATGTGGTAAATTTCTCTAACAACACATGAAGGGACTATACCATAATGCATGTTATCTCTACCTACCTCACACCATATCCCTCTGCACTGTAATGTAGCCATTGATGGCCCATATGCTCCCTGGAATGATCCTATGACCAGGCACTTGTATCTGCAGTCCTCTTTGAGGTGAGCTAGATGGTAATCCCCATCTGTGAAATTTGGGGTGATCCCCATCCATCCCATCGTTCTCCACTATCCCCACCTACCTCTGCTAGGTGAGGGATCACTACTCGAGGTGGTGAGGGTGCACCATGTATATGAACCCTTTGTGCTTACATCCGTACACCCCGTATATGCACTGTTGTACACTGTGCTTGTGCTTGCTACTATAATGGTTTTCTATATGGGAGGACCATGTACTTGTGGGGGAGCCTGCTAAGCTGACACCTATACATGTGGACCAAGGTCATGTCCCTATAATTCCACCTCAGCCTCCGACTATCCTAATCTAGCCATGTCTCTCAGACCCTGTCCCTGTAAACCCTATGTTGTTGCGGATATACCTGCATCTATCGTAGCCTGAGGGATCATAATACATAGAGGAAGTATAGTGGCATACTAGGACCCGTAATCTGGTGTGGTCTTGGGGTCTACCACCCATGGCTATGCAATCCATCATTGCGGGATGACATAACAAAAGCTATCACGAGCTTACCACAGTCTAATCCATGACCCAAAATCAAATGTCTCACGTGTCATATGTGCATACCACATATTATCTCCTGGTATGCCCTGGATATGGCTAAGTTGTCATTATACCCGGTCAACACAAGTACTCAATATTTGAGGTGACTCCGGCTACTAGTAATAAAGTGATCAATCTTTGCATTGATGAGCTCTATATTGTCATCACGCCACCGGTACAATCAATAGGGCCACCAAGTAATCATACACAATCGTAGGTCATTAAATGCTCACTTATAATATAAAGTATCCCCATGTGCATGTGAATATTCTTACCCATTAGCTCTTATCCCATATAAGATGGCTCATCGGGAGGCCTCGACTCACAAGTACTCTATTATGTGCCCTATTGCAATATGATCCCATGCCTAGATCGTAGCAGTGCAGGTGGCTGGTCCTAATATCTTATGGCCTCAGTAAGAAATCAAATGCAAATCCCAATACAAGTGGGCCAATATACACTGACCCCAATAGAAGACCTCTTCGTCCATCGGCACTGCACTACTCTCCTCAAACCAAGTTGAAAGTGCGTTCCAGTCTTGTAAGGTAGCAAGTAGCTACCGATAGGAGCCATCAAGTAAACGAGTATCCATGTAATCTATTGATCCTTGAAGAAATCATAAAGAAGTACGGCCATACCCTTCCAGGGTATGTCCTGTAAAAACATGGCTCAAATACTAGCTAGGATCTGGCCACAATCCCCATCATACTCCACTAAGATACCCTCAATCGACACTCTAAGGATCCGCCAAAATCCTCTAGGTCACAATCACCGGTCGATTAGCATTCTAAAAGTCTGGTTCTCACTCCTCCATCTCTCTACTAAGGCAGCCAGGAGGGTGTGATCGGTTGTAATGTGAGGCATCTATGCAATATGAGTCAAACTAGTAGCATGCAAAATGACAATCAATACTCGTTTCTCTCTCCATGTGAATGTCTACTCATAGGCTCTAAGGCACCCATGCCACTCGCACACATCCACATTGCATAATTTTACCTACAAAATTACATAAAGCCACTTGATTAACATCATTTATTCTCAAAAACATCTTCCTAAGGTGTTCTACTTGATTCTATGTTCTTTTATTCATCCTTAAGTTTCTCACAAACTTTGAATTTTCTTCTAAAAATTTCGTAAGGCACAAAATTTACACTAGTGCACCCCTTTTGGCACTAGAGCAAGCTTATGCTATCGCGCACCTTTGTGCGCAAAATCCTCACTTTTGCACTAGTGCAAGCCCGCACTAGTGCGCCCATTTTCTCATTATCTTGCCATTTTTTGCACCAGTAGCGCGTGCCTAACCTAGCCTAAATTCTAGTTTTGCACTAATACAAAACCCTTTTGCGTCAAAGACGTAACTTGTTTGTAACGCACACGCTTCATGCTAGTGTGCCTTAGGGCTTACACTGCACAAACTCGTGTTTTTCCTAGCTCAAAAACCTCATAAATGCATTCAAAACTTAAAAAAATTGGTTTACATACCAGTTTCGTGTTTGTAGGAGATGTCCCAAACTCTTGAATTGGATCTGCACGGTATTTCAGTTTCCGATTAAGAACATTTTTCTCAAATTTGAACAAATTTCTCAATAAAACTCAAAAGGGCTAGGTAATAAATAACTCATCGCGATGGATTTTACCCCTCTTGGCCTGCTATTTATAGTTGTTTAACCTTAATTCATCATTTTCTCACCCCAAGGGGCTAGATGACCGTTGCGATTCTTCTATATTCTTCTAGCACTCATCGCGATGATTATTTTTATCAAACAGTCATTTTCGGTTGTTTTTTGCTATCTTTGGGGTATATTTTTTCTCCTCGGTAACCCTTTCGAGTACAGGGCATATTTGTGTTTCCAAAGTGCTTGTTACTAATGTCCACACACATTTTTATTCTTCTAGATCATTTTCTTCCTAAAAATTTAATAAAACTAAAAACATTGTCAAAAAATCAAAAATAATTTTTTTTTGGTAAAAATTCAAAAAATCCAATTTTTTTGTAAAATTCAATTTTTTTCAAAAATTGGTAAAAATTATGCACACAACTGAATATTTTATCGGACTCATTGTCCTCGAATATTGATTTTTTTCTTGCAAAAATATTTCTTGATCCTTGCTTATTATTGTAACAACGAGTCGCGAATCCTTTTGATCTATCTCTATTAACAAAGTTGGTTTCCTTACTATGTTTGTATTCTCTGGCACAACGAGTTGTTGGGTACTATTTCATAGTGCATAATTTTTTTCATGGGACCCTTGTGTCCTCTGTGTATTCCCCTCGCATATATCCTTGCTTGGGGAACCATTTTTAACCCTTGTCATTAACTCCAACATTTGGGTAATGAAGCTTGATAACAACAAAATTGGTGTAACTGCCTTTAAACATTGTTTGTTTGAGTATGTGTGTTAGTACTTATTTCCCTATTAGGTTATCTTGTTTACTTTCTTGTATTGCATTACATTATGTATGTTGCATTGAGTTAGTGTTTTAGCAATGAACAAATGTTAGTATTATAGCTTTTCATGTTATCTTACACTTTTGTTGTATGTGTATATTTTAATAAGAGTGATGATGTAGATCATATGAGAAAAGTGATGAAACAAACATGGGGGTTCACTTAGTAAAAGTATGTTATAACACGTTCATTTGAAGGGTATTAAAGAATACCCTTAATTCTAGTTTTTACCTCTAATTATTCAATTGATAATACCCCCTCCCATTATATTATTAGAATGAAAATACCTCCTATTTTTTCCATGTACATTACTTACCCATTTTTCCATGACAATTTTATTTAACCCTTTTTATTTCTACCCTAATATATTAAACATAAAATATATCATATTTCTCACTCAATTTTTTTAATATGCATTTTCTCTCGAAAGATATTTTGAAGCCATTCAAGACCTATTACCAATTACCTTATAAATTGTAAGTTTTAATCATTTATCAATAGTTTTTCAAATAATTAAGATGGTGAAATAATATCACTTGTGTTGAAAAGCATACTCAATCCTAGTTTTTTACCATCTTATTATTTCTCAGTTAAGAATATTTTAATTGAGATTTCTTTATTCAAAAAGAGATTATAATTTAAATTTATGACCACACTCCTTAAATTGCACTTTTAAGGTATTTAGTTTTAAAAACTAGAGTTCAAATGTTTTAGTTTTATATTGAAATTAATCCTTCATTTATTTTGGCCCACCTCTCTAACCTACCCCAATACCTGATTCAAAATATTAATAAATTAAACCCTTTCACCCCCTCTTATCTACCAGTATATTTCCTTTACTTGATTAATTTTAATTACCTCAATATGAACTCATGTGCTAGGATATTGCTTAGCTAATGAACCCCTTGTGGAAACAAAGTTGTTTATTGAATAAGTTGGATGCAAAATTTATTTGCATATTATTCACTATCATGTCTTATCACTATCAATTTTTCTTCCAATACACAGGGTAATAGGGATCATTTTTATCCCCCGTCCCCACCTTTTTTTCTTCTATTTGTTTCCTTCATATTTTTTTATCATCAATCAACCTCTTCTACCACCCCATCAACACTCAAGGGGGTACTCTTCATTCTACTAATTTATGTTCAAAATTTTCTTGTTAATACTTTTCTAGTATCTTTGAAGTGGTGACGCTTACGCCACCCTAAAGAGGGGCAAATGAAGACACCTAAAATTTGCATACGTAGTTTTATTGCTAAAATTGTACTGACTATCCTCTTTCCTATCATTTCCATTATAATAATGATTTCTCACTAATTAACTAACGTTTCCCTTTATTTTGGTCAATTAACGACACTTCGTTAATTAACTAGCCTTTATCACATTCCATATGCCAATTAACAACACTTCATTAGTTATAATCCTCTTCTAATTGATTAATTAACTATTATGAGTTAATTAAGCCTTTTTAACAATGTATTGAGTCAATAAACCCTTTTATTGGCTAAATCCCTCTTTTAAATGCTTCAAATCATATCAAATTCCTCATAAATCACCTCCAAATAGCCTTAAAATCTTATTCTCACCTATTAAGTAATCCTATTTGATTAATTAAATAATCTCCAACTTCCATGAGTTGCTAATCACTTGTTAATTCCTCTCATAAGGCTTAACAACTCTAAATCTACTTTATCCTTTATCCCACATTCATTTGGATATAAGCTTTTCCAAAATTGGAAAGTTATATAAAGGACTAAGCTCCTTCCTCTCACACACACACACCACACTTTGATTAGTGATTTATGCAAGCATATGATAAGAGATTTCTCCATTATTTGGACTAACTACATTTTTACATCCATTCTACCATTGTTGAGTAGAAAAGAAGATCTAAGCATGGCCTTATAGCCATTTCTTGGTGAGATCCTTCCATCTCTTTGGTGATCAAACACACAAATTTGATTACTCATGATTTGAAGAGGCTCATTTTTTAGAAGTAATCATACATTTAAAATAATAGGAATGGTTAGCATTAGATGATTTCTTTCATGTTTATGCACTAATTAGCTAGTTCCTTTAAGATATTATCATGATTTTAATGGTAGATTTAGATTTTCTTTGAGACTACTAGGTGTTAGTTTCTTTCAATTAGCATAGCACATTTAACATGTACACACTTTTCATCCCTTGAATTATCATGCATAATGACAAGAAATTTTGGCCTTGATGATAATGTGTCATTATCATATCAAGTGTTCATTTTTGTTTAGCGCATAAGGTTCCATAAGTAATATTTGGGAATAAATCATCATCTAAAATTAACCCATTAAATTTTTGGTATTGATGAATTTTATCATTTTATTACTATATTCTTCATCGATCTGAAAATCAAATTTAAATAGCAATTGTGCACACACATTTCTTTGCTTTGTATTGATTTTCGATGTAAAATTTGAGCATTATATCCTTTTTGTATTTTTGATAAAATACTAAAAACTACAAGTACTGTGCAAATATTGAAAGAAATGAAGAGAATTCACCAGCAATTTGACACAAGAATTGATAACGGAGTTCGGCGCTTGAGGCCTACGTCTCGAGTCGGTTGAATGGGACCGATCTATTAAAATCTTGAAAATAATTCTTTACAAATAATTCTACAAAATTATGACCTTCTCACAGTCTTCCTCTATCAAAAATAACAGGGGTTGCTTTTTACATCTCCTCAAAATTCCACTCCTAGCTCAAGTTATGAGCATTTCAATATTTTAGCACAGACCCGAATGCTATTCAAATAAAATAACTCTCCTTTTATAATGTTTCCAAACAGTTGGCGCAATGGTTAGGTGCCTAAAATTTTACATGGGAGGTCATCTGTTCAAATCCCCTCCACTTCTCTCTCCTTCTCCTTAGGCGGGTTTGTAGTGGTTTATCCCACATTGTGGGTGCGTGCAAAAAGGTAGGCATTTAATAATGCCAAAAGAGGGCTGTTTGCATTGGCTTAAGAGCCACCGTAGTTACTTAGGAGTGGGCGCATTTCTTGGTTAGATAACCATGGCGCATGGATGTATATTTTTAGGCACTTAAAATGCCAAGGATAATGCGTGGACCAGGTAATAAAGGATTTGAATGCAATGCGTGGAATATGGAAATAAGGATTAATATGCAATGCGTGGAATATGGAAATAAGGATTAATATGCAATGCGTGGAATATGGAAATGAATAAAAATGCGTGGGAATGGTAATTGCATAGTTTAAAAAGGCATGTCTAATAGTCCCACATGCATAGCGCAAATGCAATTACAGGAATATATATACACAAGTTGGTTTAGTGATTAAATGAGAAGGAGGCCAAGACACCCCTCCATAATCGAGTGTGTCGAACCTGGCTGAGGGCCCCCAGCCAGTAAATAGCGGGGTCCATTTGTCTAAAAATGAGTGTCCAAGACCGGCGTTCCCAAAACCAATTTTAGTACGTCACACAAATTGTCCACATGTCGCAATATAATTGAAACACTTGGCAAGCGTGCACACGTCCAACCTGCACAAAACTCCAAATTTTGCCAGTTGCCGAAAATTTCAGCGGGCTATAACTTTTGCAAACGAGCTCCGTTTCCTACAAACAAGATATCGACGGAATCGTATAATTTTTCTCCACGCTTTAAAAATGACTACAACTTATTCTGAGAAGATCTTAGATCGGTGTTTCTCTGTGAGGATCCTCTGGATCATTCCTCCCCACTGAGAAACTTTTGGACCCCAAAAGTCAACTTAATTGGTGAATAGGTGAGGGTATTTCTCCCTCACTTTTCCGGTTTCCATCCATTTAGCCTTGTTCGGATGCATGCCTTTGAACCCAACACGAAGATACTCAATATCACCCCTTCGCGAAGTTCTTACTTTCTGTCTAAAATGATGTCTTCTCTGCAACTCATCAAGATACTCAGGAGAAAAATCATCAATGGAAGGCATTATGTTAGAATCATCATGATCAACAATCATAGGCGGTTCATACAATCTTAAATTCTCAACATTTACAACTGAGTAGATTTGCATATATGGAGGTAAATCCAACCGGAAAGCGTTGTTACCAATTTTTTCCAATATTTGGAACGGACCATACCGTATAGGTTTCAATTTTTTACCTTCACCTGTCAGTCTTTCCTTGCTGATGTGAAGCCAAACTGAATCACCAACTTTGAACTTGTGATCAGTTCTATGTTTATCATGCCTAGCTTTGTACTTAGCCTAACTTTTCTCCAATTGTTCACGGACATACTGATGAACCTATTGTATTCTCTGCACAAATCTTTTAGCCTTGTCAGAATCACTTGCACCATTAACAACAGTTTCATGTCCATAATATATATCTAATGGAGAATTAGGTAGATATCCATAACAAGTCTCAAATGGAGACTTCAAAGTAGAAGAATGTAAGGCACAATTATAAGCATGTTGCACATAATAAAGATGTTCATCCCACAATTTAGGATGTTTGTTACTATAGCCCTTAAGTAATTGTACCACCGTGCAGTTTACAACCTCTTTTTGACCATCGGTATGTGGATGAAAAAAGTGATCTTTTTCAGTTTTGTGTCCATTAACCCCAAAATGCTGACCAAAATTCCCAAGAAATCTAGAATCCCGATCAGATATGATTGAAGTAGGTAAACCAAAATGAACCCAAAAAAACTGAAAAAATAAATGTGCAGTTCCCTTACCAGTTATTTGTTTAGTACATGGAACCAACACACACATTTTGCTAAATCTGTCCACTACCACATATAAGTAATCATGTTTCTTCCGTGTCATGGGCAAGCCTCCTACAAAGTCCATGGAATTCCCAAGGCCTTGTCGGAACAGGAAGAGGAGTGTAAAGTCCTAATTTCCTGTTACTTGGCTTGCTTGTGGTACAAAGAACATATCCCTTAATATACCGGTTTACATGTTCATGCATTCTAGGCCAATAACAATATTTTTGTAAATGTGCAATTGTCTTACTAACACCAAAATTCCCTGAAATAAGAAAAGTATGTGCTTCCCTAATCATGCACACACTCATTTTCTAGAATACAAAGTTTTCTAGAATGATATAACAATCCTTCATGCAAATGATAATATTTTTCTCCTACTTGTTTCCCACTTACTAGATCCTCATACACTTCTCTAAAGTCAACATCATTTACATATTGTTCCTTGTAACTAACATGAGCCAAAGAACTATGCTGCAAAAGAATAGATGCTACTACCACTGGTGGTCTGGATAACATGTCGGCAACCTTGTTTTGAATACCTTTTTTATACCTGATTACAAGATGAAATTGTTGCGAAAATCCCATCCACCTGAAATGTCTAGATTGCTACAATTTGGTTTGTGTTTGTAAGTATTGAAGCAGTTGATGGTCAGTATGGATAATTGTTTCTTTTCCCATTAAATAATGCTTCCACTTTTTAACACTTTGAACCAAAGCATACAACTCTTTATCATAAGTTGGATAGTTTCTTACCGCACTTGTAAAGGTTTCTGAATGGTAATACACTGGTCATTTGTTTTGCATCAAAACTGCCCCCATTGCGTAGTCACTAGCATCTGTCTCAATCTCAAATGAATGTTGTAAATCCGGAAGTGCCAAGATCGAGAGCGGTACTTATCTTCTCTTTCAGTGTATCAAAGGCTTTTTGTTGTTTTCCTCCCCACTAAAAGACCTGTTTAATACTTGTCAAAGCATGCAAAGGAGATGCAATATTTGAGAAGTTAGCAATAAATTTTCTCCAAGATCGAATCGCAACTAGAAAACTTCTAACTTCCATCACATTAGTGGGTTTAGGCCATTTCACAATAACCTCTATTTTTGCATGATCAATTCTCAATTCTCTATTTCCTACAATATAACCCAAGTAAATTAAAGATGTTTTTCCAAATTCACATTTTGACATCTTCAAATACAATTTCTCTTTCCTTAGTGCATCTAAGACTTTACGGATGTGTTTAACATGTTCATCCCATGACTTACTGAAAATAAGAATATCATCTAAGTAGACAATAACGAAATTATCAATGAATGGTCTAAATATTTCATTCATAACTCTCATGAATGTTGCCGGTGCATTGCACAAACCGAAAGGCATCACTAACCATTCAAACAATCCCTATTTCATTTTAAAAGTAGTTTTCCAAACATCACCTTCTGCAATTCTTACTTGGTGATAACCACTTCTTAAGTGTAACTTAGTGAAATAAATTGCATTCTTTAATTGATCCAGTAAATCATCTATTCTAGGAAGAGGGTAACGATTCTTTATAGTAATCTTGTTTAAAGCACGGAAATCAACACACATTCGCCAAGTGCCATCCTTCTTAGGAACCAATATAATTGGTGAACCACATGGGGATGTACTTGGACGAATTATACCTTGAGCCAAAAGTTCCATTACCTGTCTCTTGATTTCCTCGTTCTCTACCTAATGACGACAACTGTACATTCCGATATTGGGAAGAGGTGCATCTCAAGCAATGTGTATCTCATGTTGAACCCCTCTTTTGGGAGGTAGACCCTGTGGATCCTGAAAGATATCATCAAAATGAGAAACAATTTTTACCAATTCATCCTTATGTTTCAGATCGCAAGTCTCAAAAGCCATCTCATTTTCTTTTTCTTTGGCTTTGACCACCATGAGCACAAAATTTTTTCTTGAGTTTACAAGCCTTTTCATTTGACCTGTAGTTACCAAGGATAGATTATTCTTTTCACGGTGAGCTCTAATAATAAACTCAATTCCATCCTTTACAAGCAAATATTTATTTTCTTCCCTATAGAAGATTGCTTTACGATCATACAAATAAGGACTTCCCAAAACCACCCCACAAATATCCAAAGGAACTACATCCAATTCAACCTCATCAATAAACTTGTCTGTAATGGAAAATCTAAAAGTACAAGTTTTAGTTACCTGCAGTTTTGCATCATCACAAACCCAGCCCAAAGGATAAGGCTTAGGATGTGGTTTAGTTTTGAGTCCTAGTTTCTTAACAACCTCCTTAGAAATTAGATTAGCTTGAGATCCACTATCAAAAAGAGTATCAATTTTCGTATGCTTTGAAATTACTCTAATGTGGAAAAGCTCATTTCTTTTCTTATCGTCAGGTATAGTTTGTTTACTAGAAGAAGATGCAACATCTGTAGTGCTATTGTTGGAAATTGAAAGAGTTGATTTACCTTGAAAACTCATAGCTGTGATTTTGGTTTCATCACCTAAATCGAACCAAGATCATACACTACATTGTTTGTTTTCTTTTATTTTCCTATCTTAACCGTCCATTTAGGCTTCTTTTAGGGATGTAATTTCCAACATTTAGACTCATCATGGTTTTTTTACAATGATTACAAAATGGTTTTTCATCTTCCTTCTTAACGAAAGAGAGTTTGTTTTATGCTTACCCTTTCCTTTTCCTTGTTCTTTCGAACCTTTTCCTTGATTGCTTGTTCTTTTGATTAACGAGAAGAGAAAAGGACTCCTTTGTCATTTCCCCTCATGCTTCCAAATGGGTTGCTTGAACACATACTGCATCAAGATTAGTAGGACCTAAAACAAGTATCATATGCCTTAGATAACTATGCACGATCCACCAATACATTTGAGCAAAGTGTTTCTTCCGTGTTTAGGGAAATTCCATGAATTAGAGCCCTTTTCCTAAATTTTTGTGTGTATTCTTGAACACTTTGTCCCTTAGTTTGTCTTAATGTTTTCCAATCCATCATAACTTGTTGCTTATAACCAAGAGGATAAAATTGTTTTCTAAGATTTGAAACAAATTCAGACCAAGAAGTGATTTCTATACCTTTGTTTTCTTCCACTTCCTGAAGCTTACTCTCCCACCAAATGAGTGTTGTGCCACCCATCCGAAGAGTTGCTAGATGAATCTTTGCTTCATCATCAACAATTCTCTGAACCCTGCAATATACTTCTATCTGCTTGACCCAGTTATCCAACTTCTCTGCATTTAGCTCTCCAGTATACATAGGCAATTCAAACTTGATATCTAACTTTAATGAAGGAAAATCAGATTTTAAAGAGTCTCTTTTTGGAATATCAGAACTAGAGATTTCTTATTTCTTACCTCCTCTAGTTCCCTTTTCCCTTTGCCTATCTTGGTACATTTCTTCCACCATTTCCTTCATCTGTTGGAATGATTGACGAAAGTTTTCTTCCACTTCCTCTCGATCCGCCATTGTAGGACTTCGAGATCGTCTGGTACCAATTTTGGGATCTCCTTCAACTAACTCTCCTTCACCCTTCTTAGATCGAGACCTTGTTAACATCCAACACACAACTTACAATCCAAAACACATTAATCTGAACCAAAAATCAGTCAAAACCATCTCTGATACCAATGATCTGAAAATCAAATTTAACTAGCAATTGTGCACACACATTTCTTTGCTTTGTATTGATTTTCGATGTAAAATTTGAGCATTATATCCTTTTGTATTTTTAATAAAAGAATAAAAATTGCAAGTACTATGTAAATATTGAAATAAATGAAGAGAATTCACCAGCAATTTGACACAAGAATTGATAACGGAGTTCGGCGCTTGAGGCCTACGTCTCTAGTCCGGTTGAATGGGACCGATCTATTAAAATCTTGAAAATAATTCTTTACAAATAATTCTACAAAATTATTACCTTCTCATAGTCTTCCTCTATCAAAAATAACAGGGGTTGCTTTTTACATCTCCTCAAAATTCCACTCCTAGCTCAAGTTATGAGCATTACAATATTTTAGCACAGACCCGAATGCTATTCAAATAAAATAACTCTCCTTTTATAATGTTTCCAAACAGCTGGCACAATGGTTAGGTGCCTAAAATTTTGCATGGGAGGTCAGCTGTTCAAATCCCCTCCACTTCTCTCTCCTTCTCCTTAGGCGGGTTTGTAGTGGTTTATCCCACATTGTGGGTGCGTGCAAAAAGGTAGGCATTTAATAATGCCAAAAGAGGGTTGTTTGCATTGGCTTAAGAGCCACCATAGTTACTTAGGAGTGGGCGCATTTCTTGGTTAGATAACCATGGTGCATGGATGTATATTTTTAGGTGTTTAAAATGTGAAGGATAATGCGTGGACCAGGTAATAAAGGATTTGAATGCAATGCGTGGAATATGGAAATAAGGATTAATATGCAATGCGTGGAATATGGAAATAAATAAAAATGCATGGGAATGGTAATTGCATAGTTTAAAAAGGCATGTCTAATAGTCCCACATGCATAGCACAAATGCAATTATAGGAATATATATACACAAGTTGGTTTAGTGATTAAATGAGAAGGAGGCCAAGACACCCCTCCATAATCGAGTGTGTCGAACCTGGCTGAGGGCCCCCAACCAGTAAATAGCGGGGTCCATTTGTCCGAAAACGAGTGTCCAAGACCGGCGTTCCCAAAAACCACTTTTAGTACGTCACACAATTTTTCCACATGTCGCAATATAATTGAAACACTTGGCGAGCGTGCACACATCCAACCTGCACAAAAACTCCAAATTTTTCCAGTTGCCCAAAAATTTCAGCGAGCTATAACTTTTGCAAACGAGCTCCGTTTCCTGCAAACAAGATATCAATGGAATCGTATAATTTTTCTCCACACTTTAAAAATGACTGCAAATTATTCTGAGAAGATATTAGATCGGTGTTTCTCTGTGAGGATCGTCCGGATCATTCACTTATATGTTCTTTAAAAATATCCTAACCTTTTATGACAAACCTGGGAGGTAATTGAAGGGCATTGAAAATTTCAAATTTAATATGTAGTGGAAATTTATATGCTAAAAGTGGAGTATATAAGTAAGTGAACCCACTCATTAATTTTCCAATTACATATTTAAACCTAAATTAATTATACAACGAGAACAACTCACTTGTCGACCCCAATCAATGGATTGTAATCACTCCTTACAAAGGGATTTCCATAGAAAAAATCATAACCATTGATGGAATTTAGATGCATGGTGGTTCATAAATTTTGAATTTCGAAGATCGGTGATGGATGTTCAAAAAATGTTTGAAGAAGAAGAAGATGTTATTTTAATTTCCACGAGGCTACCAAAGACAACCTTTGGGATTATAGATCTTGCTAAAGATATTTCTTGATTCAGATCTCCTATTGGTGAGTTTGATAATCATCTCCTTATTTTTTCAACCATATTCTCACTTTGAAAATATATTGTAAGGATGCAATAGTCACAATTCTAACAAACTAGGTTCTAATGTCATTGTAAGCATTACACTCTAACATGACATGTTTTTTTTTTTATGAAATAGTCTATATTACTTTATATAAAATATTACAGTCTATCCACAAAAAATATGGGTGGTAAAGGGCACACCCCATGATCAAACTAGCCATGACGGCTAGGAGACTAAAGTATCAAGCCCAAGGGGCAACAACAAACTTAACAACAATTCCAGAAAACCAAAAGTAAAAACTAGGCCACCGCAACAAACATAGGGGCAGGGGGTGGTGGAGGCCCCTTATCCTCTAAGTTACTACCAGGAAGATTTTTTCCATCTCGGAAGGGGTGGCCAACCTGAAGCAACTTCTTCATCTTTGTCTTCATGCTAGTTAGGAGAAATAACAAGAGCTAACCTAGGAACTTTTCCAGATTCCCACCCATCCCTCTGCACAGGAGGCGGGGAGTGGTGGTGGGAAGCCCAACCACTATGATATGCAGAACGGAGAGGGGACCATCAACCACAGTGATTAATAGGGCTACGCCATTTCTCGGGATGCCACCTGGGAGAGTGATGATGATGAGCTTGGTCTACCGACCGGCCATGGCCATGATGCCCTCTTGAACGAACACTCCCAGAAGGGGAGGTAGGGGGTTCCCACGCCACAGTGCAAGTAGCATTGGCCCAATGATCTAGAAGGGTCTGAAGGTGCTGCACCCCCAACTCCACCTGTGGGCCTTGTCCTAGATCTGTAAGAACACATTCGAGATAAACATGGCCTTATCATAATGTGAAAGAATACAAAAAACTGGAATTAGCAAAAACAAAAGAATTGCATTCTTTCCATATAAAAAAAGGATCTCCACTGACAAAGTATGCCACACTTGCAAAAAAGCATGTGGAATGGAAATAGAATCCCCCAACAAAGCATGTTGCCAATGAAATTGAGTTGGATCCAAGCCCAAACAGCTTGAGCTTTTGGGCGTGCAGCAATGATGTATGAGTGTCTCAATGTGCCCAAAAAGGGTATAACCGAGGACCTATATCATAATGAGCTAATCTACGCCCAAGAGGAAGGCCTTGATAAAATAGACACCAAGCAAAATAGGCTAACTTGGGTTGAATGATGGCTTTTCAAATGGTATGAAATCTAGCTTCCCAGGATGACCATCCAGAATTGATGGACCATCTGGAGTTTAGCAAGGCCACCATCGCGGCCTTGGGGGTGAGGAAAGCATAACCTTTACCTAGGGAGTAATTTAAAAATGGGTATCTCGGAAAGCATTTCCAATCCTTCCACTAAGGCCTGAGAGAGATGACACAAACTTTGTGAAGCATCTCGGCAGGAATGGAATCAATAACTTCCTGATAAGACTCTCTCACAACGAAGCAAGTTGAAACTTTCCTTTATTTTGAGGCCAAGTGAGAAGTAATCTTGTCTTCTGTAAAATAAGTCTTTAATAGTCCACAAGCCTCGACGATACAACTTAAGAGCATGAACCCGTGGCACTTGGGTAAGTGGCATATCATGAAAATTGATGAGAGGAGACGCCAAATGTTGTGGTCATTAATGGATAGCCCATTTCTGAATCCATCCCCTTCCCAAATTAAAAAGGGTTTGAGTAACTCCCAAGATTTCCATATGTTTTTGACAACAAAGGTGCCCACAACCTTAACCGGGGCTTTGATAATGAGAAGACTATGAAAATCTAGCCCTTGCCAAGTTTTACGCCCTGTGGGAGCCTTGACAAATACAGTTGTGAATCAACACTTTCCAAGCTTTGTTGCTAGTGCAAGCCCGAATAATCCACTTGGCTGCAAGAGCAGACCCCTGGCGGCCAATGTCAGTCAGACCAAGACCTCCAGAATCCCTAGGGAGACAACAATACTCCCAGGAAACTCTGTGAAAGCCTTTGCCAAGGTCCGAGCTAGCCCAAAGGAAATCTCTGAGGAGTTTCTCCAATTTCTTGTAAGAGGCTTTAGCCAAAGACCCAACACGAAGAATAATAAACATGTGTGGCTACCAATATCTTGGAGCAAATATGAAATTTTCCTGCAAGCGAAAGGGGTTTAGTAATCCAGTACTCCAATTTGTGGGAAACCCTGTCAATAACATATTGCCAAAGTTGACTGGGAGAAGCATCGAAAGCAAAGGGAATGCCTAGAAATTTAAAAATTTCTCCATGCTGGATATACTTCCAGTCAAAATGATTCAGCCAACCAGGTTTAGGGAGAAAATATTACTGAAGCACTGGGTCTTTCTCCATTGGATACTAGAACCTGAAGCTAAACAATACATGTCCAAACATTACATGGCATTGTTGATATTTGCTTCCTCCTCCAAGAGCGTGAGGAAGGAGTCATCTACAAAATGCCCATTGACAAGCTGAAGGGGAGTCGTAGAAGGGAGTTGAATACCCCTCACAAGCCCTTGATCATGAGCATGGGCAAGGAGGAACCCAAAACCTTCAGCGGCTAGCACATAAAGAGCAGGTGCTAAAGGACAACCTTGTCTGATAGAATGAAAAATCCCAAACTACTTGGAAGTATGACCATTAATAGATAAAGAGGCCATGGCATCTATAAAAGCATTTTGACAGAGGTGATGAAAATCGAATCAAGCCCAAAGACTTCAAGCATCGCAAGAATGAAATGCCATTCAATCCTGTCATAGGATTTTTCAAAGTCAATTTTGACAAAAATGGCTGGTTGTTTAGAGGTTCTTGCCCACTCCATACCTTCCTAGACAACCAAAATATTATCTAGAATGTACCTGCTTTGTATGAAACCAGTCTGCTCAGGACTGACGATAATGGGAAAAATGGGCTGAAGTCGAAGAGCTAAAGCCTTAGCTATGATTTTGTATGAAACATTGAGCAAGGTAATTGACCACCAATTACAGATGAGCTCCGGGTCTCCTGCTTTAGGGATGAACTTTATGTGACCCCGATTAATAAGGGCACCGAGGGACCCTGAGTGGAGAGCCTTGAGGTAGACTTGCAACAGATCCCAACCTACCATGTCCCAAAGGGATTTGTAAAAATCGTAAGGGAAGCCATCCATTCTAGGAGATTTATCATTGTCCATAAGGGAAACAACTTCATATAAGTCCTCTAGAGTAAGCAATCTGTCACAGATAACTCTGTGAACAGGTGAAAGCTTGTAAGGAACTGCCGAGAGGCATTTAGTGAGCGCAACGTTTCTCTCAAGAAACTCGTCCTACACTTTGAAAACCTGAACATAGTGCCTAACAAAGGCTTGGACCATCTGAGGAGTGTCTGAAATCGAACACCAGCATCAACAATGGCAGAAAATTTTCTGGTTCATGTGTTTGGCCTTGAGCCACTGGTAAAACTCTTTGGTGTTACGGTCTCCAATTTTAAGCCAGTGGAGCCGAGCCTTAATCTGAGCACCCCGAGCTATGTAGTCATCAACAATGTGGATTTTTTGCCATAGTTTTTCCACTTGGAGTTGCAGAGCCACATTGAAAGGAGCCTGTTCGAGCACCACCATCAAGCGGCTCAACTCGGTGGAGGTGGTGGAATAGGCCCGCCGCTGAATTTAGTGAGCTGAACACCATACATCTAGAGGAATTTAGTGAGCTGAATTATAACATCTTTCCACCAACTTATCCAACCCACCTTACCAAGAGGGCAAGGTGCAAGGTTCCAAATTTGGTGGATGTGCGCCAAAGTTGGGTCATGATGCAGTAAAGCAGTATTTAAATAAAACTGCATCTTTTTAATTTTTGGCAGTTGAAAAGTCCATTCAATCTAGAATTGAATTAGAATGTGGTTAGAAAGAACAACGACCGGCAAAGCTTCCACTGGAAGAGAGTAACAGCTGGAAAATTTAAAGAAAGGCGTAAAGAGATCATGACATGATCTAGCCTTTTAAAAACTTAATCTTGGCCATTTCTAAGATTAGACCAAGTGTACCATGGCAGCAGCGTTGGTGTGACGTGAATAATTAGGGTCATAAAACCCAAATTTATTATGCATGTAAAACCAAGCTTCCCTTTCGCCAGCTGGCCATCTCATGGGTAGAAGGCCCATTTTGTCTTTGGGATGCTCAACCATATTAAAATCCCCATTGATTAACCAGTGTGCATTTGGAAGGTCGTCAGCCACCCACCGCCAAAGTGACGTCCTTTCTGACACGTCATTAGGTGCATAAACATTAATAATCCCAAAGGAGAGATTTTCAATATTGAATAACACCCAAAGAATATAGTTGTCAGGGTCACATCCATGATTGACGTAATGTGGCCACCACTTCAGAGAAATAAATGTGATCATTCCACCTCTTCCAGCTGCATGGTTGCTAGGGATAGCTAAACTGTCAGGCCAAATAGTCTTGGTGACAGAATCAAGCAAAAAACCAAGTAACTTTGATTTCCTGTAAACACAAAATATCCATATCCGAGAAGCTTTTCCTAAAATCTCGCACTATGTATTTGTGAGTGGAGTCTGTGAGACCCCGAACATTCCATGAGTAGCAATTCATGAGGAAACATTGTCCAGATGCATTTATGAGTCTAGCTCACTCAAACCATCAAGGGCCCCAAAATTATTTTGCAAAAAACTGTTGTTGGTTAACTGTAAAGAAATCAGATAGTTGAGTAGCCCACCGGCTGTTAGGGCTATACTCCCCCTCCTCACGCTCACGAGGAGGGCTACGAGAATGCCGAACTACTGCTTTCGTGGTGAAACCACTTTGTTAGAAACATGTAACGATATAGGATCACTCTCATTCTGCAAAAGAGCAGGTTGAGTGTTTGAGGCCAAAGGAGCCAATTTTCTTAAAGAACCAACCATACTACTAGCCATAACCTTCGTATGAACCAGAGGCAACTTGGTATCCGAAGGTTGCTTTGCAGCTGAGCTGGAGGCATTTGGAAGTGTCTTTCCGGCTTGAATAGTTGAACCATGTTGCAAAGGCCCAACAGGAGTGGCTTTGTTCTTGTTGGCTTTTCGGCCACCCACTATGTGCCAGCCCTCCTCTTCAGGTTGAGGGTGAGGATCGCCAAGAGGCTTTGAAGCGGCTCGGTGAGTGGCCAACAAGGGACAGTCCCAAATTTTATGCTCAGAAGATTGACAATGGAAACAAGTATTCAGAAGATTGATGTATACCACCTTCTGAGCGAAATACACATCACCAACCTAGATGGCAATGGACTCTTTCAGGTCCTTTGAAAGATCCAGTTCTATGCAAACCCTCTTCTGTGGACGAGCTGCAAAAAACCTGTTAGGCTCTGTGTAGATAACATGGCCGAGGGTGGCAGCAATATGCTCTAAAAAATGCCAGCAAGGCATAGGAAGCCCTGGGAACTCAACCCAAATGGGGACCTTAAGAGCCATCTGGTCAGAGACTACAAAGTCCCTGGTCAGGGAGACAAAACCAACAGGAGCTTCTTACATACTAGGTTTCTTTGCTTATGCAAGATAAGGGAAGCATGACTAGGATCAGCAAAATGAAGGAAAAAAACACGGGTTAGGTTCTGGATAGAATCCAGTTTAATACCATGCGTCGTCCAAGCAGTTTGGACCCATGATTTAAGCATACTTTCAGAGGGAGTCCTTCCAACAAAATACCCTATTAAGTAGAATTGTTCTAGCCATTTACAAGTGGAATCAAATTCTGAAAGTGGTAAAACAATATCAGGGGAAGTATCATTACCTCGTGGAATACTTTCGGCACGAACTTGCGAGGGCGTTTCCCCAGAGCCATTTTTGCAGAATCGCCGCTCTCTGTCGCTAGTTGAAATAACTGGACTAGAGTCGAGCGAAGTCATATTTAAAGCCTGCCAAGTGGCTAGGCTCTAGAAAAGAGGCCAAATAAATGTGTTAATGGCAACAAATCTCTCACTGTAGATAAACTCTCTGCTCTCGGCATGCAAACCCTAATTTCTCCCAGAGAGCTCACATAAGGCCTCTTTGAAATGTTTCTTTGATGAAATGCGGGAATGAGATATTTACTAATTGATTACCATGATTGTAGGAATGACCATGTCAAGTCTAAAGAGAACATGAATGTCAAATTCAAAGATGACTCGTAAGTTTTTTTTTTTAATCTTGCACCTTCTACAATCGCATGATCACATTGTCTTATCATGTGGTGGACATGAATAATTTTAGTGGTATTTAATATGATGTGTAGAACCTTTAAACCAAGCTTAGAGGGCTTAAAGTATTCAAATTGTACCAAATCTTTTCAATCAAAAAATATCCCGAATCGGTACAAATTAGGCTCTCTTTTTAAGTAATATCTTTGCTTTGGATTTCAGGTAAAATTGAAATTAAATTATTATACATTTAAAGGCTATTATTTTCAAACTATAATATAGCATGTTTTTTTAATCTTGTGAGGTTTTTTCTCAAGTGACCCAACACATGTTTCTTTTTCTAACTTTTTTAATATACAAAATATGGAGGCTAATTTTAAAGAGGGGGAGAACTTCATGTTTAAAATAGATTTTATATTTTGAAACTTTAAACCGTACATTTTTAAAAATTTCTTCATCTATTCGCAACAAATTAGTGGACCACCATAAGAAAGGAATGTTGTAGAAAATACAAAGCACCGCCAACATGGCTGAAAAAATGTTTTGTGTTCATACTAGCACCACCACCATGGTCAATGGTGGCATCTCCACTTCATATTGTTCCACGTCATAAGAGTGTCGCTCAAAGGTTAATAACACTATTTTTATATTGATTATATGTCGGGAGTTATTGTACTTCTCATTCTAATCGTAGTAAAAAAATCTTGCACATTAGACAATATTTAGCCCGGTCATCATACTAATATTTAGAGGGTTTTTAACTTAATAAAATACTAATTAATCCCATCTTTTTGTCTTCTTCTTTATATTTTTATTTCATATTTCTCGCACACATATCTACCCATTTCGGCATTTTAACGTCAGTTTCACATAAATCCAGCGCCAGTGCCCTGTCAAGGGCGCCCGGTCCATTTTTCCGCTTTCCCACCTCTTTTGGGATCTTTCTAGTCATTTTCATTCTTATCTTTTTCATGGTCAGTCATGTTGGAATTAATTACAAAATTGAAGCAAGAAAACCCTATAGATACAATGTTATGAGACCATAATGAGGGCCACGACATCAAACACTACTATCACTCCATCTAGAATTGCATCCATTAGTATCATGCATCAAGGCTAGGAGATCTCGCATAACACACACAACATAGAGGGAGGGATTCTATTCTATTCCATGCACACATTCTAATACATTTTCTATAGCTATTATTGCTTGCTACTTCACAAAGTGTGACTGACACAAGAGCACCTAGGGCACGACATGCACACACGTACGGAACTACAAATGGGTCCAATATGTAGTGCAATGCTCAGTGATAAGACCATAAGTTTGGTAGATGAAGCCAGTCCAACCCATTCATACTACATCTTTAATTTTAATGTTCTAAATCTATTAACAATGCATACTTAAATTATGACTTAATGGTATATGTAAAGACTAATAGTTTGACAAGATGATTTTGGTTATTAATATTAAAAATAAATTAGGGTAAGGGTGAATGGGGATTTAGAATAAGAAATAACATTTGAAATTTTTCCTTGATAGAATTACATGTTTGTATTCATATTGAAGTAAGATTATACATCTTGTTGAGCCTTGTGGAGTAATATTGTACATGATTACAAACTTTTTAGATTAAAATAACATTGTGGTTTGTAAAAGGGTATTTAGATCACTATTTTAATGTCTATTATTTTAAAATTTGTTTGTTCAAATATGTTAACATTACACCAAGGTTATAATATGACTTAATGTGACATGTATAAATATTCTAATAGAATTTTGAGGGATAAATATTGTTTATTATTTTTGACCAAAATAATGGTTAATTACATCATTACATAAAAAAAAGAGACTTAAATTATTTACCATAATAGAAAGACAGTTTGCATCTACATTGAAGTAATATAAATAAATGTTTGAATCTAAATTGAAGTAAAATTGTATGCCTTTTTGAACTATATTTAAACAAAAATGTGTTTCTAAGGGACATGAACTTTGGAAATTATATTACTTGAATGACAAATTATTATCTTATTCATAAACAAGAATATGATCGATAAATAATCTTTATTTTGCCCTTATTTTTCTTCTTTAACTTCATGAGGGACCTTTGTTCATGCAAGATAGCTTAATTTTCACATAATTTGGATTGTCCCCCTTGATTTTGGGGGCTATCTCTAAGTTATCTTCAAGATTATTATCTTATATATGATTTTTACTCAATATTTTAGGTCATTTCAATATTATCACCATGAATAGTCACTATTATAGTGGTATTGTTTCCTATTATAGCCGTTTGAATTGGATGAGTTCCAAATGAATTCGATGCCTGCACCATTAATGACACCCCCGAGACTTCTTTCCTGCTCATCAAATGGTTTGTCACACGAGTGTTACAATTATTCCAAGTGAAATTAATTTTAAAATAAAGTAAGAGATCGTGTAGAAAATTGATTGATGATATATGGATGAAGATACTGTGCGAATTTTGGTGAAGAGAGGAAAAACATAGCTATTGAGGATCGTGAACGCAACAATGAATCATCCATTCTTCTTGAAAATAACACATCAAAGAATGATAGTTGTTGCGGTGGATGCATCTTATACAAAACCATACAAGATGAATGTGGTGTTGATAGAGCCTATCCAGACTAAAGATTTCCTTCTAAAAATTAGTAAACAACCTAGGGTTACTATATGGGTGTCCGAATTTATAGAGGGGACTCGCTCGGCCCATTTATAAAAAACACAACCATTGCAATCTTAGAATATAGAGGAACAACTCCATCCTTGTCATGCCTACGTTTTCTCCATTTAATGACACCCTGAGTGCATTTAAACTAAGCAACCGCTTACAAATATCTTGTGTAGTCGTAACGTTGAGTGCATAAAAAAACGTTCACATGTTCATGTTGAATACTACAGCAAGCTCTATGGCATTGCCACATTGCATTGTTCTTTTCTCACCATTATTAATATTTAAAATACTTAGGGAGATTAGTTTTAATGAAGAAGTTTCTAATGGTTATATATATGAAATTATTTTAAATAATTTTTTTCGTATCGTTCTACATGGGGCTCTGCTAGGGTTTAGGCTCAGTGAGTTATTTTTGTAGTGAATGCTCGGCCTTGCCATACACCGCCATCACGTCACACCACCGATCTACAGATCCAGGCGGGATTATCTGCATTAATTTTGTATTGATCACCAGTCGCCCCTTGGGCGGTGGCTTATAAAATGACCACCTCCTCGGGCCATGCATCTATTGATGCTGGTCTTATCGAGCTCTGGACAATGACGCGTCGAAACAAGTGAGGAAGTTCATCCCGAAGGTATTCGACGAGGTAAGGATATTGATACTCCTTCCCGGATATTGTTCTTGATTTACCAACTTTTGACAAAGCTTGCAACTGGTTTGAATCTTTTTCTCTTGTTGCTTATTTTGTGGGCCGAGTTCCCCCTGAAGGTATCCTCGCCAATGGATTCATAATCATTGGCAACCTCATGGAGTCAAGGTAGAGGGAGTCCAAAACATGACCAAGGGTTTTTTTCTATTTCGCTTTACCAATGTTGAACATTGCAAAGCCATTGTTAACCACGGTCCATGGTTTATTTGTAATACCCTTGTGGTTTTCTCCCACTGGACTCAAGATTTTCAAGTCTTTGAGCAAGCCAAACTCAAAATTCTTGTTTGGGTCGAATTTCCAGGCCTCCCTTTGCCTCTGTGGGGATTCGTTGATCAACTTATCAAACCCTTGGGTCACCTCATCTGCCACGAGAAAAATAAGTTCTACTCGGCTCGACCCCAAAAACAGGTCTATGTAGAAATTGATCTCTCAAAAGACCTCAAAGATACCCTTGATATCCAGGTTGGAGACATGCACTTTTCACGAAAATTTTATACATCAATCTGCCCAACACTTGTTTTCGGTGCCAATCTGCTGACCATATGATCAAGGATTTTCCTCTCATGAATCCAAGCCCACCGCCAGTTTCAGAGAAAACCCCGATAGACCCTAAATCCAACACTCCCTCCTCTGATGGATGGACTACTATCAATGGCAGAAAACCTTCTGGACTCGACCCGAAATAAGCACCAACAGGCTACTTACAAACCGGTGGTCACCCCTGCTTCTGCTCCTTTGAAGCCGTCTGCTGCGACCCCTCCCAAGCCCATGCCTACCATCTCTTGGTCTCTGCAAGCTGCAGTTGTCATCAACCCTCACCCCTCAGCTCCTGCTCTTTCACACCCCTCATTTCCCGAGACCTCAAGCTTTCTGGATCTCACAGCCGGTGGTTTGGCTCCTCAGATAGATAGAAAGGTTGCCTTACACCGTTCCTAAAGTCCTTCCCCTCCTTTTGAGGAAGATTTCTCATAGAGACTCCACCGACAGTTCGAGCTCGAAATTTTATTCATGGGAATGCACGGAAAGTCGCTTTCTCTAACCGCTTTGGAGTGTTAGCCGACCTCGAGGAGGAAACCATGCACCTTGATAGTTATCCATGTTAGTCTACTCATGGAATGTCAGGGGGCTTACTGATCTGACTCATAGATATCTTGTCAGAGACAGTTGCAAGCATTTTGCAAAGTTTCAGGTGTTGTGTTTGCAGGAAGTCAAAATCTCTAGCTTCCATCTTTCTGCTGCTATGCGTACCATCTGGCCTGGTTCTCTCTGCCAGATGTCAGCTCACGATAACGGTCGAGGGGGTGTTGTCACTCTTTTAAGCCCTGACCTCACCTCCAATATCATATCTTGGGGTTCTGACCCCACTCATCGGGTGGTGTGGACCCTTTTTGATTTTGACGGCCACATTCTTGGGTTGGCCAATATTTATGCTTCCAACGATGCCTCTGAACGTTCTTCTTTTTGGTGGTGGTTGGCTGATCATCTGCCCTCTGCTACCTAGATTTTTTGTGGAGATTTCAACATGGTTGAATCCCCGAAGACAAATTGGGCCAGCTTCCAATGTGTTGGTGTACTGGCGAATGTGAAGCCTGGTTTTATTTACACAATAAGCTTTGTCTTTTTATCCCAACCACCGCAAGCACTCTTCTGCTACCACTCCTTGGTTCACTTGGTCTAATTTTAGAGCTAGCGATGATAGAGTTTATAAGCATCTTGACAGAGCTCTGCTTTCAGAGCAGCAATGGTTTTCCTTTGACTCTTCATACTGACCTCCCAGTCTCGGTGGTGGAAAATGCTTTGGTTTCTGACCATAAGCCTATTTTCTTTGGGATTCAATGGAACTTTCAGTGCCCAAGCCCAAGTCCACCTAGTTCTATTTAAATACGTCCCACCTTTCTCATCCCAAGACATTGGATTATATAAGACGTATTTGGAATCTTGATCCGAGACTTGTTGATGGGATTGGCTGGATTGATTGGTGGTCTCATGCCATCGCTCGTACCACTTCTTTCCTTCACTCTATGGGAAACAAGCTACTCTTTTTCGCAAGAATGCTCATGAAGCCTCCCATGTTGAATATTTGAGGGTTATTCAAGAGCTTAATCTGTCTCCTTTCAACACCCACCTGCAAGTGCAAGCTGCTCACTAGAAACATAAGCTTCAAATTGAGGAGCACTATAAGGCTAGAGGAGCCCAAGTTCGAGCCCATCTACACTGGCTTCGCATTGGTGACAGAGTTACTAAGGAGTTTTTGCTTCCCTTAAAACTAATCAAACTCTCACCAAAATTAAAGCAATCAAGGATGGCAATCAAAGGCTTACTCTCTTACCTGACATTCTGCAAGATTTTGTGCATCACTATCATGTTGTTTTTGCTGCTCAACCTGCTACCCCGGCTCGTGAGGCTGCTCTCCTCCAATGCATTGACGTTGTTCCTTGCAAGCTCTCTGAAAGTCAAGTGCATCACCTGTGATAGACCTCTCACTCTTGATGACTTGAAGGAAGTTGTTATGCAGATGGCCTCTGATAAAGCCCCGGTGTTGATGGTTTTCCCGTGAGTTCTACCAGTCTCTATGGATGACTGTTGGTCCGGATCTACATCAGGTCTATCTGGAAGTGATGTCCTCCAACACCCTGGGTGATCTGATCAACCAAGGCAACATCAAATTCATTCCCAAGTCTGGGGATCCCGAGCTTATCACCAGTTGGCAGCCAATAACTCTGCTCAATGTCTCATACAAAATTATTACCAAAGCCCTTGCTATCAGGCTCACTAATCTCCTGCCCCCAATCAATAGGAGCAAGAAAACCAGCTTTATCAAGAAAAGACATATTTTGGACAACATTATTGCAGTTTGGGAGGGCATGGAATATGCTCGTCAGACTTCTCAAC
Organism: Taxus wallichiana var. yunnanensis; assembly: GCA_018340775.1. Lineage (NCBI taxonomy): Eukaryota > Viridiplantae > Streptophyta > Pinopsida > Cupressales > Taxaceae > Taxus > Taxus wallichiana. Next base: position 783,691,897 of record CM031240.1, on the reverse strand, counting down.
CAACTCTGTTTGTTAAAATTGATTTTGAAAAAGCCTATGATAGAGTTGAGTGGCCTTTCATTCTAGCCATGCTTGGGCTATTGGTTTTGGACCCAGATTCATCCGCTCTGTCAATATGCTCTTTCAAAATGCAGGTGCCTATATTACTATCAATGGTCAGCAGTCTGAGAGATTCTCTCTTCATCGTTCCATCTGGCAAGGTTGCCCTCTTGCTCCTTCTCTTTATGTCATTGCTGTTGAAGGTCTAAGCTACTTGCTTGCTAATGCTGCAATGCTGGTTTAGTTAAAGGTATTCAACTACCTTCCTCTCCTAAGCAGTTGATTAATGGTCACTTTGCAGATGACTCTTTTCTCACTTTGGCTGAAACAGAGGCCTCTGTCACTAATGCCATGAAATGCCTTGATATTTTTTGTCTTGCTTCTGGTTCTGCTATCCAATGGAAGAAAACCCAATGTTACAGATAGGTGGTGGGTCCCAAACCTCCTTGGCTAGAGGGATTCCAATGGCTTTGGATTGAACCTAGTGTTCAATTCAAATTTTTAGGCATTCCCTTTGCCTTTATGGCATCCCTTGCTGATCTTTGGAATTATGTGATTTAGCGAGTTGAGCAAAAAATATCTTTTGGATTACCAAGCATCTGTCTCTTGCTGGAAAATTCCAAGTCTGCTCCAAGGTTCTGGCCACCACTCATGTCTATTACTCATCACGCTGGGCACCCTCTAAAGCAAGCTTACACACGGAGTTGAAGAAAATTTTGCGTGATTTCCTGTGGGCCAACTCCGAAGGGAACCACAGTTTTCACAGAGTCGCTTGGGACATATCTTTGTATGCCCAAAGACATTGGTGGTCTTGGCCTAATCAACATTCATATGCAGGGGTTTTCTCTCACTTCCAAATGGATTATTTGCAGCCTTGAAGGTGAGGAATCTTGGAAAATTCTTCTCAGAAATTGTATATCTCAAGGGTCTCCACTCAATCGAAAGGCATGACAGGGTTTGAACTACTACTCCTTACTTCTTTTCCCTGCTACTGTTAAAATAGGTGGCTCTTTTGTGGCAAAAAGCATATGGAAAGCTTGGGAGCTTCTCAAACCCCATCTGCTCTGGTAGGGTGGTGGTTTCCAAAATGGCTCTCTATTAATTCTCTTAGTTTGTGGTGGAATCCGGTGCTTCAATTTCATGACAAACCCCTTGCTCTTTCCTTGCAGCTCAAGGGTTTGCATCTTTTCAAAAAAGGGATTCAAGTATATTCAGGACCTTTTTTATCCCATCACCAAGGATTGGCTTCCATGGGATAGCCTAAAAGCTGATTTTTCTCTAAATGACAATGAAAAACAAGCCATTTCTATCATTCAAGATCTCACACCTGGCGATTGTTTGCATAAAATTGGTGTTACTACGCAGTGCCGCGGTGGTTTGATTGGCATTGGCCCTCTGCCACCCCCTTCAAAAACTATGAACCTTGGTTGGGCTACAAGATTCTCACCCAGAAGTAGCTTCCTCTCCAAAAGTTAAATGCTTGATCGAGCCTGCATTCCACTCGTTTTGGGTGGAAGCAGCAACTCAATGTTATTTGAGCCATTCCTATAGAGCCCAAAGTTACACACTTTCTCTGGAGCATTCTTCATTAAGGGCTTCTTGTGGCTAAGCGTCTTGTTCTTCCGGGAATTCCCCACCGCGCTGCCCATTATGTAACCACCTTAAGACTCTTCTTCATCTATTTTGGTTCTGCCCTCATGCTCAATTTGCTTTGCGCTAGATTCATACCCTTTTTTTCCCACCTTCTTCACATGGAAAATGGTTCTTCTGGGGGATCCGGCCTTTATTCCTATAAAACTTTACAACATTTGGCATTCTTTCAGAGAAGCTATTTTATATCATATTTGGAAATCTAGAAATGCTACTATTTTTAATAAAGAGACAGTAGATAGAGTTTTGCTATTTCTACCAAGCTTGCTGTAATCTCCAATGTTTCGCTTGAGTTTGAGTTGGTTCGGAGAAATTTTGCATTGAATTTGAACACATGCAAACTCTACTGGACCATTGGGGGAGTGCCCCTTGTGTTGTTAGTCACGTCCCGCTTGATTCCCCTCGTCGCCGCTCTTGCTCGGAAGGTCACCACTCGTCCCATGGGTGGTGCAACTTTGTTGGGGTCTAGCTTGTGGGTAACGTAGCGCCTCTCCTCACTGGTGGATCTCTCTGCCTCAATCTTGGACTCGCCTACTGGGGTTTTTATCAGCTAGGCTTTGGTAGTGGTGGCTCCGGGAGGTAGGCGCCTGATCAGTCAAATTTTATGTGGCTTTCTCTTGCTATTTCACCCCCTCGACGGGGAAACGAAGAGGAATAACTTGATGAAAGAATGGTGGGAGCAGCTGATGATGCCCTCGATACTACTCTTGGTGGTTGGGGTGACCATCCAAAGAGCCCACCACCGCTGCCACCTTCCTCCATGTTTGTTGCTCTTTGCTTAGCTCCATGTTTGGAGTTTCTATGGTTTTCAACTTATCTATTTTAAGCTTTTTTGAGTGAAAATGTGTTTTTGACATGACAGGTTTGCTTTACTCGTAGCCTTTATGGCTACTTTGATCCCGTATACGGGTCTTTGTACCTAATTATTAATATATGGATATGCTTTTCAATAAAAAAAATTATTTTAAAGTGTAATACCTTATATAGATTATTTTATTTTAATCAATATATTCAATATTAAATATAAGTTTGAAACTTTAGTTAATATCAATTTGTGCCACAGATTTATCTTTGTGTGCACGGTCGATTTAACCCATAAGGGCACTGGTTTTGGGACGGCTATTAGCGAGAGCTCCTTTTAGTGTATTTCCCATGATGTCTTGTTTATTTGAAATCGACCCTTTAGTGTGTATGATGGAAAATACGTAGAACACCAACTTGAATTTTGTGCCCATCCCTCTGAGGTCCCTATCGATCGGCGGCACTAGAAAATAAGTCAATGTGTAAATTTAGTAGTGATTGGATAATTGCGGCAAGTGTAAAGTTTCGACCTCAAATCAAAATATTTTGGCACTGAGTAGACGACACTAAATACATTGGGATTGGACCCCAATCCTTTGAATCTCGTGCTTCACAATCTTTTACACACACCTTTTCTTGGGGCCCTTAGAAATGTTAGCTACCATTAAGAGTTTTTGCACATTTATTTGTGTCCAAATGTAGTGCCCACTTCCCTTTGACACTTTTGATATTGATCATGATACTCACCGACTATATTATGGACATTATTATAATTTTGATTTAGTATGGTGTTAGATGTTAGATCATGGATTATTGTTGACTTTGATGAATATATGATGCATGATGATTGTTAGAGACATTTTATATAGATGTTGACATGTTTTTGGACTTGGTTATATATATATTTATGGATGTTGTCGGGACATGTAATATTTGGATATATTGAGTAGACCGAGAAAATTGAATTTAAAATTGATGATTATATAGTTCTTTGATGAAATTGTAAGTGATATTGTTAATTGTCTGGATGTTGTGATTCATATATATTGATGACTTTGAAATTATATTATATTCATTTGGATGTTCTCATATGGCCACGAGGCCGAAGGGGTATTTGTATTTTGCAGGTTAAAAATATCACAACAAACATTGGGGGATTGGAGACCAACAACATTGGAATTCTAGATGAATTCAATAAGGTCACCATGACAACTTGTATTGTTCATTTGTGTGTGTTTGAATGTTAGGGATTCCCATGGGGGGATCACCTTTAAATGTGACCAAGGGTTATGTGTATTTATTTATTTGGTTCCTTTTTATTGATGTTTGTATGTGTTTACTAAGTGATGTGTTTACCCCTTTTATTATTTATTAATTTTGGTAAATTAATGTGAGTAAACATGTTAAAATTAATTATTCAAATTGGGACATAAGAAAGTAATTATTAGATTTTTGGCCTAAAATTAAAGTGTTGTAAGAAATGTGTAAGTGATGTATAAATTAATTTTGGAGTATGAAACACTCCACCTCGTTTTGAAATTCGAATTTTTCCTTCGAGGCTGATTTTGGAAGCTTATGGGACAACTTAAACTTGTCCCATACCTCTTAAATTTGCATGCCAACCTTACCTATGGTTGGAGGGTTTAAATCTAGCCTTCATTATGCATTTTTGTAAGTCAAGTTGTATGCTTTTATTGCAGTTTCTTACATGTTTTCAATTTCAGTCCTAATGAGGTGTGGGTTTGATTTGAATGTGTAAGTAAAACTGTCATTTATTCACCTGCTTATTTATTGTGCCTTGGAGATTGAAGTTGACTTATGAGTTGGATTTGAGGATGTGTGATGTGGCATCCCACATGGATCCACCTCATCCTCTTCTCTTTCCTCTTCTATATATTTGAATTCCTTGGCTTGTTTTTGAGGTTTTTTTTTGCTTCACTTTTATCACTTCATTTTTGGCGACTTGCTTTGGGTTTTTGGAGCTCTTACAAATTGGGAGAAATTTGGAGATTGTTGCATACTTTTTTATTGTTGATCTCTTTGTTTGTGTTGTATTGGAGATCTTGTTGTTTTAAACTTGGAACAAACTCCATCATGGAGAGGTAAAAGCTTAGCTCTTGGAAATACTCTCCTTTTATTTTTATTCATATGTGAATGGTTGAATGTTTGAAGGTGTTGTTTTATTTGTTGGTTGGTTGGGTAGATAGCCTAGGGATGGTGTAGGAGAAGACTATGAGGCATTTTGTGGGAGGCATAAGTGTTTTGGGGAGGTATAAGTGTGAGGGGAGTTGGTATTTGGGTTCCACCTTACAAAGAAATAGCTTGCATTTCTTTAATTGTTATGAGGTGCCATAAGAGGTTGGGGAGGCATAAGGAAATGTGATGAATAAGTGGTACTTGAGGGATGCATAAGGGCATGTTAGGGATTTGAAATCATGTATATTTTTGCGGTTTGTTCTCGGTGGTGATACCGATTTACCCTTTTGAGGCATAAACAACATCCCCATAGTTTCTTACTCCTTTGGCTTGCATGATGAAGCCTAAGTTTTGTTTGTTGTTTTGTTTTGTGGTGGCTACTTGCAGTTTTGTTTTAGACTGTATTTTGAATGAGAAATTTGTCTTTGTGTTATGGAAGCCTATTGTTGCCATGAGTTGAAAAAAAAACATTTCTTATTGCCATGATTTGAAAAAAAAATTCTATTGTTTTAAACTTTTCATTAGATTTCTTGGTTGGGTAGAGAGCGTTGCCTTTCTCCTATTCTGTTGTGACCAAATTGGAGAGTGATGGAAATTCATCTTTGCTATTCTAGAACCGAGAAAGAAGAAAGTTTGACAATCCTTGCTTTGAGATCATTTCTTAATGTAACCTTTTCCCACTTGAAGTGGATGATCTTGTATATTATTTGTGATGGAAAGATGGTCTATATGGGCTATGCAAGTTGTAAATTAAATTGTGAAAGAGATATACTTTGTTTTTTTTGTTTTTGAAAGAATGTGAAAAAATCATATTACGTATATTGTAATTGAGGAATGAAAAAAGAAATTGTAAATTTATCTCTTTAAATCAATAAAGGATTGTATTACTTTACTCAAATGGCATTATTGGGTATTGAAATCTAATTATGAATGTATTTTGAAATTCTATTGGAAGGATGAAAAAGTGAATACATATGGAGAAATGTCATAATACTCCTTTTTTTTAATTAAATGTTTTAGAAATCAGAATTGTAATTTGGAATTTGAATACTTTGCTTGAGTCAACTTAGTATGGTAGATTGGGTTGGAGTGAATTCATAGGTTAAAGTTGGCAAATGAAAATAAATCTATTCGAATTTGAGCTCTGTTAGATAACTTTCATACTGCTAATTATTAATCAGAAATTGAACATAATGACCCTACAACATCAAAAAGACAAAATGAAATCTCAAATTTTATTTGTAAGGTCAAAACAACCCCAAACATACCAAAATACTTATGAAAATTTTATAGAACCTTTCAAATCGGGCAAAGGAAAAATTGCAAACTTATTGTTGTATAAAATTGATAAATTTCAAATGCAAATCAATCAAGCAAACTTAACCTTGCAATATATCCTAAAATATTCCAAGTAAAATCCTTCATGCCTGTTTTGGCAAGTGGAAAAAGAATTAATGACAAATTTGAACAAAATTGATAAGTTAAAAATACCAGTTCACTTTCTAAGTGACAGAAAGACGTTTTCTCAAAATTGACCCTTTAAAATTTATCAAAATCATATTCCTAAGGTTGCTGTGAAAAGAGGACACCAAGAGCTTTCCAGAAATTCCTTGTTTTCCAAAAACTGGGTTCCCAATCGAAAGTTATGGCCTTCTAAAGTTTTTAATTCGTTTGTGCTCAAAATAATCTAATTGTCAAATTTTAAATGAATAAAAATATTCTTGGCGGACCTGCTGGGTTAAAATTTCCTTTTTTTTCTTTTTTCCAAAAGGTGCAAAGTCATGAAGTTTCCCACTGCTCCACTAATCTGCAAGCCTTCATTTTGTCTAAAATGATCTAAGTCCAAAAAGTTAATTTGGTAATTTTTCCTCTGCGGCCCCGCCGCCCGCAACCAATCATTGATCAACACATGGCTTTGTTGGGCATCGACGAAGGCTTAGATCGATTTTAACCTTAAGCACTTTCAAAAATAAATTTGGAAAAATTTACAAGTTTTCCCCATAGCCCCACCGGCCCGCAGTAATCAGTCTCTTGCCATGTGGCTTCACGAGGTGTTAGCGGAGGAGCGGATATTTGTAAGCCTTAACACTTCAAAAAAAATTTGGGAATTTTTTTTAAATTATCTCTATTGGCCTGCCAAACCGAAGATAAGCTGTTGGTGACATGTGGCATCTTCTCGCAGCGGCAGAGGTGCGGGTTCCTTTCAACCTTTTTTGCCTTCCTTTTGAATAGTCAAATTTTCCAAATGTTCCCTGCCGACTTGCTGACCCGCAGCCATAAGGAGCTACCACGTGGTCTCCTTGGGCATCGCGAAGGTTCGGGTGTAAAATTCACTTTGTCTTAAAAGGAAGAAGCGCTAAATGTCTTCCCGCTCTCATCGGCCCTCGTTTGGGAAAATTTTCTTCCCGCTCTGCGGTCCACTTTTCTCCTCCGGGTGAATTTTCTCTTCAAAGTCTACAAGCTTTGAGTTGGGAAAATTTTCCTCCCAAGCCCACTCTTGGGAAAATTTTCACCACAAGTTACGCGAGTCCATAACTTGAGAAATATGAGGAGTTAGGAGGAATTTTTATATCACCGAAAAGGTGAGAAAATTCACTATCTAATGGGAATGTTTTCAGGAAGTTTTTATTGCATTAATTATGAGAAAAATCAGATCGATTCCTTAACCGTGTTCTAGGAGTGGGTAAGTAAGAATTTACTCTGATGATTTTAAAACATGTATTCTTTCTCCCCCCTGTAATTAAACCTTGCTCTTGTCTTGGACCTTGTCGAATTAAACACCTTGGGTATTAATTGTTTTGGTCCCTTAACCCTAAAATTTTAATCAAGGAATATTTAGCTAAAATGTCAATATAATCATTGATTAAATTAATCCCTAAGGAGATTTGAGTTAGTTGTGGACTTATCACACTTGTTGCTTTATAATGTGGAATTAGTAATTATTATAATGGGAAAAGTTATCAGTTGAATTTAATTGTCCTTGAGACTTTGGTTGTTTACACTTTAAAAAAATATTCCATAATTTTGTAACTAAACTGGGTTGTTCATGGGTCTCAAGTGGGAGATTTTAGTGGGCATTACACTTGGTATCAACGCCATGGGTTCAAATCTTGGACCCTTGGGAACACTAGAAAACTTGATACATGAAGCGTAAACCTAGCACACTTTTGAATCTAAGAAAACAAATTTGTCTAAAAATTGAAAAAGAAATGTGTTTGAAGAAATATTACATTACTTTGTTCATTTGAACTACCAAAATTAAAATAATAATAAAATAATAAGTTGTTTGAACTATTGTACTCGCTTAGTGGTGTTTTTACGAACCCGGAGTGTAACTAAGAATGTCAAATTAAATTGATTTTTGTGAACTTCTAGTGTAGTGGAAACTTGGTCCCCCTTTGAAAATGTGTTGTTTTACAAGTCCTAAAACTTGACTTAATTGTATGATGTGTTAAGCTCTTTGTTGAGACCCTTCATTATTGGAGTTGTTGGAATGATAAATTGTATGGTGTGAATCTTGCGGTTTGACAATAGTGGTTGTGTCGTCGGGTTGGGAAGAGTTAATTAGAATCTATTTAGAGCTTCCTTGCTTTAGTAGTTACGAAAGTTGGTTTTGTTGTCGAGCTTTTTCATTTTTTTACCCATATGGGAGAGTGGACATTAATTTTGGGTGTCGTTTATGACCCAATCCTACACATGTGTCCTTGGAACTGACCTCGAGGCGAGTACCCCTATTGGTGGCCATGAAGGGTTGCGAAGTGAATGTGGTGTTAACGTTTTGTATTTTACATTCGTAAACTTGTGTCATTTTATCAAGGACCAACATCTTATTTTATGATTGGATTGAGAAGCTCTAAGGCTATTCTAGTTATTTATATTTTTGCGAGAATTTTCAGACTTTGCAATGTGGCTACTTAGCCACTTTCCTTGATTACCAATATTTCTTGGAATTTATTTTGATTGGTGACTTGGAGCTCGTTATGTTGTTGGTTGCTTAGCTAAATGTTACATGGATTTATTCTTATATGAAGATGAGTTGGTTCTATGTTACATATATTCATACATTTTTTCATATGGGGTACATGTATGACGTAAAAGAGGCATGTGAGGATGAGAATCGGCAAGTGACCTTCCCCATACCCGACCTCCCGAGGTCGTGTCGAGATAGCCGGTGGTTTGAAATACAGGTGACTTAGATGAAGTCATAGCCGGGATTATGGTTAGTTTTCTACGATAGAAAAGCTACGGGCAAGGATGAGAATTGGCAAGAAACTTTCCTAAAGCTAACTATGGGAGGATCAGTGACTAAGATATGGTAGTGTGATCTCCTAGTAAGCTGGAATGACAAAGGGGAGATTTAGAGGCTATGAACGGATAGCGTAAATTCCCTATGGTTTATCTTCCTAATTAGGATCTAAGTATTAATCTAAAATGAAGTCTCCAAATTAACTTAAACTAAAAATAACAATTTATACTACTGAAAGGGAAACTAATATAAACAAAATGCACGATTGAAACATTATAATTAAAAATAATTATTTAAAATACTTTTATAGTAAAACTAAACAAGCGAGATAACCCGGTGTGGTTATTCACTTGTGAAAATGTGTGAATCTAGATGAAAACAACTAATTAACTTAATTGAAAACCTTCAATATTACCTCAGAAGTGAGGAACAAATCACAGCTTCTCAGAAACTATCATTCCACACAACTTCCCTGACAATATTGAAAGCAAGCTTAACTGAAATAAAATGATTCACTACTCTATTTGATAATAAATTTGATGATTTAAACCTAGATTTTATTGAGCAGAGGAAAATCCAATTGTGTTGTAGCTTGTTCCCTCAGTGTGATCTCTTTGTTCTTACTTGTTCCCATGAATCTAGAAAGAGTAGGAGTATAGCAACATCGGTAAGAGAAGGCACTGGGATGATAGTTTCTTTGAAGGAAAAATGGCATGAAGCACAAGTAGGAGAGGGATGGCGCAAGTGAAGTGGCTTGGCCTATGTGATTTCTAGCAGGGTCGTTGTAGCAATGATGAAACAAAATGATAAACAACAGGTACTCAAACAATGGGCAATAGTAGCTTCAGAGAAATACAACAAAGTACAAGTAGGAGAGGGATGGCGCAAGAGAACAGAGCTTGGCCTATGCGATTCCTAAGCAGGATCGTTATTGGTGTACAATGATGCATAACTAAATATTCAGAATTCTAGTCCATGCTAAAGATAAAATGATTCATAAACAAAATCTAGGACTGAGTATTGAAGATTGAAGCTCAAGAATGAAGACTCTAGACCAAAGAACCAAGACCATTTGCTTGTAAACAAGCTGCATATTTATAGCATTTGCAATCACCAGAAGGCAAGTTCAAATTGAACTCTCTCACCATTAAACAAAGAGAAATTACTATTTACCAGGTGGCTAAAACATAAATGCAAGCAAGAGTGGTTGAGAAATGTGGATGTAAATTGAATTTTTACATTTGACAAAATCGTTGGAATGTTCTGGAAAACGCGCACAGGACCCCGCACTGTGCAGGGTGGCAGTTATAGGACCACCGCCCTATCTTGGGAGATGGTTACAAGACCACTGCCCTAGCCTGGGTGATGGTTATGTTGTCAAAATTTCACCCCCAGGGTAAATTTGATAACATGTATCGAGAATAGTCAAGTCCGAGTGCAATTGGTGATTCAGAGTAAAAATCAGGTTTCTAGGGTCCCTTCAGGAATTTTTTTAACTCTCTGTCTAGGTTGAAAAGAGCAAGCTCGAGAAAACGCAGAAAAAGGTTGTAGAAGGCAAGAAGGTTGATCCAAAAAAATGGTGAAAATCGACTAAGTCCTAGTCCTAGGAGCAATTGGGACATCTGGGACAAAAAGGCGCAGATCGGCCGAAAAGCCTCCAAGCGGCCCAAATAGCAATAGGGACATTTGGGACAAAAGTACGCGGCGGGCGCAAAAAGCTGATCCGGCCGAAAGAGGAAGAAAAATTGGCTAAGTGTTGCTCGGGACGTTTGGGACAAATGGACGCGAACCGGCCGGTTCGCGCGAAATCAGCACAAGGAGCACTAAACATTTGGGACATCCAGGACAATAAGATGCGAAGGTCATGAAGGAGCCGGCAGGGCCGAGAACCAACCAGATCATGACACGTGTCTCAAGAGAAAAAAGTCAAAAAAGTCAAAGGGCAGTTTTTTAAAGGGTCAGCCCGAACCAATGAAATGGCGCCACGTGTCCAGTTAAGGGCCCCACAAGGAAATTTCAAAAGGAAAGCCCACGAAAGACGGAGGCGAGAGAATTGCGCGACCAATATGAGCATGCCACGTGTCATCCAAGTGGCAGAGCGCGGGAAATATTTCAAAATCCGTTTTGGTCTGCTCCGTGCCCTAAATCTTCAGATCGCCATATCTTTTGATCCAGAGCTCGGATTTCCACGTTCTTTATATCAACGGAAAGCTTATGAAATTATCTACATGATTATAGGATCAATTTTGAGTTTTGGTCCAGTCTGAAGAGATAAAATCGAGAAACGGCTCTGACGCGTGTTCACGGCCAGAAGTGACATTTCAGCGGCCAAATTAATGCAGAATGGGTCGCATTCTCCTCCAAATCGGTCAAAGATGGCAGGGTATGGGTTGGTAAGGTATCCTATGCCATTTTAATGCATTGGCATTCAATGAGGAATGGGCTTACACGTTTTCCCACGTTTCTGTCCCCTGGGCTCGACCCATGCAATGTAAAAAGCCAGATTTGGCTCAATAGATAAGAAGTTGTTCATTCTTTCTGCTCTGCCCCCTTATTTTCTTCTCTAGGGTTGAAAATGGAGTTCGAGCCTCCTCCCTTGCTCTGTAATGGCATTTTTTTGCCTCTTATTAATGGAATGATGTTCTGTGCAAACTTCTGGAGCAACAAAACGTGTTTTGTGATGCATCTGTCCATCCTTTCTCGTTTTTGCTTGTTTTCTTCTTGCCTCTCTTCATTGCAGGTATTTGTGCATGTTTAAACGTTCATTGCAGATCTGGAGCTGTGTTCATGGAGTTTTGGGACACTTTCTGTGTGAAATCTATCCTTAGGCCTGTGATGCATCTGTCCATCCTTCCCATTGCTCACCTCTCTTTGTCCCATGGCAGTTTTGATAGAGGTTCAACATTCTCCTTCTCTGGTGTATCACCATTTTAGTGTAGGCTTTTGCTGTTTTTCCCTTCTCTCTCTCTCTCTGTCTCCTTGGCATGGTTAGATTAGGATTAGATTAGCTTGCCTACGCTGGAATAGCTTGTGGCAGGTAGTTTAGGAGCAGGAACCAGCCTTCTCTGGAGATTCCTCTCTCGGTTTCACAAGTCCCACGCTTGGAGAGAGGTTTCCATGTTGTGCAATCATCTTGGATGCCACGAACATCAACCTAGAAGCCTGATGTGCATCCGGGGTGCTTTGTGATTTTGCACTAACAGTTACAAGACCGGCATTTGCCTTGGTAGGGTGGTGATTCTGAGACCGCCACCCGGCTTAGGCGATGGTTATAGGATCTGCTACCCTAGCAGGGAGGTAATCCTGTAACTAATGACAAAAATGCAAGGAAAACAGAGAAAAGGTTAGGACAAAACATGTAGAGGATGGACAAGGATTTTGGGATGCAAATGTATACTCAACGAGCTTTTCTGGATTCTCGAACACCTTACGAAGAGATCTGAATCATCATTGGGGTTTTCCGTAACCTCTTTCCGACAATACAATACATACAATTTTGGGTACGTACAATACACCATAGGTGTCTTAAATGTCCTCTTAGGTGCTTAAAGTTATGCATTTGTTTTAGATGCACGAAACCTTGAGTGTATCTAGGATCTTAGAGTGACCTTTTCATTACTCAACCTTGTTGGGAAGAGAGTTCGTTGTGTTGTGCGTTCTAGTTAGCGACTGTTAGTGGTGGTGGTGATTCTCTTACAATCCAGAAGAGCTTGAACCTCGTTGGAGTAGAGGTGTTTAATTATAGGTTGATGAATTATGGTTGGATCATTTTGCTTTTGGTGGGTGTGGATGTTAGTGGAAAATTGTTTCTCGGTAGTGGCTTCTCTTCGATGGCATGCTAAGTTTTATCAAGAGTTCCTCATTTCATTATATTAAGTAGTGACTTGAGGATTGTATGTATCTGGTAATTATGGTTAGATTTAATCCCATTTGAGTATTGTGTGTAAATTAAGTGTGTATGTTTGCCCTCTTGACCTATAAATAAGTCTGCCCTTTCCTTAACTTTTTTAGTTACTATGAATAATATTTTATGACCTATTAATTTTGGATTACGTGGAGACACTTATGGATGCTTTGAGTCTTTTTGACCACGACATTGGTGATGATAGTGTAATTAGACCTTGATAATTTAATCTCGGTGGTATTTTATAATGTGATTCTTCTTGCAAAGCGTAACTCTTGGTCATGAATCCATGTTGAATAGATAGTTGACTCCTGCTTACATTTGATGCTTTCTAAGCGAGTATGTGGTGTTCTTATAGTTAAAATATTTCCTTGTCATTTTGATTGCTTGGTTAGTGGTATCCTGTGGTAATATGAGTGTAGATTTGAAAACTTTCCTTGTCTTATCGGGTGAGTAAAATGTTTTCGCCAAAAAAAAAACATTGTTAAACCCTAGTAGATCGGTAGAAGTAATTATGCTTCCTTAATGGGCCTCCTTGTAACTTCTTTTGAGAACTTGTAGAAACCCACTAGAAATATTTTATGATACTTGTAATTAGTGCGGAATATATATATATATATATATATATATCTCAAAATATTGCTGTGATCCATGTTGGTTGATTCTTTCCTAGTTCTTACAAAAGTAATAATGTGTTTTCTATGTTGAATGTCCCTTGTTTTCCTTAGAATTAAAAATGTGACGTGTTGATTTACCTCTCTCTCCCATAAAAGTAACATTGTGATATGTTTATCCTTCCTTCTCATTAAATTTTTAATTGACAAGTTGACTCACCCAAACATCATAAAACTATAATTGAGGAAATTTGGCCTTGAAGCTTAACAAATAAACTGGAACATAGAAAGAGAAAATGGTTCTTTCTTTAACCTTGGTAGATTAATAGAAAAAAAAACATGTAGAAGAACAGAAAAGGAAATTTTGTCCATCTACCTCACCTAGGAGTAAAATAAATAATTTTTCTATTTTCTACCTTTACAGAATGGCGAGATATCATGCCCCCTTAGTGGTCCTTATAACACAAAGTTGTGATGTCATAATAGGAGGAAGTTTAATTAAGAAAACTCGTAAAGGAATGTGCTTAGAAAATGAAACTACAAATTTTGACTTGATTAGCTGAGTTATAAAATAAGTAAGATTTATGTGTAATGAGTGCGGTGTTTAGTTGAACCTGTAGTTCTGTCGCCTACTTGAAATTGTGAAACACCTGGTGGATAGAAATGTATTCTAGTTGCTTAGTACTTTCTTATTCATAGATGTATGTGACTTTCTTGTGGGATTTTTGGGTCATCATACCCTTATCATCACGTAGCTCGATGAGTGTGAGTTGTGGTCCTTTTGGATTGAGACTTATTTGTTGTTTAAGAAGCAACCTCATTGCGTGTTGTCTTGTCCTTGGAGACCTAAGTTATTTTAATTTTAAGGAAACATATGTTAAGGATATAAAATAACTTTGGGAAGTCTTATTTTCTTCATATTTTCTTGGGTCACCTTGTTATTTTTGCCCCTTTTCCATTAGGTGTCCTTGTTGATTAACCTCATCTGTGTGATCCTCAAATTGTGGAACCCGAGTAGACTTGTTCCTCATGCAAATTTGGTCATAGTTGATTGTTGCTAGCCTTGTCTAGACAAAAAACCTTGAAATCATGGCTTAAACTTAGTAGAAACCTTAACTTTTATTATTGTAGTATGTTGTATTCCTTAGGAAACTATGTGGTCATTCTCAAACTCATGGAATTCTCCTTAATATTCCTCTACTTGGTGGTTGCTCTTAAGACTCTTTTGAACTCTTCATGTTATATTTTTATGTGTGGTATCTTCCTTGATAGTGTAAATTTACTCTCTAGATTTAAGTGTTCGTAGCCTTGCATGCAAAAAGTTTAGAACTCATCCCTTGCAATCTCCCTTCTTCTTGCTGAATTGCATTGGACCAAACTTAGGTTATGTAGACCCACACTTGTTTGAAGCAAGAAATCCCATAATGGAGTGATCCTTTTTCTATTGCATTTGTTCCTATATCTCTTTCCAGTGACTTCCAAGAGGAAGTCAAGTCTAAGGCGAGGGGGATGTAGTGCCGACTTCCCTTTGACACTTTTGATATTGATCATGATACTGCTGACTATATTATGGACATTATTATAGTTTTAATTTAGTATGGTGTTAGATGTCAGATCATGGATTATTGTTGACTATGATTCATATATGATGTATGATGATTGTTAGAGACATTTTATATAGATGTTGACATGTTGTTGGACATGGTTATATATATTTATGGATGTTGTTAGGACATGTGATATTTGGATATATTGAGTAGACCGAGAAAATTGAATTTAAAATTGATGATTATATAGTTGATGTAAGTGATATTGTTGATTGTCTGGATGTTGTTGTGATATATATATATATATATATATATATATATATATTGATGATTTTGAAATTATATTATATTCATTTGGATGTTACGATATGGCCACGAGACGGAAGGGGTATTTTTATTGTCAGGTTAAACATATCACAACAAACATTAGGGGATTGGAGACCAATCACATTGGAATTCTAGATGAATTCCACAAGCTCACCATGACAACTTGTATTGTTCGTGTGATGTTGTTTGATTGATAGGGATTCCCATGGGGGATCACTTTTAAATGTGACCAAGGGTTATGTGTATTTATTTATTTAGTTCCTTTTTATTGATGTTTGTATGTGTTTATTAAGTGATGTGATTACCCCTTTCATTATTTATTAATTGTGGTAAATTAATGTGAGTAAACATGTTGTTAAAATTAATTAATCAAATTGGGACATAAGAAAGTAATTATTAGAGTTGTTAGCATAAAATTAAAGTGTTGTAAGAAATGTGTAAGTGATGTGTAAGAGACATGTAAATTAATTTTGGAGTATGAAACACTCCACCTCCTTTTGAAATTCGAATTTTTCCTTGGAGGCTAATTTTGGAAGCTTATGGGACAAGTTAAACTTGTCCCATTCCTCTTAAATTGGCATGCCAACCTTACCTTGGAGGGTTTAAATCTAGCCTTCATTATGCATTTTTGTAAGTCAAGTTGTATGCTTTTATTGCACTTTATTACATGCTTTCAATTTCATTCCTTATGAGGTGTGAGTTTGATTTGAGTGTGTAAGTAAAAATTTCATTTATTCACTGCTTATTTATTGTGCCTTGGAGATTGAAGTTGACTTATGAGTTGGAGTTGAGGATGTGTTATGTTTGTGGAGCCTATTTTCATGTTAGAGTTTAGTACACCTTCTATGTGTTACACTTGAATATTTTTACGGCGGTCCCGCTTGCCGTTGAGCGGGTCAAGGGGGTTTGGGGTGAAGCCCCTGAAGCAAATTTTCATGAGTGGTTTATTAACCCATGGGTAATGGGTAACCGTTATTGGAAGTTTTTGGTTCCATGGTTTTTGGTATCCATTGTTTTGTAAAACCACCTCTTCGGCTACCTATTGATGTACTTATAAATAGATGGATATACAATAGGATTTTTATGAGTGTGTTTTGTGAAGGTGAATAGTGTGTGTAAATTCAAGTGTGAATTTGGGAGGGTTTGTTGAGCGCAACTCCAAACAAGATCTGATTATTGTAATTGTGAAGACTGTTGGCTTGTAATAAAATCTGAGCAAGTGTTCTTGGTGGATGTAGACCACATTGCGTGAACCACGTTAAATATTGTCTTCGTGTTGTGCATTTTTCATTTCTGTAATTCTATTCATACTTCTTATTATTGTGATTCTAAGGAATTATTCCGCATTAGATATTATTAATTCATAACAATTTGTATCGAGCCCTGGTTTTGATTTTTGAATCGTTGAATCACAGGGAAATTTTTAGCTTGAGTGGGAGCTATGGCAAATGATGGAAGATCTAGGTTTGATAAATTCAACGGGAAAATTTTAGTCTTTGGAAAATGCAGATAGAATATTACCTTTATCAAAAGGATCTTTATACTCCGTTGTCTAAGAAGGTGAACAAACCCTCAAGCATGACAGATGCGGAATGGGATTGGCTAGATAGGAAGGCACTTGGGACAATTCGGTTGTGTCTTGCATCTTTGGTATTATTTAATGCTTCAAAGGAAAATACTACAAAAGATCTAATGGATGCATTAGGGAAGTTGTATGAAAAACCCTCTGCCTCTAACAAGATATTTTTAATGAAAAAGTTGTTTAATATGAAGATGTCTGAGAATAGTTCAGTAGCAGATCATTTAAATGATTTCAATATGGTTGTGAATATGCTAGCTTCGGTTACAATAGAATTTGATGAAGAAGTTAGGGATTTATTAATTTTGTGCTCTTTACCTGAAAGTTGGAATAGCCTAGTAATGGCGGTAAGCAACTCGGTTCCAGCTAACTTGAAGTTGAAGTTTGAGGATGTTGTAGGGGTAATTCTAAGCGAGGAAATGTGAAGAAAAAGATCCAAGGAATCTTCTAGTTCAGGGAATGCTTTGACAGTGGAAACTAGAGGGAGACAAAAGAATAGAGGAAACCATGGAAAATCAAAAGATCGGGCAAGGTCAAAATCCAAGAGCAAGATTGTATGCTAGAATTGTGGAAAGTCCTGGGCATGCAAAGAAGGATTGTTGGGAGCTTCGGGATAAGAAGAAACAACAAGAAGAAAACAAGGAGGAAAATGTGGCATCGGGTAATGTATGTTAGGATTCTTTGATTCTTTCTTTGCATAATATTATTGAATCTTGGGTTTTAGATTCAGGGGCTTCTTTTCATGCTACTCCACATAGGCATTATTTTGTTGATTATGTTCAAGGGGATTTTGGGCATGTTTTTCTTGGTGATGATGAGCCTTGCAGTATAGTTGGAAAAGGTTCTGTTTAGGTTAAGATGCATAATGGGAATACATGGCTATTGAAGGATGTCAGACATGTGCCTACATTAAGGAGAAATTTGATATCGGCGAGGCAATTGGGAAGTGATGGTTGTACTGTGATATTTATAGCTGACTCTTAGAAGGTTACCAAGGGTGCTCTTGTGGTGGTAAGAGGTAAGAAGGTTGGAACCTTGTATTTAACCACTGATAGTACTAATGATTGTAATCTTGTGGCTTTAGATACAGATACAACATTATGGCACTATAGGCTCGATCATATGAGCCATAAGGGCATGGACATCATAAAGAAGAATTTTCTGGATATATAGAAACAGGTTTGGATTTCTGTGAGAACTGTATATATGGGAAACATAAGTGAGTAAGGTTTCTCAAGGTTGGACCTACGAAGAAAGAGAGTAAGTTAGAGATGGTATATTCTGATGTGTTGGGGCCGGCTTAGGTATCATCTCTTGGGGGTTCAAGTTATTATGTTACTTTTATTGATGATGCAAGAAGGAAATTTTGGGTTAATTGTATTAGAAACAAATTTGATGTATTTGATACTTTTGTTAAATGGAAGGCCTTGGTAGATAATGAAACATTCCTTAAGTTAAAATGTCTCAGTCGAGATAATGGAGGGGAGTATTACAACAAAGAATTTGATGATTATTGTTCTAAGAATGGAATCTACAGGAAAAAGACGGTTCCACGAACCCTGCAGCAGAATGGGGTGTCAGAAAGGATGAACAAAACAATAATGGAATGTGCTAGGAGTATGAGGATATATGTAGGACTGCCTCTTTATTTTTAGGCAAAAGCGGTGAGCACAACTATGTACTTAATAAACAAAGGACCCTCAAGTGCCTTGGATGGAGGCATACCTGAGGAGGCTTGATACGGTAAGAAATTCGATTACTCATTTCTTAGAGTCTTTGGATGTGAGGTGTTTGTTCATATTGACAAGGATGATATGACCAAACTAGAGGCTAAATCAGAAAAATGCACTTTTATTGGTTACGGTGGTGATGAATTTGGATTTAAATGTTGGAGTATTAAGGACAAGAAAATCCTTCGGTCTAGGGATATGGTATTTAATGAGAAAGTCATGTATAAGCAACAGTTGCATAGGAAAACAGGAAGAATCCAAGAAGAATATGCGGTGGTAGAGGATCTTTCGGATGGGAAAGTGACTCATGAATCGTTTAGGAACCTCGACAGAACCCCAAACTCCTATAGTGAGGAGGTCTTCTAGGGTAAGAAAAGAACCTAAACGCTTTTTTCTCCTTCTCTTTATTATTTATTACTCACTTGATAGTGGAGAGCCAGAGAGATTTGATGAAGCAATGCAAGTAGATGCCAGAAGAAGTGGGAGAAAGCCATGGATGAGGAGCATAAATCACTCATGGAGAACCAAACTTGGGATTTGGTGAAGCCTACCGGAAGGAAAAAGAGCATTGCAGAACAAGTAGATGTACAGAGTTAAAGATGAAGAAGAATGAAAGAAAATATATAAGGCCCGGTTGGTGGTCAAGGGTTTGCACAAAAACAAGGTATAGATTTTGATGAGATTTTTTTCTCCCGTAGTAAAAATGACTTCTATCAGGAATTCTTGGAATAGTGGCGTGAGAATACTTGCACTTAGAATAGTTAGATGTAAAGACCGCATTTCTCCATGGTGATTTGGAGGAGGAGCTACATATGTAGTAGTCGAGAAGGATATGAAGTCAAAGGTAAAGAGGAGATGGCGTGCAAACCGAAGAAGAGCTTGTATGGCACGAAACAAGCTCCATGTCAATGGTATAAGAAGTTTGATAGCTTCATGATGGAGAAAGGTTATATTAGATGTCATTCGACCATTGCGTGTATACAAAGAAATTTGAGGATTTAAGTTATATTATCCTGTGTTTGTATCTTGATGACATGTTGGTTGCAGCAGTAAAAACATGCAGGAAATAAAAGTACTCTAGAAACAACTAAGTGAATCCTTTGATATGAAAGATTTGGGGGTAGCCAGACAAATCCTTGGTATGAGGATAACTCTAGATAGGAAGGAACAGGAAAGTTTGACTTTATCTCGGAAAGAGTACATTAAGAAGGTATTGGATAGGTTTAACATGCGGGATGCTAAACCAATTGGGACTTCTTTGGCAGGCCATTTTAAGTTATCAAAGGATCAGTGTCCCAAGATAGAGCAGGAAAGAAACCAGATGTCCAAGGTGCCTTACTCATCAGCGGTTGGTAGTTTGATGTATGCTATGGTATGCACTAGGCCAGATATTGCCCATGCAGTGGGAGCAGTGAGTAGGTTTATGAGTGATCCAGGAAATGAGCACTAGCAGGCAGTAAAGTGGATACTTCGGTATTTGAGAGGGACCATGGGTACTGTTTTGTGTTACAGTGGATCAGACACTACTTTGTGTGGATATGTTGACTCAGATATGGCTGGAGATTTGGACAATAGGAGGAGCACAATAGGTTATGTATTTACTATAGGTGATACAACAGTGAGCTGGATTTCATGGTTACAGAAGGTTGTGGCTTTGTCAACCACTGAGGCTGAGTATGTTGCTGCTACAGAAGCTAGCAAGGAGATGATTTGGCTACAACAATTGCTTGATGAGTTGGGGCATAAGCAGGAAGTTGGAAAGCTATATAGTGATAGTCAGAGTGCTATTCACTTAGCTAAGAACTCTGCTTTCCATTCTAGGACAAAGCATATATAGTTGAGATATCACTTCATCAAGACAACTTTGGAGGAAGATAAGTTGAAGTTGGAGAAGATTCATACCAAGTAAGAATCTTGCGCAGACATGATGACCAAGGTGGTCATAAGGGATAAACTAAAGCTATGTTTAGCTTTGGTTTGCCTTCATGGATGATAGTGAAGGGTTGAGAAGTTTGCTCAGTGGAAATCAGTCTCCAAGTGGGAGATTGTTATGTTTGTGGAGCCTGTTTTCATGTTAGAGTTTGGTACACCTTCCATGTGTTACACTCAGATATTTTTACGGTGGTCCCGCTCGCGGTGAGCGGGTCAAGGGGGTTCGGGGGGTGAAGCCCCCGAAGCAAATTTTCATGGGTGGTTTATTAACCCATGGGTAATGGGTAACCATTATGGGCTGTTTTTGGGCCCATGGTTTTTCCAGTACCCATTGTTTTGTAAAACCGCCTCTTCGGCTACCTATTGATGTACTTATAAATAGATGGACATACAATAGGATTTATATGAGTGTGTTTTGTGAAGGTGAATAGTGTGTGCGAATTCGGGAGGGTTTGTTGAGTGCAGCTCCAAACAAGATCTGATTATTGTAATTGTGAAGACTGTTGGCTTGTAATAAAATCTGAGCAAGTGTTCTTAGTGGATGTAGCCCACATTGGGTGAACCACATTAAATATTGTCTTCGTGTTGTGCATTTTTCATTTTTGTAATTCTATTCATACTTCTTATTATTGCGATTCTGAGGAATTATTCCGCATTAGATATTATTAATTCCTAACAAGATGTGTGATGTGGCATCCCACATTGATCCACCTCATCCTCTTCTCTTTCCTCTTCTATATATTTGAATTCCTTGGCTTGTTTTTGGGTTTTTTTTTGCTTCACTTTTATCACTTCATTTTTGGCGACTTGCTTTGGGTTTTTGGAGATCTTGAAAATTGGGAGAAATTTGGAGATTGTTGCATACTTGTTGATTTTTGATCTCTTGGTTTGTGTTACATTGGAGAGCTTGTTGTTTTGAACTTGGAACAAATTCCATCGGGGAGAGGTAAGAGCTTAGTTGTTGGAAATAATCTCATTTCATTTGTATGCATATGTGAATGGTTGAATGTTTTAATGTGTTGTTTTAGTTGTTTGTTGGTTGGGTAGATGGCCTAGGGATGGTGTAGGAGAAGACTATGGGGCATTTTTGGGAGGCATAAGTGTTTTGGGGGAGGTATAAATGTGGAGGAGTTGGGATTTGGGTTCCACCTTACAAATAAATAGCTAGCATTTCTTTACTCGTTATGGGGTGTCATAAGAGGTTGGGGAGGCATAAGGAAATGTGAGGAATAAGGGGTACTTAGGGGAGGCATAAAGGCATGTCGGACATTTGAAATGATATATATTTTGGTGGTTTGTTCTCAGGTGGTGATACTCGTTTCTCCTTTAGGAGGGCATAAGCAACATCCCCCATAGTTTCTTGCTCCTTTGGATTACATGATAAAGTTTGAGTTTTGTTTGTTTTTTTGTTTTGTGGTGGCTAGCTACAGTTTTTTTTTGACTGTGTTTTGAATGAGAAATTTTTATTTGTGTTGTGGAAACCTATTATTGCCATGAGTTGCAAAAAACATTTCTTATTGCAATGTGGTTAGGGCTTGGGGCCAATGAAGAAGGATGACTTCTCCCTTTTCATTGGATGTCTTGGTTAGGTGGAGAGCGTTGCCTTTCCCCTGTTTTGTTGTGACCAAATTGGAGAATGATGGAAATTCATACTACATTGCAGGAACCGAGAAAAGAAGACAGTTTGACAGTCCTTACTGAGATCATTTCTTAATGTAACCTTTTCCCACTTGAAGTGGATGACATTGTATATTATTTGTGATGGAAAGATGGTCTGTATGGGCTATGAAAGTTGTAAATTGAATTGTGAAAGAGATATACTGCTTTTCTCGCTTTTGAAAGAATGTGAAAAAATCATATTACGTATATTGTAATTGAGGAATGAAAGAATAAATTGTAAAGTTATCTCTTTAAATCAATCAATAATTGTATTACTTTACTCAAATGACATTATTGGGTATTAAAATATAATTGTTGAATGTATTTTGAAATTTTGTTGGAAGGATGAAAAAGTGAATACGTATGGAGAAATGTCATAATACTGCTTTTTTTAATTAAATGTTTTAGAAATCAGAATTGTAATTTGGCATTTGAATACTTTGCTTGAGTCAACTTAGTATGTTAGATTGGGTTGGAATGAATTCATAGGTTAAAGTTGACAAATGAAATAAATCTATTCGAATTTGAGATCATTAGATAACTTTCTTCTTGGCAATTATTAATCGGAAATTGAACATAATGACCCTACAACATCAAAAGGATAAAATGAAATATCAAATTTTATTTGTAAGGTCAAAACGACCCCAAACATACCAAAATACTTATGAAAATTTTATAGAACCTTTCAAATCAGGCAAAGGCAAAATTGTAGACTTCTTGTTGTATAAAATTGATAAATTTGAAATGCAAATTAATCAAGAATTAACGACAAATTTGAACAAAATTGATAAGTTAAAAATACCATTTCACTTTCTAAGTGATAGAAAGATGTTTTCTCAAAATTTATCCTTTAAAATTTATCAAAATAAAATTCTTAAGGTTTATGTGAAAATATGACGTCGAGAGCTTTCCAGAAAGTCCTCGTTTGCCAAAAACTGAGTTCCCAATCAAAAGTTATGGACTTCAAGTTTTACTTCATTTCGGGCTCAAAATAATCTGTCAAATTTTAAATGAATAAATATTCTTAGGTGGACCCATAGGCTAATACTTTCTTTTTTTTTTCTATTTACCTAAAAGGTGCAAAGTCATGAAGTTTTCTCGTCGCTTCTCGCTAATCTCGCAAGCCTTCATTTTTTCTAAAAATGATCTAAGTCCAAAAAGTTAATTTAATAATTTTTCCTCCAGGGCTCCGTTGCCCGCAACCAATCATTGATCAACACATGGCTTCGTTGGGCATCATCGGAGGCTTAGATTGATTTCAACCTTAAGCAATTTCAAAACTAAATTTGGATTTTTTTTAAAGTTTTCCACGCAGCCCCGCCCGACGGAGGTAATCGTGTCTTTGCCGCCACGTGGCTTCATGAGGCGTTGGCGGAGGAGCGGATCTTTTAAAGCCTTAACGCTTTAGAAAAATTTTGGGAAAAATTCCAAATTATCCCCACCGGCCCATCAAACCGCAGATAACGGTTGGCTAACACGTGGCCTCTTCTCGCGTCAGTAAAGGCACGGGTTCCTTTCGACCTTTTGTCTTTCCTTTTGAATAGTCAAATTTTCCAAGTGTTCCCCACGACCCGCTGACCTGCAACCAATAAAGAGGTGCCACGTGGCCTCCTTGGGCGTCGGTGGAGGTATGGGTGTAAAATTTTCTTTGTCCCAAAAGGGAAAAAGTTCTAAATGCCTTCCCCGCTCATGTAGCCCACGTCTGGGAAAAGTTTTCTTCCTATTCTCGCTGCCCGCTTTTCTCCTCTGGGTGAATTTTCTCTCTGAACTCCATAGGCCCGAGTTGCGGAAAATTTTCCTCCCCAAGCCCGTAGGGCCGCACTTGGGAAAATTTTCACCACAAGTTCCGCCAGTCCATAACTTGAGAAATATGAGGAGTTAGGACTTCTTTATATCACCGAAAAGGTGAGGAAATTCCATATCTAATGTGAATGTTTTTAGGAAGTTTTTATTGCGTTAATTATGAGAAAAATCAGATTGAATCCTTAACTGAGTTAGGGAGTGGGTAAGTAAGAATTTACTCTGATGATTTTAAAACATGTATTCTTTCTCCCCCCTATAATTAAACCTTACTCTTGTCTTGGACCTTGTGGAATTAAACACCTTGGGTATTAATTGTTTTGGTCCCTTAACCCTAAAATTTTAATCAGGGAATATTTAGCTAAAATGTCAATGTAATCAGTGATTAAATTAATCCCTAAGGAGATTTGAGTTAGGTGTGGACTTATCGCACTTGTTGCTTTATAATGTGGAATTAGTAATTATTATAATGGGAAAAGTTATCAGTTGAATTTAATTGTCCTTAAGACTTTGGTTGTTAACAATTTTAAAAAAAATTATTCCATAATTTTGTAACTAAACCTAGGTTGTTCATGGGTCTCAAGTGGGAAATTTTAGGGGGCGTTACACCCAACATCTTTGATACCTTTTCAATGTCTTCATGGGCCATATTTTTGTCCACTATAGAGATGGTTGTATCAACCAAGTTGTTTGGAAAATCAAGAACTTGCTTGTGCAATTCTCGGGAGCCCTGGAACTCATTGCACGTAGTCATACATATTATATTTGGGTCAATGTCGATAACATTAAGAAAATTAATGGTATTGAGATATTGAGGATCACAATTTCCAACAAAATTCATGCAATCCAAAGATTCCTAGTTGGCTTCAATATCTTCTCTCGGGTGATTGACCCCCTTGTAAAAAGGAAAGAGTATTATGGTTGTTTTCAGGAAGGAGAGTGTTTTCATCCTCAAGTAATTTTCATCTAGATCTGGAAATATTTTTTGCAACATCCCGCAACCATTCAAGTTGATCTACACACTTTCCACCATCATTGAAATCCCGATATTGAGATCTTATCGGTGTGATTAGATCCTTGCGGTTGAAGCCTTTCTTTTTTTATATAAGGCTGGATCTTTTCTTACTTCGTAGATTCCTCATTGGCTACCCACATATTTTACGGATTTTCTCTAGACTATCGAGTCTATCTTAGTTGTCCCTATCTAGAACGAGGAAATCTCGGTCCGTTCTAGTTCGGTCCGGTCTATTAATGAATGGTGGATGGATGCATTGATTGACCGAATATCTTTGTTAGATATGTAATAGACTTAACCACAAGAACCCCTATATATCCATATCCATATCCATAGGGTGGGTCATTCCTCTTCTCCCTACCAGACTTTGTTGGCATTAAAATTTTCCTTCGTAATTTCTATTTTATTAATCTATGTATTAGGAATAAGATGTTGTTAAGTATGATTAGTAGTGGCGTCTAATAGAAGATAACGGCGTCATCGATGCGGTGCCACCGATAAATTAGAGTACTGATATGATAAAATTACCAAAGGAATGTTGTGGTAAAAAGTAAATAATTTTCGTAAGTGGTCCAAAGTAATGTTAAAATGTCAAAGTTGGGGTAAGTAGAGAAGTAGGGTCTACATGATTAGGAATTAGAAATATTATATTTGTAATAAGGAAAAGAGTGATTTCATAAATATTTTGTGTATTTTATTTGTGGAAAAGAATAAAAAGGTGGAACCCATGTGAGATGATAAGGTTTATCTTATCTTAGAAGATAAGCCTACATGTAAAGGCAAGAGTTTAGGCATGGAATATGATTGGCCGGAAGAGATTTCCTATCCTATCTTAGAGATAAGGTGGATAAGCTTGAATTCCTATAAATAAAGAGGCCACCCCCCTCATTTAGCATATAGAGAGTAGTGAGAAATATTGTATGAGTAAGTGTGTAAAGGAAGCCATCATTTAGAAGGTGTATTAAAGAATCCATTGTGAAGTTTCTCCCATAGTTATTGTTGGAAGGCAAGTGAAGTCGTTTAAACTTGAAGTACCTCATGGGTGAGATTGTAACAATTTCATGTTGATGTTATAATTTACACTTATATTTCAGATTTGTTATCATTCATTCATATCATAGTCTATGGTATTCTTGTGTTATGTTTGTTATTGTGTTTCCAGATTACATCCACCAAACTAAAGGATGTGTATTAGTAAATAATCATAACACGAGGAGTTCCCGGTGGAGAATTATCATAGTGCCGGATTGGTGATGACATTTTTGGTTCATTCTTTGGGACCATTCCTCGTTGGTGTATTTTACGGAGAGATATTCCCACTTAGTCATAAATCAATATGAGGGTAACCTGTTTTTATTGTGCCTAGTAGTTACCATGGTAAAGTCACTTTTTACTATGCATAGTATTTACCACAGTAACTTTACTTTTTACCGTGAATAATATTTACCACAGTAACTTTACTTTTTACCGTGAATAGTATTTACCACAGTAACTTCACTTTTTACCGTGAATAGTGTTTACCACAGTAAAGTTAGTTTTTACCACAGTAAGTCAAGTTTTACTATGGTCATTCCTATTTTATTGTAGAAAGGTGTAAAGTCACTTTCTATTGTAGTGAGTCCAATTATTTGTGCACATAAGTCTTACTGATTGTACTTGTGAGTTGGTATTTCACTGTGGTTACTTTTAAAAATGGGGAAGATTCCTATTTTTTCAACCCAAACTAATGAAGATGCTTCCTCTTGCATTCGAGAGTTTAAACGATCTTGCATTTGTAATGGCCTCATAAGAAGGGAACAATGGATTGAATTTTTTCCTACCTTTTTGGATGGTTCAGCTCTTAGGTGGTTTGAAACACTAGGTGATAATGTGAAAAATTCATGGGATTTATTAACTGAAAGTTTTCTTGAAGAATTTGGTGAACAAAAAAATATGCCAGATCTCATGATTGATATCACAAAGCTATCCCAAGGAGAGAAGGGGAAGATAAGGGATTATCATGCTCGTGTTCTAGAGCTAAGGAGGAATCTCGATGCCTAGATCTGGAAGGAAGGATTAGCAGATGGGTTGATGAATGGCATGGATAATCTTCTCTATAAGCACTTCATTCTTGGGATGAAGCCGGAGATCGAAAACGAGTGAAGTATGATTTGCCACTTGCACTACCATTGAACAAGCAAAGGAGATTGCAAGAAGGCATGAAGAAAGCATGGAAGAGGAGCCCAAAGAAATTACTGCTAAGGTAGAGCCTACACCAACACCTTTGTTCCAAAATCCACAACCACTCTTAATGAGAAAAAATATTTCTCCTAGTACATCTACCGAGTATGAAGATTTGCTCGGGAAGATGGGCGATTAAGCGAGTATGAAGGTTTTAGAGCCCCCTAGCTAACAATGCTTTTTTAATTTGAATCCCTTTTTCTATTACATCTTGAACGTCTAGCCAAAATGTATTTGTAAGTGAAACATAATGTCAAGGTGGAGGTTGGGAATAAATATACTCATCAACTACTTTTCAGGCATGGAGCAAGGAAGAAGCTAGCTAATCCGCTCCATCTTTGTAGGAAAGCAGTGAATTTTTCATTGTTTCGCATTACAGAGATCTAACATGGTAACATCACTCTCTATATTAAAAGAAAAGTGATGTATAATTTTTTTGCTAATTTCAGCCATGTAGATAGAGATCCCTTGGGGATGTGTAAAAACCACTCTAACACCTATCCTCCTAAACTCCATGGGAAGAGGCGTATAAGATAGTTGTTGTTATATGCAACCTCTTGACATGCCATATAAAAATATTTGATATGGTCACGAGGGTCACATTTTCCCTTATACTTGTCAAATTTTGGAAAATCAAAGTGTCATGGGAAAGGTACTTATAACATGGCTCTATCAAATAGATAAGAGCACAACTCATCGAACTAGTATTTCTTGTTGTTACATGTTTTTCCTTCTTGCATTACTACATGGGAATTCTTCATAGTGGACCACTCTTGATTGAAAAGTGGGTCTTGTGTGGGTGGCGTAGGTCTATATGAAGGGTTAAATCTAGGTGTATTCCCACCCCTATTCTCTACAAAAATTCTTCATAAGGGTATTTTTTTGTCTCCCATCGAGGAGTGTTTATTGGGAACTCACGAAATGAAGATTTTTTTCTTTTCCTTAGGTATAGTTTGTTTCAAAACTTTTGGTTGTTCCTTATGTATATGCGAGGTCAATCTTTCCAATTGGCAAGTAAGGGCTTGTACTTTTGTTCTAATGTTACTTCTCGAATAGGCATTTTGTTACGATTTTTGTGAGGAGGTTGCGAAATGATAACACCCCAAAATTTTACAAAGCAAATAGTATGACTAACTAGGAAAGGCTAACACCATTGCCACCTATAGTCAAGCTCTAAGTTTTAGGAATGTAACATCAATGATCAAAGCTTAAAAGTATGCTATGAATGTAAACTAAATGGAATTAAACATTAAGCTACAAAGCATCCTTACTATGTATGAATTGTTAAACTAACATAGACCTAAATAGATCTAAGAGGGAAATCAAATTGGGTTTGTTGCTACTCCAAGAGAGGTGAAATGGTCTCTCCAACAATGATTACAATATCATATTGGATACCCATCTACTAACCCCATTGAAGACTTTAGGAAAAGATTGAGCTTGGCTATAAATCATATTTCTTATATGATATGCAAATTAAAGCATGGTGTAAAATTAGAAGATAATACTTAGTCTTATTTATAGTTTTTCCTTTGAGGAAAAATTGCATCTCGGTACATGTGGGACTAAAATTAAGAATGAAAATTCATGATTAAACTTTGCTAATCATAATTAGTGAATTAAAAAGTGATTAAGATGTGAGGAGCCTTAACCAACCGCTTAGGGCCAATTAGGAGGCTAGGATAAGCTTTTAAAGCTTGTTGAGACATTGTGGAGGGAGGTGGGATGATTTTGAGTGGTTGGAAGAGGGATTTGAGCCAATAATAGGGTATATTAACCAAAAAAGGGTAATATAGGCATAATTAGCTAATAATCACTAATTGTCTATTTGGAAAAAGAATTTGACTTATGATTTGTCGTAAAGTGGCATCCCGAATGTGAAAGAGGATAGGTAATCAACAAAGCGTTGTTAATTGATGAAAATGGTAAGAAAATTTAGTTAATTAGTAGGAATCACTAATTACAATGGTAATGGTAAGAATGAGAGTGATTTACGTGAATTTGGCAATAAGATTGCAAAGAAAAATTTAGGTGTCTACAACCATAATAAAAACATGGGCTAAACATGTTATCTCATAAAACACAAAATGCAATAAAATAAAAATTCCATCATTGTCATATAAATATCAATGTCCATATACAAAATGTGTCTCGATATACATCGATATAAAGTAGGCCATCATGGACATGGATAAAAAATGGGCATTTATATCGAGGCATAATAAAAAACAATACATATACATGTGATAGAAATTATGCCTTTATCACGAGGCATACATAAAAAAGAGTACATCAGTATAATAATGATTCATGTATGAAGCTCACCAATGCTCAAAATGTTGAGTATTTGGCTTAGGATATCTGTCTCTTCTTGGGAGGTAGCATATGAACTGATCGAGAAGACCTAGATGTCTTATGTGACTTGGATCTAATCGACTACCTATAATCGATTGTAGGGGTTATCCTCTGTCCCTTTGGAATGATCACATGATATAGGGCCCCTGTAATGTGCAACCTTACTTGAAGTTACAAATTCATATACTAACTCTCTAGATCCATCTATCTCATATCTATCGTGAAAATCATCAAAATCTCTTGTAATTTGGGCTATGTCTACCCCTAGCTACATCCTAAGCTAGTATCGTGTGGTATGGTCTAATCTCTCTCGAATTTGGCCCGGTCCTACTCTATGGTAAATTTCTCTAACTACATATGAAGGGTCTATACCATAATGCATGTTATCTCTACCTACCTCACGGTTATATCCCTCTGTACATATAACATGGCCATTGATGGCCCATATGCTCTGGAATGATCCTATGACCGAGGCACTTGTATATGCAGTCCTCTTTTAGGTGAGCTAGATGGTAATCCCCATCCGCGAATTTTGAGGGTGATCCCCATCCATCCCATCCATCTCCACTATCCCCACCTACCTTGCTAGGTGAGGGATCACTACTCGAGGTGGTGAGGGTGCACCATGTATAGGAACCCTTTGTTCTTGCACTTGTACACCCCGTATAAGCACCTATTATACTTGTGCTTATGCTTGCTACTATAATGGTTTTCTTTGGGGAGGAATATGTGGAGGTATATGTACTTGTGGGGAAGCTTGGTGAGCATGACTATACATGTGGACCAAGCTCATGTCCCTATAATGCCACCTCGGCCTCGACTATCCTAATCTAGCCATGTCTCTCGGACCCTGTCCCTATAAACCCTATATTATTACGGCTAAACCGCATCTATCACATCCCGAGGGATCGTAATACGTAGAGGAAGTACAATGGCATACTAGGCCTCGTAATCGGGTGTGGTCTTGGGGTCTACCACTTGTGACTATGGAATCCATCATTGCGGGATGACATAACTAAAGCTATCACGAGCTTACAAAGACTAATCCATGACCCAAAATCAAATTTCTTGTGTGTCATATGCGCGTACCACATATTATCTCTTGGTATGCCACGTATATGGCTAAGTTATTGTTATACCTGGTCAACACAGTACCAATATTTGAGGTGACTCGGCTACTAATAATAAAGTGATCAATCTCTATAGTGATGAGCTCTATATTGTCATCACGCCACTAGTACAATCGATAGGGCCGCCAAGTAATCATACATAGTTGTAGGTCATTAAATGCTCACTTGTAATATAAATTATCCCCATGTGCATGTGAATATTCTCACCCATTAGCTGTTATCGCATACGGGAGGGTTCATCGGGAGCCCTAACTCATAGTAATCCTATCAGTGCCTTATTGCAATATGATCCCATGCTTAGATCTGTAGCAGTGTGGCTGGTCCTAATATCTTATGGCCTCGGTAAGAAATCAAATGCAAATCCCAATACAAGTGGGCCAATATACACTGACCCCAATAGAAGACCTCTTCGTCCATCAGCTTGTGCACTACTCTCGTCAAACCAAGTTGAAAGTGCGTTCCCGGTCTTGTAAGGTAGGTAGCTATTGATAGGAGTCATCAAGTAAATGGGTATCCATGCAATCTATTGATCCTTGAAGCAATCATAAAGAAGTACGGCCATACCCTTCCAGGGTATGTCCCGGTGTAAAAACATGGCTCAAATACTAGCTAGGATCTGGCCACAATCCCCATCATACTCCACTAAGAAACCCTCAATCAACACTCTAAGGATCCACCAAAAATCCTCTAGGGTCACAATCACCTGGTCGATTAGCATTCTAAAATTCTGGTTCTCACTCCTCCATCTCTCTGCTAAGGCAACCAGGAGGGTGTGATCGATTGTAATGTGAGGCATCTATGCAATATGAGTCAAACTAGTAGCATGAAAAATGACAATCAATCCTCGTTGCTCTCGCCATGTGAATGTCTAATCATAGGCTCTAAGGCACCCATGCCACTCGCACACATCCACATTGCATAATTTTACCTACAAAATTACATAAAGCCAGTTGATTAACATCTTTTATTCTCAAAAACATCTTCCTAAGGTGTTCTACTTGATTCTATGTTCTTCTTTTCATCCTTAAGTTTCTCACAAACTTTGAATTTTCTTCTAAAAAATTTCGTAAGGCACAAAATTTACACTAGTGCACCCCTTTTGGCACTAGTGCAAGCTTATGCTATCATGCACCTTTGTGCACAAAATCCCTCACTTTTGCACTAGCGCAAGCCTGCGCTAGTGCACCCATTTTCTCACTAACTTGCCATTTTTTGCACCAGTGCGCACCTAACCTAGCCTAAACTCTAGTTTTGCACTAATGCACAACCCTTTTGTGCCAACATGTAACTTGTTTGTGCCAACACACATGCTTCATGCTAGCACGCCTTAGAGCTTATGCTAACACAAACTCGTGTTTTTTCCTAGCTCAAAAACCTCATAAATGCATTCAAAACTTAAAAAAATTGGTTTATATACCAGTTTTGGAGTGCAGTAGGAGGCATCCCAAACTCTCGAAGCCGGATCTACATGCTATTTCAGTTTACGATTGAGCCATTTTTCTCAAATGTCGAGAAAATTTCTCAATAAAACTCAAAAGGGCTAGGTAATAAATAACTCAACATGATGGATTTTACCCCTCTTGGCTTGCTATTTATAGTCGTTTCACCCTAATTCATAATTTTTCTCACCCCAAGGGCTAGATGACTGCTGCGATTCTTCTATATTCTTCTAGCACTCATCGCGATGATTATTTTTTATCAAATAGTCATTTTCGGTTGTTTTTTGTTATGCTAGGGCATATTTTTTCTCCTCGGTAACCCTTTCGAGTACCTAGGGCATATTTGTGCTTCCTAGTGCTTGTTAGCAATGTCCACACACATTTTTATTCTTCTAGATCATTTTCTTCCTAAAAATTTAAAAAAACTAAAAACATTGTCAAAATATCAAAAATCCAAAATTTTTGGTAAAAATTCAAAAAATCCAATTTTTTTTGTAAAATTCAAAATTTTTCAAAAATTGGTAAAAAGTATACACACAACTGAAGATTTTATTATATGCATTGTCCTCGAATATTCATTTTTTTCTTGCAAAAAATATTTCTTCATTCGTTGCTTATTATTGTCACAACGATTCGCAAATCCTTTTGATCTATCTCCATTAACAAAGTTGGTTTCCTTACTATGTCTATATTCTCTGGCACAACAAGTTGTTGGGTACTGTTTCATAGTGCATAATTGTTTTTTCATGGGACCCTTGTGTCCTCTGTGTATTCCCCTCGCATATATCCTTGCTTGGGTAACCATTTTTAACCCTTGTCATTAACTCCAACATTTGGGGAATTGAAGCCTGATAACAACAAAATTGGTGTAATTGTCTTAAACGTTGTTTGTTTGAGTATATGTGTTTGTACTTATTTCCCTATCAGGTTATCTTGTTTACTTTCTTGTATTGCATTACATTATGTATGTTGCATTGAGTTAGTGTTTTAGCAATGAACAAATGTTAGTATTATAGCTTTTCATGTTATTTTACACTTTTGTTGTATGTGTATATTTTAATAAGAGCCGATGATGTAGATCATATGAGAAAAGTGATGAAACAAACATGGGGGTTCACTTAGTAAAAGTATGGTATAACACGTTCATTTGAAGGGTATTAAAGAATACCCTTAATTCTAGTTTTTACCTCTAATTATTCAATTGATAATACCCCCTCCCATTATATTATTAGAATGAAAATACCCCCTAATTTTTCCATGTACCTTACTTACCCATTTTTCCATGACAATTTTATTTACCCCTTTTTATTTCTACCCTAATATATTAAACATAAAATATATCATATTTCTCACTCAATTTTTTTAATATGTATTTTCTCTCGAAAGATAGTTTGAAGCCATTCAAGACCTATTACCAATTACCTTATAAATTTTAAGCTTTAATCATTTATCAATAGTTCTTCAAATAATTAAGATGGTGAAATAATATCACTTGTGTTGAAAAGCATACTCAATCCTAGTTTTTACCATCTTATTATTTCTCGAGTTAAGAATATTTTAATTGAGATTTCTTTATTCAAAAAGAGATTATAATTTAAATTTATGACCACACTCCTTAAATTGCACTTTTAAGGTATTTAGTTTTAAAAACTAGAGTTCAATTGTTTTAGATTTATATTGAAATTAATCCTTCATTTATTTTGGCCCACCTCTCTAACCTACCCCTAATACCTAATTCAAAATATTAATAAATTAAACCCTTTCACCCCATGTTAGCTACTAGTATATTTCCTTTACTTTGATTAATTTTAATTACCTCAATATGAACTCACGTGCTAGGATATTGCCTAGTTAATGAACCCCCTGTGGAAACAAAGTTGTTTATTGAATAAGTTGGATGCAAAAGTTATTTGCATATTATTCACTATCATGTCTTATCACTATCAATTTTTCTTCCAAAACACCTAGGGCAATAGGGATCATTTTTATCCCCCACCTTGTTTCTTCTATTTATTTCCTTCATATTTTTTTATCGTCAATTGACCTCTTCTATCACCCCATCAACACTCAAGGGGCATCCTTCATTCTACTAATTTATCTTCAAAATTTACTTGTTTATACTTTTCTACTATCTTTGAAGTGGTGTCACTTACACCACCCCAAAGAGGGGCAAATGCAGACACCTAAAATTTGCATATGTAGTTTTATTGCTAAAATTGTCTGACTATCCTCTTTCCTATCATTTCCATTATAATAATGATTTCTCACAAATTAACTAACGTTTCCATTTATTTTGGTCAATTAACGACACTTCGTTAATTAACTATCCTTTATAATCACATTCCATATGCCAATTAACAACACTTCATTGGTTATAATCCTCTTCTAATTGATTAATTACTATTATGAGTTAATTAAGCCTTTTTAACAATGTATTGAATCAATAAACCATTCTATTGGCTAAATCCCGCTTTTAAATGCTTCAAATCATATCAAATTCCTCCTAAATCACCTCAAATAGCCTTAAAATCTTATTCTTGCCTATTAATTAATCCTAGTTGATTAATTAAATCATCTCCAACTTCCATGAGTTTCTAATCACTCGTTAATTCCTCTAATAAGGCTTAACAACTCTAAATCTACTTTATCCTTTATCCCACATTCATTTGGATATAAGCTTTTCCAAAATTGGAAAGTTATATAAAGGACTAAGCTCCTTCCTCTCTCACACACACACCACACTTTGATTAGTGATTTATACAAGCATATGATAAGAGAATTCTCCACTATTTGGAATAACTACATTTTTGCATCCATTCTACCATTATTGAGTAGAAAAGAAGATCTAAGCATGGCCTTATAGCCATTTCTTGGTGAGATCCTTCCATCTCTTTGGGGATCAAACACACAAATTTGATTACTCATGATCTAAAGAGGCTCATTTTTAGAAGTAATCGTACATTTAAAATAGTAGGAATGGTTAGCATTAGATGATTTCTTTCATGTTTATGCACTAATTAGCTAGTTCCTTTAAGATATTATCATGATGTTAATGGTAGATTTAGCTTTTCTTTGAGACTACTAGGTGTTAGTTTCTTTTAATTAGCATAACACATTTAACATGTACACACTTTTCATCCCTTGAATTATCATGCATAATGACAAGACATTTTCCTTGATGATAATGTGTCATTATCATATCAAGTGTTCATTTTTGTTTAGTGCATAAGGTTCCATAAGTAATATTTGGGAATAAATCATCATCTAAAATTAACCCATTAAATTTTTGGTACTGATGAATTTTATCATTTTATTTTTATATTCTTCACTTATATGTTCTTTAAAAAAATCCTAACCTTTTATGACAAA
Organism: Taxus wallichiana var. yunnanensis; assembly: GCA_018340775.1. Lineage (NCBI taxonomy): Eukaryota > Viridiplantae > Streptophyta > Pinopsida > Cupressales > Taxaceae > Taxus > Taxus wallichiana. Next base: position 783,656,345 of record CM031240.1, on the reverse strand, counting down.
GCGGGAGGTAATCGAAGGGCATTGACAATTTCAAATTTAATCCGTAGTGGGCATTTATATGCTAAAAGCGGAGTATATAAGTAAGTGAACCCACTCATTAATTTTCCAATTACATATTTAAACCTAAATGAATTATATAACGGGACGAGATAACTTGTCGACCCCAATCAATGGATTGTAATCACTCCTTACAAATGGATTACCATAGAAAAAATCATAACCATTGATGGAATTTAGATGCATGGTTGCTCATAAATTTGGAATTTCCAAGATTAGTGATGGATGTTCACAAAATGTTTGAAGAAGAAGAAGATGTTATTTTAATGTCCACGAGGCTACCAAAGACAACCTTTGGGATTATAGATCTTGCTAAAGATATTTATGGATTCAGATCTCCTATTGGTGAGTTTGATAATCAGCTCCCTTTTTTCAACCATATTCTCGCTGAAAATATATTGTAAGGATGCAATAGCCACAATGCTAACAAACTAGGTTCTAATGTCATTGTAAGCATTACACTCTAACATGAAATGTTTTGTTTTATGAAATAGTCTATATTACTTAATATAAAATATTACAACCTATCCACAAAAATATGGGTGGTAAAGGGCACACCCCATGATCAAACTAGCCATGACAACTAGGAGACTAAAGTATCAAGCCCAAGGGGCAACAACAAACTTAACAACAATGCCAGAAAACCAAAAGTAAAAACTAGGCCGCCGCAACAAACATAGAGGCGGGGGTGGTGGAGGCCCCTTATCCTCCAAGTTACTACCAGGAAGATCGTTGCCATCCGGAAGGGGTGGTCATCCTGAAGAAAATTCTTCATCTTTGTCTTCATGATGGTTAGGAGAAATAGCAAGAGCCAACCTAGGAACTTTGCCAGATTCCCACCCATCCCTCTGCACAGGAGGCGGGGAGTGGTGGTGGGAACCCTAGCCACTGTGCTGCGTAGAACGGCGAGGGGACCCCCAACCACAGTGATTAATAGGGCTATGCCATTTCTTAGGATGTCACCTGGGAGAGCGATGACAATGAGCTTGGTCTACCGACGGCCATGGCCATGACACCCTCTTGAACAAACACTCCCAAAAGGGAAGGTAGGGGGTTCCTGCAGTGCCACAGTGCAAAGAGCATTGGCCCAATGATCTAGAAGGGTCTAAAGGTGCCGCACCTCCAGCTCCACCTTGTGGGCCTGGTCCTAGATCTGTAAGAACACATTCGAGATAAGCATGGCCTTATCATAATGTGAAAGAATACAAGAAACTATAGAATTAGCAAAAACAACATAATTGCATTCTTTCCATATAAAAAAAAGGATCTCCACTATGAAAGTATGCCACAGTTGCACAAAATCATGGGGAATGGAAATAGAATCCCCCAGCAAAGCATGTTGCCAATGAAATTGAGTGGATCCAAGCCCAAATAGCTTTGAGCTTTTGGGCAGCACGAAATAGATGTATGAGCATCTCAATGTGCCCAAAAAGGGTATAACCGAGGAGCTATAATGAGCTAATCTACGCCCAAGAGGAAGGCCTTGATAAAAGCAGACACCAAGAAAAATAGCCTAACTTGGGTTGAATGATGAATTTCCAAATTGTATGAAATATAGCTTCCCAGGATGACCATCTAGAATTGATGGACCATCTGGAGTTTAGCAAGGCAACCATTGGAAGCCTTGGGGGTGAGCAGAGCATAACCTTTACCTAGGAGTAATTCAAAAAAATGGGCATTTGGAAAGCATTTGAATTCTTCCACCAAGGCCTGAGAGAGATGACACAAAATTTGTGAAGCATCTTGGTAGGAATGGAATCAATAAATTCCTAATAAGACTCTCTGTCAACAGAAGCAAGTTGAAACTTGGCTTTAGCTTGAGGCCAAGTGAGAAGTAATCTGGTCTTCTGCAAAATATGTCTTTAAGAGTGCACAAGCCTTGACGATACAACTTAAGAGCATGAACCCAGGGCACTTGGGCAAGCGGCACATCATGAAAATTGATGAGAGGAGACCACCAAATGTTGTGGTCATTAATGGATAGCCCATTTCTGAATCCATCCCCTTCCTAGATTAAAAAGGGTTTGAGTAACTCCCAAGCTTTCCATATGCTTTTGACAACAAAGGTGCCCACAACCTTAATCGGGGATTTGATAATGAGAATACTATGAAAATCTATCCCTTGCCAAGTTTTACACCCCTGTGGGGAGCCTTGACAAAGATAGTTGTGAATCAACACTTTCTAAGATTTGTTGCTAGTGCAGGCCCGAAAAATCCACTTGGCTACAAGAGAAGACCCCTGGCAGCCAATGTCAATCAGACCAAGACCTCTAGAATCCCTAGGGAGACAACAATACTCCCAGGAAACTCTATGAAAGCCTTTGCCAAGGTCTGAGCTAGCCCAAAGGAAATATCTGAGGAGTTTCTCCAATTTCTTGTAAGAGGATTTAGCTGGCACCCAACACGAAGAATAATAAACATGTGTGGCTACCAATATCTTGGAGCAAATATGAAATTTTCTTGTAAGCAAAAGGGGTTTAGTAATCCAGTACTCCAATTTGTGGGAAACCCTATCAATAACATATTGCCAAAGTTGATTGGGAGAAGCATCAAAAGAAAAGGGAATGCCCATAAATTTAAAAATTTCTCCATGCTGGATATACTTCAGTCAAAACGATTCAGCCAACCAGGTTTAGGGAGAAAATATTTCCTGAAGCACTGGGTCTTTCTCCATTAGATACTGGAACCTGAAGCTAAACAATACATGTCCAAACATTGCATGGCATTGTTGATATTTACTTCCTCCTCCAGGAGCGTGAGGAAGGAGTCATCTGCAAAATGCCCATTGACAAGTTGAAGGGGAGTTGTAGAAGGGAGTTGAATACCCCTCACAAGCCCTTGATCATGAGCATGGGCAAGGAGGAACCCAAAACCTTCAATGGCTAGCACATAAAGAGCAGGTGCTAAAGGACAACCTTGTCTGATAGAACAAAAAATCCCAAACTACTTGGAAGTATGACCATTAATAGATAAAGAGGCCATGGCATCTATAAAAAGCATTTTTGAGAGGCGATGAAAACTGAACCGAAGCCTAGCACTTCAAGCATCGCAAGAATGAAATGCCATTCAATCCTGAAGTCAATTTTGACAAAAAAAATGGATGGTTGTTTAGAGGTTATTGCCCACTCCTTACCTTCCCAAATAGCCAAAATATTATCTAGAATGTACCTGCTTTGTATGAAACCAGTTTGCTCGGGACTGACGATAATGGGAAAAATGGGCTGAAGTCGAAGAGCTAAAGCCTTAGCTATGATTTTGTATGAAACATTGAGCAAGGTAATCAAACGCAATTACAGATGAGCTCTGGGTTTCTGCTTTAGGGATGAAATTTATGTGACCCCGATTAATAAGGGCACCGAGGGACCCTGAGTGGAGAGCCTCGAGGTAGACTTGCAGTAGATCCCAACCTACCATGTCCCAAAGGGATTTGTAAAACTCGCAAGGGAAGCCATCCATTCCAAGAGCTTTATCATTGGCCATAAGGGAAACAACTTCATATAAGTCCTCTAGAGTAAGCAATCTATCACAGATAACTCTATGAGCAGGTGAAAGCTTGCAAGGAACTACCGAGAGGCATTCAGTGAGCACAAATTTTCACTCAGGAGACTCGTCCTACACTTTGAAAACCTAAACATAGTGCCTAACAAAGGCTTGGACCATCTGAGGAGTGTCTGAAATCCGAACACCAGCATCAACAATGGCAGAAAATTTTCTAGTTCATGTGTTTGGCCTTGAGCCACTGGTAAAACTCTTTGGTGTTACGGTCTCTAATTTTAAGCCAGTGGAGCCGAGCCTTAATCTGAGCACCCCAAGCTATGTAGTCATCAACAATGCAAATTTTTTTCGTAGTTTTTCCACTTGGAGTTGAAACGCCACATTGAAAGGATCTGTTCAAGAACCACCATCGAGCAGATCAGCTTGGTGGAGGTGGTGGAATAGGCCCGCCACTAGAATTTAGTGAGCTGAACACCATACATCCGGAGGAATTTAGTGAGCTGAATTATAACATCTTTCCACCAACTTATCCAACCCACCTTACCAAGAGGGCGAGGTGCAAGGTTCCAAATTTGGCGGATGTGCGCCAAAGTTGGGTCATGATGCAATAAAGCAGTATTTAAATAAAACTACGTCTTTTTAATTTTTGGCAGTTGAAAATTCCATTCAATCTAGAACTGAATTAGAATGTGGTCGGAAAGAACAACAATCGGTAAAGCTTCCACCGGAAGAGAGTAACAACTAGAAAATTAAAAGAAAAAGGCATGTAACAAGATCATGGCATGATCTAGCCTTGTAAAAATTAATTTTGGCCATTTCTAATATTAGACCAAGTGTACCATGGTAGAGCACGTGGTGTGACGCGAATAATTAGGGTCATAAAACCCAAATTTATTACGCATGTAAAACCAAGCTTCCCTTTCGCTAGCTGGCCATCTCATGGGTAGAAGGCCCATTTTGTCTTTGGGATGCTCAACCATATTGAAATCCCTAATTATTAACCAGTGTGTATTTGGAAGCTTGTCAACCACCCACCTCCAAAGTGACGTCCTTTCTGACACGTCATTAGGTGCATAAACATTAATAATCCGAAAGGAGAGATTCTTAATATTGAATAGCACCCAAAGAAAATAGTTGTCAGGGTCACATCTATAATTTCTATAATGTGGTCGACACTTCAAAGAAATAAATGTGATCATTCCACCTCTGCCATCTACATGGTTGTTAGGGATAACTAAAGTATCAGGCCAAATAGTCTTGGTGATAGAATCAAGCAAAAAACTAGTAACTTTGATTTCTTGTAAACATAGAATATCCATATCCGAGAAAATATTCCTAAAATATCGCACTATGTATTTGTGAATGGAGTCTGTGAGACCCTGAAAAGTCCATGAGTAGCAATTCATGAGGAAACATTGTCCAGATGCATTTATGAGTCTAGCTCACTCACACCATCAAGGGCCTCAAAATTATTCTGCAAAAAACTGTCTGTTGGTTAACTGTAAAGAAATCAGACAGTTGAGTAGCCTACCAAATGTTAGGGATATACTCCCCCTCCTCGCGCTCATGAGGAGGGATGTGAGAACCCCGAACCACCTGCTTTCATGGTGAAACCACTTTGTTAGAAACACATAATGGTTGAGGATCACTCTCATTTTGCAAAAGAATAGGTTGAGTGTTTGAGGTCAAAGGATCCAATTTTCTTGAAGAACCATCAAAAATGTTAGCCATAACCTTCGTATGAACCAGAGGCAACTTGGTATCCGAAGGTTGCTTTGTAGCTGAGCTGGGGGCATTTAGATGTATCTTTTCGACTTGAATAGCTGAACCAGGTTGCAAAGGCCTAACAGGAGTGGCTTTGTTCTTGTTGGCTTTTCGGCCACCCATTGTGTGCCATCCCTCCTCTTTAGGTTGAGGGCGAGGATCTCCAAGAGGCTTTGAAGCGGCTTAGTGAGCGACCAACAAGGGACAGTCCCAAATTTTATGCTCAAAAGATTGACAATGGAAACAAGTATTCGGAAGATTGATGTATACCACCTTCTGAGTGAAATACACATCACCAACCTAGATGGAAATGGAATCTTTCAGGTCTTTCAAAAGATCCAGGTCTATGCAAATCCTCTTCTACGGATGAGCTGCAAAAAACCTGTTAGGCTCTGTGTAGATAACATGGCCGAGGGTGGCAGCAATACGGTCTAAAAATGCCAGCAAGGCATAGGAAGCCCTAGGAAATCAACCCAAATGTGGAACTTAAGAGCCATCTGGTCAGAGACTACAAAGTCCCTTGTCCAGGGAGACAAAACCAGCGGTCGATTCTTACATACCAGGTTTGTTGCTTATGCAAGATAAGAGAAGCATGACTAGGATAAGCAAAATGAAGGCAAAAAAAAACATGGGTTAGGTTCTGGATAGAATCCAGTTTAATACCATGCGTCGTCCAAACAGTTTCGACCCATGATTTAAGCATACTTTCAGAAGGAGTCCTTCCAACAAAATACCCTATTAAAGAGAAATTGTTCTAGCCATTTACAGGCGGAATCAAATTCTGAAAGCGGTAAAACAATATCAGGGGAAGTATCATTACCTCATGGAATACTTTCGGCACGAACTTGCGAGGGCGTTTCCCTAGAGCCATTTTTCACAGAATCGCCGCTCTCCGTTGCAGTTGAAATAACTTGACTAGAGTCGAGCAAAGTCATATTTAAAGCTCCGCCAAGTGGCTAGGCTCTAGAAAAGAGGCCGAATAAATGTGTTAATGGCAACAAATCTCTCATTGTAGATAAACTCGCTGCTCTTGGCATGTAGAACCCTAATTTCCCGGAGCGCTCACCTAAGGCCTCTACGAAATGTTTCTTTGATGAAATGCGGGAATGAGATATTTACTAATTGATTACCATGATTGTAGGAATGACCATGCCAAGTCTAAAGAGAACACAAATGTCAAATTAAAAGATGACTCCATAAATTATTTTTAACCTTGCACCTTCTGCAATCGCATGATCACATTGTCTTATCATGTGGTGCACATGAATAATTTTAGTGGTATTTAATATGATGTGTAGAACCTTTAAACCAACCTTGGAGGGCTTAAAGTATTAACATTGTACCAAATATTTTCAATTAAAAAATATCCCAAATCGGTACAAATTAGGCTCTCTTTTTAAGTAATATGCCACTGGATTTCAAGTAAAATTGAAATTAAATTAACATACATTTAAAGGCTATTATTTTCAAACTATAATATAGCATGTTTTTTTTATCTTGTGAGGTTTTTTCTCAAGTGACCCAACACATGTTTCTTTTTCTAACTTTGTTTAATATACAAAATATGGAGGCTAATTTTAAAGAGGGGAAGAACTTCGTGTTTAAAATAGATTTTATATTTTTGAAACATTAAACCATACATTTAAAAAAATTATTCATCTATTCACAACAAATTGGTGGACCACCATAAGAAAGGAATGTTGTAGAAAATACAAAGCACCGCCAACATGGCTGAAAAAATGTTTTGTGTTCATACTAGCACCACCACCATGGTCAACATGTGGCATCTCCACTTCATATTGTTCCACCTCATAAGGGTGTCGCTCAAAGGTTACTAACACTATTTTTTATATTTATTATATGTCGGGAGTTATTGTACTTCTCATTCTAATTGTAGTAACAAAATCATGCACATTAGACAATATTTAGCTCGGTCATCATACTAATATTTAGAGGGTTTTTAACTTAATAAAATACTAATTAATCCCATCTTTTTGTCTTCTTCTTTATATTTTTATTTCGTATTTCCCGCACACATATCTACCCATTTCCCAGCATTTTCACGTTAGTTTCGCATAAATCCGAGCGCCTGGGCTGCATCAAGGGCGCCCGGACCCATTTTTCCACTTTCCCACCTCTTTTGGGCTCTTTCTAGTCATTTTTCATTCTTATCTTTTTCATGGTCGGTCATGTTGGAATTAATTACAAAATTGAAGCAAGAAAATGCTATAGATACAATGTTATGAGACCATAATGAGGGCCCTAGCATCACACACTACTATCACTCCATCTAGAATTGCATCCATTAGTATCATGCATCAAGGCTAGGAGATCTGCATAACACACACAACATAGGGGGAGGGATTCTATTCTATTCCACGCACACATTCTAATACATTTTCTATAGCTATTCTTTGCTGCTTTACTTCACAAAGTGTGGTGACACAAGAGCACCTAGGGAAAGACATGCACACATGTACCAGAACTACATACGGGTCCAAAATGTATTGCAACACTCGGTGATAAGACCATAAGTTTGGCGAGATGATGGCGGTCAACCCATTCATACTACATCTTTAATTTTAATGTTCTAAATCTATTAACAATGCATACTTAAATGCATACTTAAATTATGACTTAATGGTATATGTAAAGACTAATAGTTTGACAAGATGATTTTTGGTTATTAATATTAAAAATAAATTAGGGTAAGGGTGAATGGGGATTTAGAATAAGAAAGAACATTTGAAATTTTTCCATGATAGAATTACATGTTTGTATTCATATTGAAGTAAGATTATACATCTTGTTGAGCCTTGTGGAGTAATATTGTACATGATTACAAACTTTTTAGATTAAAATAACATTGTGGTTTGTAAAAAGGGTATTTAGATCACTATTTTAATGTCTATTATTTTAAAATTTGTTTGTTCAAATATGTTAACATTACACCAAGGTTATAATATGACTTAATGTGACATGTATAAATATTCTAATAGAATTTTGAGGGATAAATATTGTTTATTATTTTCGACCAAAATAATGGTTAATTACATCATTACATAAAAAAGAGACTTAAATTATTTACCATAATAGAATCACATGTTTGCATCTACATTGAAGTAATATAAATAAATGTTTGAATCTAAATTGAAGTAAAATATGTCTGCCTTTTTGAACTATATTTAAACAAAAATGTGTTTCTAAGGGACATGAACTTTGAGAATTATATTACTTGATGAGACAAATTATTATCTTATTCATAAACAAGAATATGATCGATAAATAATCTTTATTTCCCCCTTATTTTCTTCTTAACTTCATGAGGGACCTTCGTTCATGCAAGATAGCGTAATTTTCACATTAAATTAAATTGATCCTTTGATCACATAAACCATCATATAATTTGGATTGTCCCCCTTCAATTTTGGGGGCTATCTCTAAGTTATCTTCAAGATTATTATCTTATATATGATTTTTACTCAATATTTTAGGTCATTTCAATATCATCACCATGAATAGTCACTATTATAGTGGTATTGTTTCCTATTATAGTCGTTTGACATGGACGAGTTCCAAATGTATTTGATGCCTGCACCATTAACGAGACACCCCCGAGACTTCTTTCCCTGCTCATCAAATGGTTTGTCGCGATGTTACAATTATTCCAAATGAAATTAATTTTAAAATAAAGTAAGAGATCGTGTAGAAAATTGATTGATGATATATGGATGAAGATCTTGTGCGAATTTTGGTGAAGAGAGGAAAAACATACTGTTGAGGATCGTGAACGCAACACTTTGAATCATCCATTCTTCTTCAAAATAACACATCAAAGAATGACGGTTGTTGCGGTGGATGCATCGTATACGAAACCATACAAGACAAATGTGGTGTGGATGCATTTATTGATGATGGTCTTATCGCAGAGCTACGGACAATGGCATCAAAAGCGAGCGAGGAAGTTCATCCCAGAAGGTATTCGATGAGGTAAGGATACGATACTCCCGGATATTGTTCTTGATTTACCAACTTTTGACAAAGCTTGCAAGCTGGTTTGAATCTTTTTCTCTTGTTGTTTATTTTGTGGGCGAGTTCCCCCGAAGGTATCCTCTGCCAATGGATTCATAATCATTGGCAACCTCATGGAGTCAAGGTAGAGGAGTCCAAAACATGACCAAGGGTTTTTTTCTATTTCACTTTACCAATGTTGAACATTGTAAAGCCCTTGTTAACCACGGTCCATGGTTTATTTGCAATACCCTTGTCGTTTTCTCCCACTAGAATCGAGATTTTCAAGTCTCTGAATAAGCCAAACTCAAAATTCCTGTTTAGGTCAAATTTCTAGGCCTCCCTTTGCCTCTGTGGGGATTCATTGATCAACTTATCAAACCCTTGGGTCGCCTCATCTACCACGAGAAAAATAATTTCTACTCGGCTCGACCCAAAAAATGGGTCTGTGTAGAAATTGATCTCTCAAAAGACCTCAAAGATACCCTTGATATCTAGGTTGAGACGTGTGCTTTTCGAAGAAAGTTCTATACATCAATTTTCCCAACACTTGTTTCTGTGCCAATCTGCTAACCATATGATCAAGGATTGTCCTCTCATGATCCAAGCCCACTGCCAGTTTTGGAGAAAACCCCAATAGACCCTAAATCCAGCACTCCCTCCTCTGATGGATGGACTACTATCAATGGCAGAAAACCTTCCGCCTCGACCTGAAATAAGCACCAATAGGTTACTTACAAACCGGTGGTCACCCCTACTTCTACTCCTTTGAATCCATCGATGCGACCCTCCAAAGCCTTTGCCATCTCTCGGTCTCTCGCAAGCTGCAGTTGTCATCAGCCCTCACCCCTTAGCTCCTGCTCTTTCACACCCCTCATTTCCGAGACCTCAAGCTTTCTGGATCTCACGGCCGGTGGTTCAACTCCTCAGACAGATAGAAAGGCTGCCTTATGCCATTCCCGAAGTCCTTCCCCTCCTTCCGAGGAAGATTTCTCATAGAGACCCCGCCAGCAGTTCAAGCTCAGCAATTTTATTCATGGGAATGTGTGGCAAGTCACTTTCTCTAACCACTTTGGAGCGTTAGCCGACCTCGAGGAGGAAACCATGCACCTTGATAGTTCTCCATGTTAGTCTACTCATGGAATGTCAAGGGGCTTACTGATCTGACTCGCAGATATCTTGTTAGAGACAGTTGTAAGCATTTTGCAAAGTTTCAGGTGTTGTGTTTGCAGGAAGTCAAAATCTCTGGCTTCCATCTTTCCATTGTTATGCGTACCATCTAACCTGGCTCTCTTTACTAGATGTCAGCTCACGATAACGGTCGAGGGGTGTTGTCACTCTTTTAAGCCCCAACCTCAACTCCAATATCATATCTTGGGGCTCTGACCCCACTCATCGGGTGGTGTGGACCCTTTTTGATTTTGACGGCCACATTCTTGGGTTGGCCAATATTTATGCTTCCAATGATGCCTCTGAATGTTCTTCTTTTTGGTGAGTGGTTGGCTGATCATCTACACTCTCTGCTTGGCTATTTTGTGGAGATTTCAACATGGTTGAATCCTCGAAGACAAATTGGGCTGGCTTCCAATGCGTTGGTGTACTGGTGAACATGAAGCCTAGTTTTATTTACGCAATAAGCTTTGTATTTTTGATCCCAACCACCGCAAGCACTCTTCTACTGCCACTCCTTGGTTCACTTGGTCTAATTTTAGAGCTGGCGATGACAAAGTTTATAAGCGTCTTGACAGAGCTCTGCTTTCAGAGCAACAATGGTTTTCCTTTGACTCTTCATACAGCCTCCCGGTCTCGGTGGTGGACAATGCTTTGGTTTCTGACCATAAGCCTATTTTCTTTGGGATTCAATGGAACTTTCAGTGCCCCAAGCCCAAGTCCACCCAGTTCTATTTAAATACATCCCACCTTTCTCATCCCAAGACATTGGATTATATAAGACATATTTGGAATCTTGATCCAAGACCTATTGATGGGATTGGCTAGATTGACTGGTGGTCTCATGCCATCGCTCGTACCACTTCTTTCCTTCGGCTCTATGGGAAACAAGCTGCTCTTTTTTGCAAGAATGCTCATGAAGCCTCCCATGTTGAATATTCGAGGGCTATTCAAGAGCTTAATCTGTCTCCTTTCAACACCCACCTATAAGTGCAAGCTGCTCATTGGAAACATAAGCTTCAAATTGAGGAGCACTATAAGTCTAGAGGATCCCAAGTTCGAGCTCGTCTACATTGGCTTCACATTGGTGATAGAGTTACTAAGGAGTTTTTTGCTTCCCTTAAAACTAATCAAACTCTCACCAAAATTAAAGCAATCAAGGATGGAAATCAAAGGCTTACTCTCTTACCTGACATTCTGCAATCTTTTGTGCATCACTATTATGTTTTTTTGCTGCTCAACTGCTACCCGGCTCGTGAGGCTGCTCTCCTCAATGCATTGACACTTGTTCTTCGCAAGTTCTCTCGAAAGTCGGTGCATCACCTGTGATAGAAATCTCACTCTTGATGACTTGAAGGAAGCTATTATGTAGATGGCCTCTGATAAATCCCCCGGTGTTGATGGTTTTCCCTGTGAGTTCTACCAATCTCTATGGACGATTGTTGGTCCGGATCTACATTAGGTCTATCTAGAAGTGATGTCCTCCAACACCCTGAGCGATTTGATCAACCAAGCAAACATAAAATTCATTCCCAAGTCTAGGGATCCCAAACTTATCACCAGTTGGTGGCCAATAACTCTGCTCAATGTCTCATACAAAATTATTTCCAAAGCCCTTGCTATCAGGCTCACTAATCTCCTACCCTTGATCATTAGGAGTGAGAAAACCGGCTTTATCAAGAACATATATATTTTGGACAACATTATTGTAGTTTGGGAGGGCATGGAATATGCCCGTCAGACCTCTCAACCAACTTTGTTTGTTAAAATTTATTTTGAAAAAGCCTATGACAGAGTTGAGTGGCCTTTCATTCTGGCCATGTTGCAGGCTATTGGTTTTGGACCCGATTCATCCGCTCTGTCAATATGCTCTTTCAAAATGTAGGTGCCTATATTACTATCAATGGTCATCAGTCTGAGAGATTCTCTCTTCATCGTTCCATCCAGCAAGGTTGCCCTCTTGCTCCTTCTCTTTATGTCATTGCTTGCTGAAGGTCTGAGCTACTTACTTGCTAATGTTGCCAATGTTGGTTTAGTTAAAGGTATTCAACTACCTTCCTCTCCTAAGCAGTTGATTAATGGTCACTTTGTAGATGACTCTTTTCTCACTTTGGCTGAAACGGAGGCCTCTGTCACTAATGCCATGAAATGCCTTGATATTTTTTGTCTTGCTTCTGGTTCTGCTATCCAATGGAAGAAAACCCAATGTTACAGACAGGCGGTGGGTCCCAAACCTCCTTGGCTAGAGGGATTCCAATGGCTTTGGATTGAACCTGGTGTTCAATTCAAATTTTTAGGCATTCCTTTGCCTTTATGGCATCCCCTGCTGATCTTTGGAATTATGTGATTCAACGAGTTGAGCAAAAAATCTCTTTTTGGATTACCAAGCATCTGTCTCTTGCTAGAAAATTCCAAGTCTGCTCCAAGGTTCTGGCCGCCACTCATGTCTATTACTCATCATGTTGGGCACCCTCTAAAGCCACTTACCACAGGCTAGAGAAAATTCTGTGTGATTTCCTGTGGGCCAACTCCGAAGGGAACCATGGTTTTCACAGAGTTTCTTGGGACATATGTTGTACACCCAAGGACATTGGTGGTCTTGGCCTAATCAACATTCATATGCAGGGGTTTTCTCTCACTGCCAAATGGATTATTTGCAGCCTTGAAGGTGAGGAATCTTGGAAAATTCTTCTTAGAAATTGTATATCTCAAGGGTCTCGCTTAATCGAAAGGCATGACAGGGTTTGAACTACTACTCCTTACTTCTTTACCTTGATACTGTTAAAATAGGTGGCTCTTTTGTGGCTAAAATCATATGGAAAGCTTGGGAGCTTCTCAAACCCCATCTGCTCTGACAAGGTGGTGGTTTTCGGAACATGCTCTCTATTAATTCTCTTAGTTTGTGGTGGAATCAAGTGCTTCAATTTCATGACAAACCCCTTGCTCTTTCCTTGCAGCTCAAGAGTTTGCATCTTTTCAAAAAAAGGATTCAGTATATTCAGGACATTTTTTATCCCATCACTAGGGATTGGCTTCCATGGGATAGCCTAAAAGCTAATTTTTCTCTAAATGACAATGAAAAACAAGTAATTTCTATCATTCAAGAGCTCGCACCCGAGTGATTGTTTGTATAAAATTGGTGTTACTACGCAACGCCCGAGGTGGTTTGATTGGCATTGGCCCTCTGCCACCCCCTTTAGAAACTGTAAACCTTGGTTGGGATACAAGCTTCTCACCCAAAGTAGCTTCCTCTCCAAAAGTTAAATGCTCGATTGAGCCTGCATTCCACTCGTTTTGGGTGGAAGCAGCAATTCAATGTTGTTTGGGCCATTCCTATAGAGCCCAAAGTTGCACACTTTCTCTAGAGCATTCTTCATCAAGGGCTTCTTGTGGGTAAGTGTCTTGTTCTTTCTGGGAGCTCCCCCACCATGCTGCCCATTATGCAATAACCTTGAGACTCTTCTTCATCTATTTTGGTTCTGCCTTCATGCTCAGTCTGCCTGGCGATGGATTCATACCCTTTTTCAACCTTATTTTCCCACCTTCTTCATGTGGAAAATGGTTCTTCTAGGGGATCCAACCTTTATTCCTAAATTTTTACAACATTTGCATTCTTTTAGAGAAGCTATTTTATATCATATTTGGAAATCTAGAAATGCTACTATTTTTATTAAAGAGAAAGTGGATAGAATTTTTGCTATTTCTAACAAGCTTGCTGTCATCTCCAATGTTTTGCTTCAGTTCAGGTTCAGGCGAAGAAAGTTTGCATTGAAGTTGAACACCTGTAAACTCTGCTAGACCATTGGGGGAGTGACCCTTGTGTTGTTAGTCGCGTCCCGCTTGATTCGCCTCATCGCCGCTCCCACTCGTAAGGTCGCCACTCGTCCCATGGGCGGCACAACTTCAACCGGGGTCTAGCTCGTGGGTGACATAGTGCCTCTCCTCACCGGTGGCTCTCTTAGCCTCCATCTTGGACTCCACCTGCTTCTGAGGTTTTTGGTCAGCAAGGCTTTGGCAGTGGTGGCTTCGAGAGGCTGACGCTTGACCAGTCAAAGTTTTTGTGGCTTTCTCTTGCTATTTCACCCCCCCAACAGGGAAACAAAGAGGAAAAAAAGTAAATTGATGGCTGAGAGAAGCCTGATAATGCCCTCGATACTACTCTTGGTGGTTGGGGTGACCGTCCAAAGAGCCCACCACTATTGCCACCTTCCTCCATGTTTGCTGCTACTACTTAGCTCCATGTTTGGAGTTTCTTGGTTTTCAGCTTATCTATTTTAAGCTTTTTTGAGTGAAAATGCGTCTGTTGACATGACACTTTGCTACTAGTAGCCTTTATGGCTACTTTGATCCTGCATACGGGGTGTGATCTTTTCCACCCGATTTTGTATGATTAGCACTGTACCTCATTACTAATATATGGATATGCTTTTCAATCAAAAAAAAATATTTTAAAGTGTAATACCTTATATAGATTATTTTATTTTAATTAATATATTCAATATTAAATATAAGTTTGAAACTTTAGTTAATATCAATTTGTGCCATGATTTATCTGTGTGCACGGTTGATTTAACCCATTACGGCACTAGTTTTGGGATGGCTATTAGCGAGAGCTCCTTTTAGTATAATTCCCACAATGTCTTGTTTATTTGAAATATACCCTTTAGCGTGTATGAGGGAAAATATGCAGAACACCAACTTGAATTTTGTGCCCATCACTCTAGAGGTCCCTGTTAAAGCGGAGCTAGAAAATGAGTCAATGTGTAAATTTAGCGGTGATTGGATAATTGCGGCGAGTGCAAAGTTGTGACCTCAAATTGAAATATTTTGGCACCGAGTAGACGACACTAAATACATTAGGATTGGACCCCAATCCTTTTTGATATTGATCATGATATTGCTGACTATATTATGGACATTATTGTAGTTTTGATTTAGTACGGTGTTAGATGTCGGATCATGGATTATTGTTGACTCGATTCATATATGATGCATGATGATTGTTAAAGACATTTTATATAGATGTTGACATGTTGTTGGACATATATATATATATATATATATATATATATTTATTTATGGATGTTTTTAGGACATGTGATATTTGGATATATTGAGTAGACCGAGAAAATTGAATTTAAAATTGATGATTATATAGTTGTTGATGAAATTGTAAGTGATATTGTTGATTGTTTGGATGTTGTTGTGATTCATATATATATTGATGATTTTGAAATTATATTATATTCATTTGGATGTTTACGATATGGCCACGAGGCGAAGGGTATTTGTATTGTGCAAGGTTAAAAATATCACAACAAACAATGGGGATTGGAGACCAACCACATTGGAATTCTAGATGAATTCAACAAGGTCACCATGACAACTTGTATTGTTCATGTGTGTGTGTTTGATTGTTAGGGATTCCTATGGGGGATCACCTTTAAATGTGACCAAGGGTTATGTGTATTTATTTATTTGGTTCCTTTTTATTGATGTTTATATGTGTTTATTAAGTGATGTGTTTACCCCTTTCATTATTTATTAATTGTGGTAAATTAATGTGAGTAAACATGTTGTTAAAATTAATTAATCAAATTGGGACATAAGAAAGTAATTATTAGAGTTGTTGGCCTAAAATTAAAGTGTTGTAAGAAATGTGTAAGTGATGTGTAAGTTGAATTTGGAGTATGAAACACTCCACCTTCTTTGAAATTCAAATTTGTCCTTGGAGGCTGATTTTGGAGGCTTTTGGGACAAGTTAAACTTGTCCCATACCTCTTAAATTTGCATGCCAACCTTACCTATGGTTGGAGGGTTTAAATTTAGCCTTCATTTATGCATTTTTGTAAGTCAAGTTGTATGTTTTTATTGCACTTTCTTACATGCTTTTAATTTAAGTCCTTATGAGGTGTGGGTTTGATTTGAGTGTATAAGTAAAACTATCATTTATTCACCACCTTATATTATTGTTCCTTGGAGATTGAAGTTGACTTATGAGTTGGAGTTGAGGATGTGTGATGTGGCATCCCACATGGATCCACCTCATCCTCTTCTCTTTCCTCTTCTATATATTTGAATTCCTTGGCTTGTTTTTGGGGTTTTTTTTTTTGCTTCACTTTTATCACTTCATTTTTGGGAACTTTCTTTGGGTTTTGGAGCTCTTGCAAATTGGGAGAAATTTGGAGATTGTTGCATACTTGTTGATTGTTGATCTCTTGGTTTGTGTTGCATTGGAGAGCTTGTTGTTTTTTAAACTTGGAACAAACTCCATCATGGAAGAGGTAAGAGCTTAGCTCTTGAAATACTCTCTTTTATTTTTATGCATATGTGAATGGTTGAATGTTTGAATGTGTTGTTTTATTTGTTGGCTAGTTGGGTAGATGGCCTAGGGATGGTGTAGGAGAAGACTATGGGGTTTATTTTGGGAGGCATAAGTGTTTTGGGGAGGTATAAGTGTGGGGAGTTGGGATTTGGTTCCACATTATAAAGAAATAGCTTGCATTTATTTACTTGTTATGGGGTGCCATAAGAGGTTGGGGAGGCATAAGGAAATGTGAGGAATAAGGGTACTTGGGGAGGCATAAGGGCATGTCAGGGATTTGAAATGATATATATTTTGTGGTTTGTTCTCAGGTGGTGATACCCATTTCCCCTTTGGGAGGCATAAGTAACATCTCCCATAGTTTCTTACTCCTTTGCTTGCGCATGATGAAGCTGAGTGTTGTTTTAGTTTTTTTTTGTGGTGGTAAAACTGCAGTTTTGTTTTGGAATTTGTTTTGAATGAGAAATTTGTCTTTGTGTTGTGGAAGCCTATTGTTGCCATGTGTTGAAAACATTTCTTATTGCATGTGGTTGGGGCTCAAGGGCCAATGAAGAAGGATGAATTCTCCTTTTCATTGGATGTCTTGGTTGGGTGGAGAGCATTGCCTTTCCCCTTGTTTTTGTTGTGACCAAATTGGAGAATGATGGAAATTCATGTTGTTGTTTGGAACTAAGAAAAGAAAGAAGTTTGATAGTCCTTGTTGAGATAAAATTGCTTAATGTAACCTTTTCCCACTTGAAGTGGATGATCTTGTATATTATTTGTGATGGAAAGATGGTTGTATGGGCTATGAAAGTTGTAAATTGAATTGTGAAAGAGATATACTTTGTTTTTCTGTTTTTGAAAGAATGTGAAAAAATCATATTTCGTATATTGTAATTGAGGAATGAAAAAAAGAAATTGTAAATGTATCTCTTTAAATCAATAAAGATTGTATTACTTTACTCAAATGGCATTATTGGGTATTGAAATCTGATTTTGAATGTATTTTGAAATTTATTGGAAGGATGAAAAAGTGAATACGTATGGAGAAATGTCATAATACTCTATTTTTTTTGAATTAAATGTTTTAGAAATCAGAATTGTAATTTGGCATTTGAATACTTTGCTTGAGTTAAATTAGTATGTATTAGATTGGAATTGGAATGAATTATACTTGGTTAAAATAAAATGGAAAATAGATAAATCTTTTGAATTTGAGCTCATTAGATAACTTTCATATTGGCAATTATTAATCAGAAATTGAACATAATGACCCTACAACATCAAAAGACAAAATGAAATATCAAATTTTATTTGTAAGGTCAAAACGACCCCAAACATACCAAAATACTTATGAAAATTTTATAGAACCTTTCAAATCGGGAAAAGGTAAAATTACAAACTTCTTGCTGTATAAAATTGATAAATTTCAAATGCAAATCAATCAAGATAAACTTAACCTTGCAATCTATCCTAAAATCTTCCAAGTAAAATCCTCCATGTTTGTTTGGAAAGTGGAAAAGAATTAACGACAAATTTGAACAAAATTGATAAGTTAAAAATACCAGTTCACTTTCTAAGTGACAGAAAGACATTTTCTCAAAATTGACCCTTTAAAATTTATCAAAATCAAATTCCTAAGGTTTTTGTGAAAATAAGGCCAAGAGCTTTCCAGAAAGTCCTCATTTTCCAAAATCGAGTTCCCAATCAAAAGTTATGGCCTTTTGAAGTTTTTACTTCATTTCGGGCTCAAAATAATCTAACTGTCAAATTTTAAATGAATAAAATATTCTTGGGCGGACCTGCGGGCTAAAACTTTCCTTTTTTTTGCTTTTTTCCCAAAAGGTGCAAAGTCATGAAGTTTCCACCGCTCCGCTAATCCGCAAGCCTTCATTTTGTCTAAAAATGATCTAAGTCCAAAAAGTTAATTTGGCAATTTTTCCTCCACGGCCCCACCGCCCCGCAGCCAATCATTGATCAACACGTGGCTTCGTTGGGCATCGGAAAAAAGGAGATTGATTTTAACCTTAAGCACTTTCAAAAATAAATTTGGAAAAATTTGTAAGTTTTCCCCATAGCCCCGCCGACCCGCAGGTAATCAGGTGCTGCCACGTAGCTTCATGAGGCATCGGCGAAGGAGCGGATCCTTTTAAGCCTTAACGCTTCAGAAAAATTTTGGGCAAAATTTCCAAATTATCCCCATCGGCCTACCAAACCGTAGCTAACGGTTGGCTGACACATGGCATCTTCTCGCGTCGGCGGAGGCGCGGGTTCCTTTCGACCTTTTTCCCTTCCTTTTGAATAGTCAAATTTTCCAAATGTTCCCTGACCCACCATTGACCCACAGCTAATAAGGAGCTGCCACATGGCCTCCCTGGGCGTCGGTGGAGGTGCGGGTGTAAAATTCGCTTTGTCCCAAAAGGGAAAAAGTGCTAAATGTCTTCCCGCTCTCACCGGCCCACGTCCTGGGAAAATTTTATTCCCGCTCCACTTGTCGGTCCTCTTTTCTCCTCGGGGTGAATTTTCTTCGAATTGCAGGCCTGAGTTGGGGAAAATTTCCTCCTAGGCCTGAAGCTCGCTCTTGGGAAAATTTTCACCCCAAGTTCCGTTGGTCCATAACTTGAGAAATATGAGGAGTTAGGAGGACTTCTTTATATCAATGGAAAGGTGAGGAAATTTCCTATCTAATGGGAATGTTTTTAGGAAGTTTTAATTGTGTTAATTATGGAAAAAAATTAATTCAATTTTAACCAAGTTTATGGGAGTGGGTAAGTAAGAATTTACTCGATGATTTTAAATATGTATTCTTTCCCCCCTGTAATTAAACCTTGCTCTTGTCTTAGATCTTGTGGAATTAAATACCTTGGGTATTTAATTGTTTTGGTCCCTTAACCCTAAAATTTTAATCAAGGAATATTTAGCTAAAATGTCAATGTAATCAGTGATTAAATTAATCCCTAAAGAGATTTGAGCTAGGTGTGGACTTATTACACTTGTTGCTTTATAATGTGGAATTAGTAATTATTATAATGGGAAAAGTTATCAGTTGAATTTAATTGTCCTTGAGACTTTGGTTGTTAACACTTTAAAAATAAAATATTCCATAATTTTGTAACTAAACCTAGGTTGTTCATGGGTCTCAAGTGGGAGATTTTAGCGGGCGTTACACTTGGTATCAGAGTTGTGGGTTCAAATCTTGGACCCTTGGGCACACTAGAAAACTTGAGACATGAACTATAAACCTAGCACACTTTTGAATCTAAGAAAACAAACTTGTTTGAAAATTGAAAAAGAAATGCGTATGAAGAAATATTACATTACTTTGTTCATTTGAACTACCAAAATTAAAATAATAATAAAATAATAAGTTGTTTGAATTGTTGTACTCGCTTAGTGGCATTTTTTTGAACCCGGGTAACTAAGAATGTCAAATTAAATTGATTTTTGTGAACTTCTAGTGTAGTGGAAACTTGGTTCCCCTTTGAAAATGTGTTGTTTTACAAGTCCTAAAACTTGATTTAATTGTATGATGTGTTAAGCCCTTTGTTGAGACCCTTCCTTATTGGAGTTGTTGGAATGATAAATTGTATGGTGTGAATCTTGTGGTTGGACAATAGTGGTTGTGTCCTAGGGTCGGGAAGAGTTAATTAGAAGCTATTTAGAGCTTCCTTCCTTCAGTAGTTAGGAAATTTGGTCTGGTTGTCAGTTTTTCATTTTGTTACCCATATGGGAGAGTGGACATTAAGTCTGGGTGTCGTTTATGACCCAATCCTACGCATGTGTCCTTGGAACTAACCTCGAGGTAGAGTACCCCTATTGGCAGCCATGAAAGGGTTGTGAAGTGAATGTGGTGTTAATGTTTTGTATTTTACATTCATAAACTTGTGTCATTTTATCAAGACCAACATCTTATTTTATGATTGGATTGAGAAGCTCTGAGGATCTTCTAGTTATTTATATTTTTGCAAGAATTTTCAGACTTTGCAATGTGGCTACTTAGCCACTTTCCTTGATTGCCAATATTTCTTGGAATTTAATTTGATTGGTGACTCGGAGATCATTATTTTGTTGGCTACTTAGCTAAATGTTACATGGATTTCTTCTTGTATGATGATGAGCTGTTTCTATGCTACTTATATTCATACATTTTTTCATATGGGGTACACCCCATGGGTGATGAGAATGTCCTCTTAGGTGCGAGGATGAGAATCGGTTTGACCTTCCTTGCCAACCTGAGAGGTCATGTTGAGATAGCCCTTGGTTTGAAAAAAGGTGACTTAGATGAAGTCATGAAGCAAGGAGTTATTGTCAGTTCTCATTTCATTAGAAAAGATAGTGACAAGGATGAGAATTGTGAAAGAAACTTTCCTAAAGCTAACTATGGGAGGATAAGTGAATTAAGATTTGGTAGTGTGATCTCTGGTAATCTGGAATGACAAAGGGGATATTTAGAGGCTATGATAATAAATGGGTAGCGTAAATTCCCTATGGTTTATCTTCCTAATTCATCTAACTATTAATCTAAATGAAGTCTCTATGAATTAACTTAAATAAAAATTTAACAATTTATACTATCTATTTGAAAGGGAAACTAATATAAATAAAATGCACGCTTGAAACATTATAATTACAAATAAAATTATAATTACAAATGAATTTAAAATACTTTTATGTTGGGAAACTAAAAGCGTCTACACCTTGGTTGGTTATTCACTTGTGCAAATGTGTGAATCTAGATGGACAACTAATTAAATTATACTTGAAAACCTTCAATATTACTGAAGTGAGGAACAAATCATAGCTTCTTAGAAACTATCATTCCCACAACTTCCCTGACAATATTGAAAGTGAGCTTAACGAAATAAAATTATTCACTACTCTATTTGATAATAACTTTTCTGATTTAAACCTGGATTTTACTAAGTAAAGGCAAATCCAATTGTGTTGAGCTTGTTCTCCTTAGTGTGATCTCTTTGTTCTTGTGTGTTCACGTGAATCTAAAAGAGTAGGAGTAAAATAAAGCAAATTTGTAAGAGAAGGAATTGGGATGATAGTTGCTTTGAAGGAAAAATGGCATGGCACACGTAGGAGAAGGATGGTGCAATGGTAATGGTTGGCTTAGCCTATGCGATTCCTAGCAGATTCATTACAACAATGATGAAACAAAATGATAAACAACAGGTGATCAAACAATGGGAAATTCCTTAGCTTCAGATTAATACAGTTCGAAGTACAAGTAAGAGAGGGATGATGCAAGATTATGTAGCTTGGCCTATGCGATTCCTAGAAAGGTCGTCATTCATGTGAGTACAATGATGCATAACTAGATTTTGGAAAAGAATTAGAAGTCCTGAGCTTTTGCTAAAGATAAAATGATTCATAAACAAAATCTAGGACTAAGTATTGAAAGACTGAAGCTCAATAATGAAGAGAATCAAAGAACCAAGACCATTTGCTTGTAAACAGGTGAATATATTTATGCATTTGCAATCACCGGAAGGTAAGTTCAAATTGAAATCTCTCACCATTAAACAAAGAGAAATTAGTATTTATTAGGTGGCTAAAACATAAATGGAATCAAGAGTGGTTGAGAAATGTGGATGTAAATTAATTTTTTACATTTTACGAAATCATCGAATGATCAGAAAACACGCATAGGGCTTCCACCGCCCTTTGAAAGCGTATGGACAAAGGACCGCCGCCCATATCTCTGGGACGATGGTTATAAGACCGCCAGTGCGGCTCGGGTGATGGTTATAAGACCATTAGAATGGCTTCCTTGGAATTTTAAGGACCACCTTACCTTGGCTTATTTTAACGATGTTGATGGGGATGAGCCACCTATGGCTAGGAGGGTGTTCAGTTTTTTAAAAATGCAAGGTAAAATTTGTCATTTAAAAAATTTAGGAAAATTATTTTATGATTGGATGAGAGCTCGAGGATCTTCTTGAAGAATTTATTTTTGGATGCAAATTTATACTCAATCAAAAGCTCTTACCCATTCCTTGATTGCTGATATTATTTTGATTGGTGGTTACGTTTTCTCGAACCTTTATTTTGTGAAGAGATTTCTTAGATGAATCATCATTGGGGTTTTCTCGTAACTTTGATTTGAGCTATTTCTATTACTTGTATTTCATACATTTTGGGTACATATGGGGGTACACCCTAAGTGTCTTAAATGTCCTCTTAGGTGCTTAAAGTTATGCCTTGGTTTTAGATGCATGGAACCTTGAGTGTATCTAGGATCTTAGAGTGACCTTTTCATTACTCAACCTTGTTGGGAAGAGAGTTCGTTGTGTTGTGCATTCTAGTTGGCAACTTGTTAGCGGTGGTGGTGATTCTCTTACAATTTGGTAAGAGCTTGAACCTCGTTGGAGTAGAGGTGTTTAATTGTGGGTTGATGAATTATGGTGGGATCAATTTTCTTTTGTTTAGCTGTGGATGTTAGTGGAAAAGTGTTTGTCTGGTAGTGGCTTCTCTTCGATGGCATGCTAAGTTTTATCAAGAGTTCCTCATTTCATTATATTAAGTAGTGACTTGAGGATTGTATGCATCTTGGTAATTATGGTTAGATTTAATCCCATTTGAGTATTGTGTGTAAATTAAGTGTGTATTTTCCCTCTTGACCTATAAATAAGTCTACCCTTTTTTTTAGTTACTATGAATAATACTCTATGACCTATTAATTTTGGATTACGTGGAGACACTTATGGATGCTTTGAGTCTTTTGGACCATGACATTGGTGATGATAGTGTAATTAGACCTTGATAATTTAATCTTGGTGGTATTTTATAATGTGATTCTTCTTGAAAAACCAGTAACTCTTGGTCGTAAAGCCATGTTGAATAAAAGATGGTTGATTGTTTACTTACATTTGATGCTTTCTAGTGAGTATGTGGTGTTCTTATAGTTAAAATATTTCCTTGTCATTTTGATTGCTTGGTTGGTGGTATCATGTGGTAATATGGGTGTAGATTTGAAAACTTTCCTTGTCTTATCATGTGAGTAAAATGTTTTTCCAAAACAACAAACATTGTTAAACCCTAGTAGATCAGTAAAAGTAATTATGCTTCCTTAATGGGCCTTCCTTGTAACTTATTTTGAGAACTTGTAGAAACCCACTAGGAATACTTTTTATGATACTTGTAATTAGTGGAAAAATCTCAAAATATTGTTGTGATCCATGTTGGTTGATTGTTTCCTAGTTCTTACAAAATTAATAATGTGTTTTCTATGTTGAATGTCCCTTGTTTTCCTTAGAATTAAAAATGTGATGTGTTGATTTACCTCTCTCTCCCATAAAAGTAGTGTGATATGTTTACCCTTCCTTCTCATTAAATTTTTAATTGACAAGTTGACTCACCCAAACATCATAAAACTATAATTGAGGAGATTTGGCCTTGAAGCTTAACAAATAAACTGGAACATAGAAAGAGAAAATGGTTCTTGCTTTAACCTTGGTAGATTAATAGAAGAAAAAAAACATGTAGAAGAACAGAAAAGGAAAAAATTTGTCCATCTACCTCCCCTAGGAGTAAAATAAATACTTTTTCTCTTTTCCACCTTTACAGAATGGCGAGATATCATGCCCCCTTAGTGGTCCTTATAACACAAAGTTGTGATGTCATAATAGGAGGAAGTTTAATTAAGAAAACTCATAAAGGAATGTGCTTAGAAAACAAAACTACAAATTTTGACTTAATTAGTTGAGTTATAAAATAAGTAAGATTTATGTGTATTGAGTGCAATGTTTAGTTGAACATGTAGTTTTGTCACCTACCACGAAATTGTGAAACACCTGGTGGATAGCAATGTGTTCTAGTTGCTTAGTACTTTCTTATTCATAGATGTATGTGCCTTTCTTGTGGGATTTTTGGGTCATCATACCCTTATCATCCGTAGCTCGATGAGTGTGAGTTGTGGTCCTTTTGGATTGAGACTTATCTTTTTTAAGAAGCAACCTCCTTGCATGTTGTCTTGTCCTTGGAGACCTAAGTTATTGTAATTTTAAGGAAACATATGTTAAGGATATAAAATAACTTTGGGAAGTCTTATTTTCTTCATATTTTCTTGGGTCACCTTGTTATTGTTGCCCCTTTTCCATTAGGATGGAAAGTGCAAGATGATGTTATTCACTTTTGATACGATGCACCCTTGGATTGTAGTTGGACCCCGTGTTACTTGTTCTTCTCCCTAGTGACCTTGAGTGGTCCTTGGTGTTTCTTGTGCTCTCTTTATGGTTATTTAATGAGCTTGAGTAGGAAATAAGATAAATAAATCCCATTGTGCTATAATGTATGGTACTTGTATTGATATGTTGTATGTATGTATAGGTATATATATATATATATATATATATATATATATATATATATATATATATATATATATATATTGCTATAATGGTTGAATATGTATATATATATATATATTAGATATTAGATTTGGTTGGTATGGTGTGTTCGATTCTTAAAACAAAAATGGTGTGTAAAAATCAAACTATAGGAAAACTTGTGGTCTTGACTTCACTTGTATTACCATGAAAAGTTAATTGTACCCTCTCGAGTTATAGAAGTGCTTTCCTTAAATAGTTCCTTGATTTTAAATGTTTTGTTGATTTAGGTGTCCTTGTTGATTAACCTCATCTTGTGTGATCCTCAAATTGTGGGACCTTGAGTAGACTTGTTCCTCGTGCAAATTTGGTCATAGTTGATTTTTTCTAGCCTTGTCTAGAAAATGAACCTTGAAATCATGGCTTAAACTTAGTAGAAACCTTAACTTTTATTATTGTAGTATGTTGTATTCCTTGGGAAACTATGTGGTCATTCTCAAACTCATGGAATTCTCCTTATTATTCCTCTACTTGGTGGTTACTCTTAAGACTCTTTTGAACTCTTCATGTTATATTGTTATGTGTGGTATCTTGGTTGATAGCGTAAATTTACTCTCTAGATTTAAGTGTTCGTAGCCTTGCATGTAGAAAGTTTAGAACTCATCCCTTGTAATCTCCCTTCTTCTTGTTGAATTGCATTGGACCAAACTTAGGTTCTGTAGACCCACACTTGTTTGAAGAAAGCAATCCCATAATGGAGTGATCCTTTTTCTATTGCATTTGTTCTATCTCTCTTTCCAGTGAC
Source organism: Taxus wallichiana var. yunnanensis (assembly GCA_018340775.1). Lineage (NCBI taxonomy): Eukaryota > Viridiplantae > Streptophyta > Pinopsida > Cupressales > Taxaceae > Taxus > Taxus wallichiana. The sequence goes on along the minus strand of CM031240.1, from coordinate 783,630,400 downwards.
TTCCAGGAGGAAGTCGAGTCTAAGGGGAGGGGATGTAGTGCCCACTTCCCTTGACACTTTTGATATTGATCATGATACTGCTAACTATATTATGGACATTATTATAGTTTTGATTTAGTATGGTGTTAGATGTTAGATCATGGATTATTGTTGACTCTGATTCATATATGATGCATGATGATTGTTAGAGACATTTTATATAGATGTTGACATGTTGTTGGACATGGTATATATATATTTATGGATGTTGTTAGGACATGTGATATTTGGATATATTGAGTAGACCGAGAAAATTGAATTTAAAATTGATGATTATATAGTTGTTGATGAAATTGTAAGTGATATTGTTGATTTTCTGGATGTTGTTGTGATTCATATATATATTGATGATTTTGAAATTATATTATATTCATTTGGATGTTCTGATATGGCCATGAGGCCGAAGGGGTATTTGTATTGTGCAGGTTAAAAATATCACAACAAACATCGGGGATTGGAGACCAACCACATTGGAATTCTAGATGAATTCAACAAGGTCACCATGACAACTTGTATTGTTTGTGTGTGTGTGTTTGATTGTTAGGGATTCCCATGGGGGGATCACCTTTAAATGTGACCAAGGGTTATGTGTATTTATTTATTTGGTTCCTTTTATTGATGTTTGTATGTGTTTATTAAGTGATGTGTTTACCCTTTCATTATTTATTAATTGTGGTAAATTAATGTGAGTAATCATGTTGTTAAAATTAATTAATCAAATTGGGACATAAGAAAGTAATTATTAGAGTTGTTGGCCTAAAATTAAAGTGTTGTAAGAAATGTGTAAGTGATGTGTAAGAGATGTGTAAATTAATTTTGGAGTATGAAACACTCTTCTTTTGAAATTCGAATTTGTCCTTGGAGGCTGATTTTGGAGGCTTATGGGACAAGTTAAACTTGTCCCATACCTCTTAAATTTCATATACCAACCTTACCTATGGTTGGAGGGTTAAATCTAGCCTTCATTATGCATTTTTGTAAGTCAAGTTGTATGTTTTAATTGCACTTTCTTACATGCTTTTAATTTCAGTCCTTATGAGGTGTGGGTTTGATTTGAGTGTGTAAGTAAAACTGTCATTTATTCACCTGCTTATTTATTGTGCCTTGGAGATTGAAGTTGACTTATGAGTTGGAGTTGAGGATGTGTGATGTGGCATCCCACATGGATCCACCTCATCCTCTTCTCTTTCCTCTTCTATATATTTGAATTCCTTGGCTTGTTTTTGGGGTTTTTTTTTGCTTCACTTTTATCACTTCATTTTTGGGTGACTTCTTTTGGGTTTTGGAGCTCTTGCAAATTTGGGAGAAATTTGGAGATTGTTGCATACTTGTTGATTATTGATCTCTTGGTTTGTTTTACATTGGAGAAAGCTTGTTGTTTGAACTTGGAACAAACTCCATCATGGAGAGGTAAGAGCTTGGCTCTTGGAAATAATCTTCTTTTATTTTATGCATATGTGAATGTGAATGTTGAATGTGTTGTTTTATTTGTTGGCTGGTTGGGTAGATGGCCTAGGATGGTGTAGGAGAAGACTATGGGGCATTTTGTGGGAGGCATAAGTGTTTTGGGGAGGTATAAGTGTGGAGGGAGTTGGGATTTGGGTTCCACCTTAAAAAGAAATAGCTTGCATTTCTTTACTCATTATGGGGTGCCATAAGAGGTTGGGAGGCATAAGGAAATGTGAGGAATAAGGGGTACTTGGGGGAGGCATAAGGGCATGTCAGGGATTTGAAATGATATATATTTTGGCAGTTTGTTCTCAGGTGGTGATACCCATTTCCCCTTTGGGAGGCATAAGCAGCATCCCCCATAGTTTCTTGCTCCTTTGGATTGCATGATGAAGTCTGAGTTTTGTTTGATGTTTTTTCTAAGGTTTTAAACTACATTTTGTTTTGGACTGTGTTTTGAATGTGAAAATTTTTCTTTGTGTTGTGGAAGCCTATTGTTGCCATGAGTTGAAAAAAAAACATTTTTTGCAATGTGGTTGGGGCTCGGGGGCCAATGAAGAAGGATGGATTCTCCTTTTCATTGGATGTCTTGGTTGGGTGGAGAGCGTTGCCTTTCCCCTGTTCTTGTTGTGACCAAATTGGAGAATGATGGAAATTCATATTACTATTCTGGAACTGAGAAAGAAGACAGTTTGACAGTCCTTGCTGAGATCATTTCTTAATGTAACATTTTCCCACTTGAAGTGGATGATCTTGTATATTATTTGTGATGGAAAGATGGTCTGTATGGGTTATGAAAGTTGTAAATTGAATTGTGAAAGAGATATACTCTGTTTTTCTACTTTTGAAAGAATGTGAAAGAAATTATATTATGTATATTTTAATTGAGGAATGAAGAAATAAATTGTAAAGGTATCTCTTTAAATCAATAGGATTGTATTAATTTTACTCAAATGGCATTATTGGGTATTGAAATCTGATTGTTGAATGTATTTTGAAATTTGTTGGAAGGATGAAAAAGTGAATACGTATGGAGAAATGTCATAATATATATAGAAGTTTTTTTTTTTAAATAAATGTTTTAGAAATTAGAATTGTAATTTGGCATTTGAATACTTTTCTTGAGTTGAAAACTTAGTATGTTAGATGTGGTTGGAATGAATTCATAGAAATTAAAGTTGGAAAATGAAAATAAATCATTTGAATTTGAGAATCAGCTTAGATAACTTTCATATTGGCAATTATTAATAATGAAATTGAACATAATGACCCTACTGCAACATCAAAAAGACAAAATGAAATATCAAATTTTATTTGTAAGGTCAAAATGACCCCAAACATACTATAATACTTATGAAAATTTTATAGAACCTTTCAAAATCGGGCAAAGCAAAATTTCTTAGACTTCTTTTTGTATAAAATTGATAAATTTTGAAATGCAAATCAATCAAGTAAACTTAACCTTGTAATCTATCCTAAAATCTTCCAAGTAAAATCCTCCATGCCTATTTGGCAAATGGAAAAAGAATTAACGACAAATTTGAACAAAATTGGTAAGTTAAAATATCAGTTCACTTTCTAAGTGTGAAATACTTTTTCTCAAAATTGACCCTTTAAAATTTATCAAAATAAAATTCCTAAGGTTTATGTGAAAAGAGGACGTCGAGATATTTCCATAAAGTCCTCTTTTTTTCCAAAACCGAGTTCCCAATCAAAAGTTATGGCCTTCTGAAGTTTTTACTTCATTTCGGGCTCAAAATAATCTAACTGTCAAATTTTAAATGAATAAAATATTCTTGGGCGGACCCGTAGGCTAAAAATTTTTTTTTTGCTATTTACCCAAAAGATGAAAATTCATGAAGTTTTCCGTCGCTCCGCTAATCTGTAAGCCTTCATTTTTTCTAAAAATGATCTAAGTCAAAAAAGTTAATTTGGCAATTTTTCCTCTAAGGCCCCGCCATGACCAATCATTGATCAACACATGTCTTTGTTGGGGTGGTGGAGGCTGATATTGATTTTAACCTTAAGCACTTTAAAAATAAATTTAGATTTGTAAAAAATTATGGGAAGCCCCACCGGCCCGTAGGTAATTAGGTGCTACCACGTGCCTTCACGAGACGTCGGTGGAGGAGCGGATCTTTTTAAGCCTTAACGCTTCCCAAAGGGAAAAAATTTAGGGCAAAATTTTCAAATTATCCCCACTCGCCCGTCAACTGGGTAAATTTTCTCTAATGGTTGGCGACATGTGGCCTCTTCTCCAGTCGGTATAGGCTCGGTTCCTTTTGACCTTTTTTCCTTTCCTTTTGAATAGTCAAATTTTCCATAAGTGTTCCCTGCCGACCCATATGAGGAGTTATGAGGACTTTATAATAAGGTGGTGCCAATGGCCTATCTAATGGATGTTTTAGGCGAGTGTAAAATTATTTTTGTCCCATGGGAAAAGGGAAAAGTGCTAAATGCCTTCCATGCTCATCCATTTACGTTTGGGAAAATTTTTCCCCGTTCCGTAATGGTTAAACTTTTCTCCTCTTGGGAGAATTTTCTCTCGAATTAAATACCTTAGTTTGGAAAATTTTCCTTTTCCTTTAACCCATTCGGCATTTACCCTAGTTATAATCAGGGAATAATCTTGTGGAGCGTCAATGTAATCGGTGATTAAATTAATTCTAAGGATGTTTGGCTCCATGGTGTGGACTTTTTGCATTCGTGTTCGCCTTATAACGTTAACATCTAGTTTATAATGGGAAAAATTATGGTTGAATTTAATTGGCCTTTCACTGTTGTTTTAATCATTGTGAGTAATGGGAAATTCGATTCTTACTTCCTCTAGCTTTCTCAAGAGAGATATTTTGCGATTTAATCTTCTCGGGTTGAATATTAATCATACAAAAATTCGTATACCTTTTTAGCTTATGGGAACTATTCAAAGGGTAATCTTGTAACTCCTTTTGCATTTGTATTAATATATCTTTCTTTCGTATGCTTTGTGAGCTTACCTTAGTTAGTAGAGATTTTGTTATACCAAAATACTCTTTCTTTCTAAAGGAGGGGCTACATCACTCTTATGGGGAGGAAGTGTGATTTCAAATATATTTAAAGAATCTCATTAAAAATCTAGATTATCATAAATATGGAATTTTTTTTCAATATTATTTGCCTCAAGACACTTAGTCAGTTCCCATCATTTATAAATTTATTTGAAATCATTAAAAATCTTGATTATTAGAATATGTATAAAAATTCAAATGCTATTTACGTAAGACACTTAGTAGCTTCCTCTAAATACATTCATTGATTTATTCTAATTGATTCTTCTTGAATTCATTAGGTGAATTGAAGTAACATACACATTACAATTTTCTAGAATTGATACAACATCGAACTTATTTAATTTTCATGTTTCAATTGATTTTCAAGTCCTATCTTATAATGGTCTTGAAGTCTTTTTAGATAGAAATTTTAAGCCAAACTAATTTCTAAATGCTATAGAATTCATTGGAAAAACCCACAAAAATATTTTGTTAACCTCTACCATTGACCTTTTTAATAGAAAATGGTGATAAATAATGAAATTTTTTTAAAAATATTTTAATTTGCTTAAACTAACTTCTTAATCTCCAGCTTTGACCTTGGCCGATTAGAGGGGGAGGTCCATTCGCGAGTTTTTGGGGGTTTTAAATGGATGACATTAGTCTCCTCCCAACCACCTACCTATGCAGATGGACCGTAATGGCCATTATGTTTCTACCTTGCGTGAGGAGATGGGAGTCGGTGGAGGCTGTTTTTCTTCACCTGATCTCTTTTTGATTCTTTTTTTCAATGCGTATGGGTGGGTAATGGTTTGACATGATGGCTAGATGGAGCTTGAAGGCAAGCTAGTGAAGCGGGCGTGTTACCTCCACTTTGGTTTGGGTGTTGTGAGGTGTGTTCTTGTGGTAGTGGATCCACAACTTAATTTTGTTGTTTTAGCAGTAATTTTCTTGTTGTTAGCAGCGTGGATGGTGGGTGAGCGGGAATTTTTGTACTCCTTCTTACGCCGCGATATAGCGAGAACATTGTGGGTTGGATTTACTTTACAGTCTATTCTTTCTTTCTTGCGTGTGGGTTTATTGGGTTAAAGAGAGGATTCGACCATGTATAACTCTCCCTTCAGAGCGCGTGGGATCATGGAAATGCTGTCCCTTGTTGAAAGGCGTGGAAACTTTGGAGATCGTGGCTCTTTTCTCCCTCTTTCTCTTCGATTTCCCTGCTTTGTGAATATAGACCTTCCATGGCATGTCCTTTTTTTCTTCCTCCTCATTGGATGGATGATGATACCGGTATGGATGTGGCAAAATGTTGTTTCCTCGCGCTTTGGGGGAAAAGGAGGGTTTTCCGTTCGGAAGACTAAATAGGAGAGTCTCAAGAGGTGTATTGCGAGGGTCCAAGTCGAGTATGGAAGAAATGCGGCGGCGAGGACATGTTGTAGAATAGTAGAAGCCTTTTTGAGTGCTTCAACAAAGGAGTTGTCCAACTATGTTGTTATCTCATTGTTTAGTATCAAATGCATCCTCAAATTCGGGTTTCTCCTTAAGATATTTTTTATCAAAATCGACTATGTGACGGTGAGAGTGTTACCGGGAGACTGATGAAATTTATTTACAAAGATTCTCTATTGAGACCTTACATTGATTTGTGGCATCATGTCAAGTTTTGCACATTCGTGGATTCTCTCTCTCATATGAATATTCATGAAACACATTTTGGGCGTATTCTTCTTGAACTTTCTATTATCCTTGTTCCTTGTTTTTCGAAATGTCTCTCTTCCTTGCTCGTGGTGCCCCATCTTTTCCGCAGTCTGTTTTGAAGGTTGTTTAGAGGGTTGTGCAGAGAGGCCTTGAAATCCTTTCTTTCAAGTATGTTTTCTGGACATTTTTCATTAAAACCATATTGTGCAGGAGTAGGGAAGTATGTTTGAGACCACCGTTCTTTCCATTCGACGTTTTCTTATAAAATGGAGCTCTCTTCCTAGGCATAATCTTCATAAACGAGAATGGAGCTTGGTGATGGATGCCTCTTCTCCTATAAAAGGGAGATTCGACACGAGGTTTTGTTGGGTTGTTCAAAGCAATGGAAGGAGGCTTTGGTCAGAGGTCGTCAAAGCAATGGAAGTCCATGAAACGATTTGAATCTAGAGAAAAAGGCAAGATATTTCTACACTTTTTCTTTGTTATTTTATTTAAAATTATTGTGAAATCGAACCACCTTTTCCTTGCATTGATTTGTCAGTTGGATGTCATGATGGGAGATTCCCCTTTTTGCTTGTTTTCTTCTTGTTTTAGCTTTTATCGTTGTCAGTATGTTGGTCGAAAGGATGCGTGTGCCCTCTCCTCTAGGTGTTATGTTTCTCTTGCTCGAGTGATAGACCTTCGTCTATTTGTTTATGTATTTATTCTTCTCTGCGATTGAGTTGCAAGTTATTATGTTGATCAAACTAGTATTTTCGATATCATGGAAGTAAGTTTACGATAACTATGAAGCTCCTCCCTAGCACCCAAGTTTGTCTTTTGACGTTTTTTGTTAGCTCCTTCTCAAGTCCCTTTGATAACCTTTTGGCATCGAGAAAGAAAGGTTGTAGGATTAGTGTGATCAATGCTTGGGCTAGCCAGCTTAGAGTTTCGGTATTAAAACTTTTAGAATGAAAAGGTTTGTGTGCAATGTGTTTTCCGTCTCATGTGTTTAGACTCTTATATTATCTTTCATCTTGTTTCTAGGCTTTTAAGGCCATCCTCAAGAAGTACCTTGACCATCCCTATCAACTTGAACCATAACTAGCTTTTCGGATCAACTAAGCTCGAGGTTTCATTGTGCGAATCCAGTACCTCGTTGACACTAGAATAGTTTTGGTCTAATCCCCCTCTCGGAATTATTGTTGATGGCGCTCTTCTATTTTTCCTAACTTGCATTATTTCTCCTTTGTAGTGTTAACGCTATTAATTAATATTGATTGGTTTTTATGCACGTAATTACCTTAATATTTTGTGATGGAAATTTCCTTAAATGTGATTAATCTTTGGGAAAAACTCATCTTTCATTTGATAGTCTTATGGATTCATAGCGGAAGGTTTTGTTTTGATAATGTCACTTAGAAATTATGTTTGTATCTATGTGTGATGGTTGTCTGTGTTACCAAGGGTTGCCTTAAAATATTGTTGTTTTGGGAAATAGGTAATTTATTTTAAATTAACCAAACATTAGAATTGTTGTGGAGGTTTGCAAATCTTTAGTGTTATAAAATTTGTTGATGACATTATTGTATACTCTTGTTTGATGGAACTCCCTTCTTCTCTCGCGTGTTTTCTACTAGCCTGTAAGACATTGGCCCTTCTTGAATGATTGGAAAATATCTTGGAGTTAATGGTCAAAACTAGTATACTTTGCCTTCGCTTCGAAACTTATGTTGTGTGTATACTCTATTTGATTTCCGGTTTGAAACTCAATTATACATGGCTTTTTGTGTTAATTTTGAAACCCGTGGTTCCCCTTTCTTGGGCCGATCAACTCTTGTTCTTTTAGAAATATATTATTTTAGCCTATGCGTTTGGTACCTTTGATAAATTTCTAGATGGTTGGTCTATATATCAAATCTCAATCTTGTAATTATTATTTAATTACTTACTTGATGGGAATTCTGTTTTTGCTAGATTGTTTATTTCTCCTTATAGGGCCAAGGGCCATTCTCATACGATTGCTATACTTTCGTTGCTTTTACTCCTAACTGAAGTACAAGGTCTTCTCCTTCTTTGATTGGCATGATGGAGACTTTATTATAACTTGATGTGTTGATAGTGTTTAGAGGTTTGACCCAATTCTTGTAATAAAGTGCTTCCTTTTGTGGTATTGTTAGATAATAGTTATGGTGGTTTTGTGTAGCCTTATCTTGCTCAGTTCTCGCGAACTGACTCTTGTGGAAAATTTGTTGCAGATGGATTTTGCGAGTAGATGAGGGATAGACTTGTAGATTTTTACATCAACCTCAGTTGAGAAGTTCTTTTGCATGAATCCTTTTTATATTGTTCAACTATTGATAACATCTAGTGGAAAATTTAGAAGAGGATCAATGTCTTAGTATATTGTATCGTGGATTATGTCGTCTTAACTTTGGAACCTTGAATTGTCTGTCTATCTTGGAAAATATAAGAAAAGTTGGATTACCGCTTGTTGAGTGACCTTAATGGATTATCGGTATTCTAAGAGTTGATGTAACCTTATTTCGTTTTCGTAAATGAGTATTGTTAAACTTTACCCCTACGATTAAATGTTGAGTTAAATCTTTCTAAGACTTAGTAATAGTGTGTTATAAGTAAAATAAAATGGGTTGTTTAATACTTATAGAAGTTAAACTAAAATTTATATTGCAAATAAATTAGTGTAGAGGTGACCAACTTGAGAGCATGTAATTCCATAAGTGATCAAAGATGAAACTATCCTTTGTTAAGTAACATTATATAACTTGATATCCCTAGCTACACTAATGAACACTATCCCTTTCATGGTGAAATTCTTAAACGAACTTAAAGGAAATATATGGTTAGTTATGGAAGATAATAAGATTTAATAAGCAGGAGAAAACAATTTAGAAACCACGCAATCTATCTCTCAGCCATTGGAAGGTAAATTGTTTTATTTTTATAAAACTCATTTAGTAAAGCCTAAGTAAAATCTTTAATAATTTTGGTTAAGTTTCTCAAGTTTCAATTAAATCTTGGTAATAACAAATGAGGTCTTGAAGATGATTTCAACTCAACCTTCTCCCTCTAACCTTTTTCCAAGGTGCTTTGTCTTTCTTCTCTTAAGTGTGTTGAACGCAAACCCATGTTGTCATATGGGCATGAACAAGTTCTAGTAGCGTAAGTGTAAATAGATGGCCTTGTGGAATTAAATTACCCCTTTCTCTAAATAAATGAATTAAGCAAATAAATGTCATAATAGAGAAGTTTTAAAGATGATTACTCAGTGTAAAAAGAATAAACTTAGCTTGGTAAGATGAATTGTATGAATCATATCTTGAGCCTCCTTGAAAACGTAAGCTAAGAATTGCAAGATGTCTTTTTTAAAATAAATAACCCTCAAGAATATCTCATTGTGGATGGCCCTAACTGTAAGTGTGTTCTGTGGTTGGACTTCTATGTTGTCATGTCAAAAAAAAGAAAAAGTGTATTATCCTTTTGGGTGTGAACGTTTCCGTCTTGACCTTGTGGTCATCCCGTAACAAGTGGTTCCCGAGTTGGTTGTAACTTTAGCTAAAATGTCAATGTAATCGGTGATTAAATTAATCCATAAGGAGATTTGAGTTAGGTGTGGAATTATCGCACTTGTTGCTTTATAATGTGGAATTAGTAATTATTATAATGGGAAAAGTTATCAGTTGAATTTAATTTTATTTAAGACTTTGGTTGTTAACACTTTAAAAAAATTATTCCATAATTTTGTAACTAAACGTAGGTTTTCATGGGTCTCAAGTGGGAGGTTTTAGTGGGCGTGACACCCAACATCTTTTAGTACCTTTTCAATGGCTTCATGGGCCATATTTTTGTCCACTATAGAGATGGTTGTATCAACCAAGTTGTTTGGAAAATCAAGAACTTGCTTGTGCAGTTTTAGGAGCCTTTGGAATTCATTGTAAGCAGTCATACATATTATATTTGCGTCAATGTCGATAACATTAAGCAAATTAATGGTATTGAGATATTGATGATCACAATTTCAACAAAATTTATGCAATCCAAAGATTCCTAGTTGGCTTCAATATCTTTTCTAGGTGACCGACCCCCTGTAAAAAGGTAAGAGTATTATGGTTGTTTTCAGGAAGGAGAGTGTTTTCATCCTCAAGAAATTTTCATCTAGATCTGGAAATATTTTGCAACATCCTACAACCATTCAAGTTGATCTACACACTTTCCACCATCATTGGAATCCTGATATTGAGATCTTATCAGTGTGATTAGATCCTTGCAGTTGAAGCCTTTCTTTTTTTAATAGGACTAGATCTTTTCTTACTTCATAGATTCCTCATTGGCTACCCACATATTTTATGGATTTTCTCTAGACTATCGAGTCTATCTTAGATGTCCCTATCTAGAATGAGGAAATCTCGGTCCATTCTAGTCCGGTCTGGTCTATTAACGAATGGTGGTTGGATGTATTGATTGACCAAATACTATTACATATGTAATAGACTTAACCACAATAACCCCTATATATCCATATCCATATCCATAGGGTGGGTAATTCCTCTTCTCCCTACCAGATTCCCCTCCACTGGATGGCACGAACTAACCCTCTAGTTGTATACTGAGAGATAGATGGCCGATAGGCGACTATAGAGTAGAGGTTAGGTTGAGGAGGGAGCATAGACGTACTTTATCCAATATTACTGTGTTGTAATGATTCATAAATTCTTTGTCCATGCGAAATGACTGCAACATTTCCTATTTATCACAAGACTAATATTAATGTTTCTATATACTAAATACATTTTTGTTCTAATTCATATATCACAAAGTTTAAAGGATACAACATGGTGTTACGCTCCAGTAAATTTTAACTTGTTTGTTATGAGAAACTACAGATTAATTTCTTCTGAAATGCATATTTGATAAGGAACATATGAATTGATTGCTCCATATAACTTTCATTTCACATTTTCCTTATCCTTTGTATTGATTGTGCATAAAAAATATTAATAATCTCCACTTCATTTGGCTAATTTATTCTGCATAAAACCACATTTCGTGGTTACTCTTTTGTTAATAAAGGTTTGTATGGTGATTTTGCATGTCTTGCTATAACATAGAGGAAGATTTTTTGTTTCTCTGGCCTCCAACACATATTTAACGCCATATCCTCTCCCTCCACACACATTCTTCCTCCCTCCCCTTCTCCTGCCAAGTTCTTCCACTACTCAATTTGTCATCCTCTTTTACACACTTATGGTTCCTTCTCCCCACGACATTTACTATTTCGATGCAATAGTTACCTCCCCTATCGGCATATCCATCACACTTTTGCGGTGCGATTGCTAGTTTAGATCTATGGCTTTTGATCTCCTTATTTTTGTTTTTAATATTTTATTTTGGTTTGATTTATTTGTTTTTGAGTGCATATTATTTTTATAATATGATTTGAGTGCGTTGTTGGTTGGACTGTCGGATTACCACAAGAATGGTGTTGCAAAGGTTATAGTGCATGTATTGTAGGTGTTCAAAAGAAAAAGAAGCAAAATCAATACACGTATACATTACACCCGAATGAAATGCCTCCTAAACCTCAATCTTCTTCTTCTTCTTCTACATATAACAAACAAAACAACGACATGCAGTAGTTTCCTCTCAGAGACAATTGAACTCGCTTCAGATACAGATACATATCCAGATTAATCAATTTGTATATAGTAAAATGAGGAGATAATAGGGTTACAAATTTATCTCCCTGTGCAGTTCTGATTTAACATTCAAGTGTGGAAACAACAGTAGGAAGCATGGCCACACATGAGCCTCACCGTGTGTATCATGCCGTCCCCGTCGAACAAATGGCGCCCAATGGAAGGCTCGAACTACTAAATACCTTAATTAACATATAAATTAATTAAGAGCTTAAAAGTGCTTTCAACTACCAAATAGTTTTTGTTTAGTAGTAATTAAAACAATAACTAACAATACTGGAAAGTTATAATTGTAGTTGATATGCATTGAGGATAAAAATAAAAGTAAAGCTTGAAAACCATCAGCCTTTGTACAATATAGTAGAAAATAACCACTAAAATATGAGAATAGTATATCTGTTTGATTATTAGGGGGGTTCATTGGCAACTTCTTTATCATATTTGGATTTAATATCACTCAATATTCACATGGTTCATAATTATAACCAGGAATTGAGAAAATAGTTATTTCTTCTCTAATAGTTCTTATTAAGAAAGTTAGATGGTTGTACTCTAAGCTATTCTCTTAGCATGTTTAAAATCATTATGAAAAATATCAACTTTGTTTTTTTGTTCGAAAATGAATCAATTCGAAAAAGGGGACATTACATATTATCAACATATAAGTTAATTAAGAGCTTAAAACTTCTCTCAACTACCAAATAGCTTTTTTGAATAGTAAATAGAACAAGAACTATCAAGAGTGAAAAGTTATAATTGTAGTTGATATGTATTGAGGATAAAAACTAAAATTAAAGATAGAAAACTAGCAGCCTTTGTACAATAGAGTAGAAAAATACCACTAAATATGAGAATACTATATCCATTTGATTATTAAGGGGTTCATTGGAAACTTATGTTTCATATTTGGATTTAATATCACTCAAGATCCACATGGTTCATAGTTATAACTAGGAATTGGGAAAATAATTATTTCTTATCTAACAATTCTTATTAAGGAAGTTAGATGGTTGGGCTCTAAGCTCTTCTCATAACATGTTTAAAATCATTATGAAGGATATCAACTTCGTTTTATTATTCATATTTTACTTCTACTAAAGTTTCATACATGAAGTTGTTCATCATGTTGAATAATACCTTAATCCCTCCAGTTGATTGGCTGCCAAATGTTTCCATTTTCATCAACACTATTTTACTATGCTTAAAATCACTATCAAGGAGATCATTTTTTCCGTTCTTCTGATTTTATGTTGATTGAATTTCCCTTTCATGAAGTCATACATCATTGCAATTGATGCTTTAACAACCCTCATTAATTGGCTGCTAGTTGTTTTTATTATCAATCTGATTAGAAAATCTTCAACAATATGTCAATAAACAACACTTGAGTGACAATTAATGAAAACTAATTTACGTAGTTAAATGATCGAGATACAAGATACATTGTAATCAAAGAGAAAATAAGTCTAAGTGGGGGGAATTCAACTACATTGGATTTATATTCTCCATCATAACAGAAGAGACATTTTGTTGATAATAGATCAAAAGATAAGGTTGAAGTAATGATCAACTTACTAATCAAAACTTAGAAGTAAAATTATTATGTTTATTTTATACATATATCATAATATGTTTGTCAAATGAATGTTTTATAAATTAATTATGTTGACTTGTTAATTGTAAATTAAACAGTTGTAGCTATAATTTCATTTTATAACATGATAAAATTGCAAGACATTGTCTGAATTAAAGACACTCCAATCCCCAATTACTCAACCAACACTCGAAGTACCAAGGTTTCCACCCACCATACTATCAAAGTTTAGTATGAAAAAATATGGCTTGGAGGGAAGCCCATTTTGAATTTTCTTAGCAAATCTTGATTCCTATCGGGAATATATACTTATGACCACTTAACAAAATATGTTGATGTGATATTAATCAGTACTAATTTTATTTTAAATATGTTTTGATTGGATGTGTTTGTTTTAGAATAATATATATTGGTTATACATTATGACTTTTATTGTTTTCAAAAACAAATAGAATAGAAATACTTTTATTATTACTATTTTAAATTTATTTTTTATGTTTATTTGTTAATTGTTCTCTATTTTAGAATTATCATTTTATTTAATTGTTATGAATTTGTATTTTTTAGTATGATATTTATGTATTTAAGTATTTTATTTGTTTGCTTCTACTTCGAATATTGTCTTTGTGTACTACATTGCATATACATAAGGGTTAAATGGCATCCATGTAGTTAATGTTCATTGAAGTCACACATAATGCTTCCTAACAGGTGTTAAGATTAAATGGCATGTATGTCATCAATTGGCATGAAATATGTGTTTGGTTCGTTAGCATATATGCGTCACTGATGAGTGTCTAAGTTACACAATATGGCGGTGCATCGTGGGTCATGGTGTATTTATGCATGTACGGCTAAGGCGTATCAAATTAGCATGACATGGACATGGTTACTGAGAATCAAAGTTGTATGGTGTGTGTCCTTGTGTGTGCTGGGATCACATGACATGGGTTGTGAATAGTGTATTTTTGTGCATTTGAGTCACATGGTATGTATTGTTTGCATGATGTGTATGTGTGAATGTGACATCTATCCATGCATTCTAAGTATCAATATGGTGGCATGTGTCATTTAGGATTCAGATGGTTTATTCGTGCATGTATGGCTAAGGCGTATCAAATTAGCATGGCATAGACATGGTAAATAAACATCAAAGTTGTAATGTGTATGTCCTCATGTGTTGTGAACAATGTATTTTTGTGCATCTAAGTCACATGGTATGTGTAGTTTACATGATGTGCATGTGTGCATGAGTGACATCTATCTATGCAAACCTATGATCTCTCCACACCACAACTCAAACCTCATCGTTTCCACTTATAGAAGTAACAACATGCTCAAACAATTACGATTTCTAGATGCAACCAACGTCCAATTCGAACAATTGTGGGAGGAGGATAGTGGTAGTTGTTTTGTTTCCATGATTTTCAACAAAATTATCATGGAATTTCAGCCATGAGCATCCACCATGATGCAGTGAGGCATGTGTGCCAGGAGTATGGAGGCCTTCTTTTAGCTCTCAAAGTGATAAGGCAGGTGATGACAGACGTCACCCACTCAAATGAATGGAAATTTTCATTGAACAGTTTGTAGAGGCACAAATTTAGCTATGATGCTCTGGCAGGAATTTGACATTTCTCTACAATTATGTTTTCTCTACCTATCTTCCTTCCCGAAGTTGAATTCATCTTTACTCCAAATGTTAGGAAGATATGGTTTGTAGAAGGGGTTGTGAGTGGACATGGTCCTCTCCAAACAATACAAAGATTCACCAATCTATTAGCTGAACGTTGTCTTCTAGAGCCACTTCTTAAGGATTCAGGTGGAAGTATGATATGTTTCATGGTGCATGATGTTTTGTTTGATGTAGCACAAAAATTGCTGAGAAATAAGAGCAATGCTTCTTCCGTGGCTGGGAGAGATTTACAAGAGTTGGTCAACGCACGTCAGAATTTCATTGATCATTAACAATTGAACTGATGTTCCAAACACATTGGGATCTTCTTATATATGCTCCTGGTTAATGTAGACTAATCCATATTTTACATAAAATCCCCGACATGTGATTGAAATAATGATCTCTCTCATGGTGTTGGGTTTGTCACAGACTACCCTCCACTCCTTGTTAGGAAGTAGTGGATTGAAAGAATGATCTCTCTCATCTTTATTCCAAATACGAGCTTTCATCTGGCATTTCATAATTAACTTCCATAAAACTTATGGACATTGGAACTTGCAATTATTTTCAAAAATATTAAATAGTATTTTTTTATACTATTAATAAAATATATAACAATTTATTGTTTTTATATTTACCTATTGTTAATATATATTAGTATATTTTACATATAAATATATAAACATATTTGTTAGATGTTGTTGTAAATGCTGTGGTAGACATGTTTGCACAATTTTGAACCTTACACATGGCACGTGAAAAATTTAATCGATCGTTGACATCTTCAATTGTTTCACGATCGTTGACATCTTGCACTTAAAAACAATTCCAAAGGATTGGTGCCGAGAAATAAATAAACAAGGGAATTCATATTGGTTTGTTCTAGACGTGATCTTGAATATTTATTATGACAACATTCTTTGCCACAAACTGAGAGAATCATGTTCAAGAATGTATCGCTTAAAACTTGATTCACAAAAGGGCTAGGAAGTCGTTTAATAGTTGTCACTATTAGGCTTTTACTAGATGGACATTACTTTATAAGTGTTAGATTTTTCCATGTGACATATGCTCACATTTCGTGACTTTAAAGTGTCATTTTTAAAATGTTTTACATAACACCGTTTTAATTGTCGGTCAAACTCCCCGTTTGGAAGTGTGGCTGGTTTTGGAATATCTTGATTTTCACACTATAGTTTTATATATTTAAGCTCTTTCGACATTAGTTGTGTTTGTTTTTCCATTGTGTTTGTTTTTCCATATTGTTCATAACATATCAAAGTCTCATAAAACCATGCTTCCACATAATGGTTCCACCCAATATTATCCTCTCCCAATTGCTTCTCCTCCCTCTAACCCCCTCTTCCTCTTTTATGTTTTGCTCCCTCAAAATCAACCTCATATTAGACTTTCCCTTCGACATTCGCATCCCATGCGATTGCTAGTTTTACTAAAATAATTTAGTATTCCTCGACTTCATCTCGCTACACCCCGAAATGTCACTAGAAGTCTTTTTGGATGCCGGCCCAACAAAGCGACAAATAGCGAGTCGCGACAACCATATGTGTTATAATTCCTTGTTTACCTGGCCGTCAAATTTGAAGCTTCTGTTTACGTCTCTTTATAAACCCAACCTCCCTCTACGAGTTCACAAGTAAATTGAGATTTCTACGGAGGTTTAAACGGCTGTCATTCTCATAAAATGAAGGTAATATAAATACTTTTTCTCTTCCCTGAATTCAGAATTCCTCTGCACATTCCTTTTCTAATGGCGAGTGATTAACATCAGCTTATTATGTCTGGTTCGAATCTGCAGAAAATAGTGGTAAAATTGGCCATCGATTTGGTTGCAGGTATCCAAGGTATGACGCATCTGTTTTAAAACCCTACAATTAGCTTTAAAATTCAAACCTAGCATTAAGTTTATTCTGCCGCATAATGTGATATATGGATGAATACCAGGCGTGGATTCTGTGGCGGTGGACATGGAGAAGAATCAGATCACTGTAATAGGGGCCGTAGATCCCCTGTTTTTGTCCTCCAAATTCAGAAAATTCGGTTTCACAGAGCTGGAGAGGGAGGAGAAAAAGTCACGGAGCGATGCAGAGAAAGAGGAAGAAAACAAAGCACAAGTTCAAAGAATTGTGTTTGTGCTCAGCACACCCTCAGAATACACAGTTGTTGTCAGTGAGGATAATCTTATTAATTCGTGCCTGGAACCTACTAATGGTTGCACCATCTGTTGAAGGAACATATTTTCTTTATTGTCTGCAACAATTCTGAGAGAGGCATGGTGAAAAGAGTTACAATTTTCATTTTTTATATTGTAAGTTCTTTGTAATTTTTAAACATTCATTTGAGATGGTTGTGATTAATTTCTGGCGATTGGATGCTGTTATGTATGTGATACAAATTCTAAATTAAATAATATTTTATTATAAATAAATAGAATGTGTTTCAATAATTTTAAGGTTGGATACAAATGCCGGGGTGTATACCCCTATGTTTGTTGATATTTTAGTGTAATTTCTGGACAACGAAATTGTAAAGAATGGATGTAACCCTAGTAGTAGCATATATTTGAGGGTAACTCTTTGAATGGAGCAGATTTGAATTAAGGATAATTTGAGTGTCATCAGATCAAAATTAAAAATTAAAAGATATTTGAATTAAGGATAAATAAGTTCACACAAGTGCTGTCCATAAGATCAAAATCAAAAATTAAAGAAATTTGAATGAAGGATAAATAAGTCCATGCAAGTGTTGTTCCTGAGTGTTACGGGATGAAAATTAAAAATTAAAAAAATATTCAACCATAGATAAATGAACAAATGAATTTCTAAATAAATTCCAAAGTCAGGTTTGCAGAGACAGTGGTAATATGGGTGTTATCAAGCACTCTGTACGCATGCATCATTGTATACAGCCTATATTTATTTATATGCTAGTGCAATCCTCAAATAACAAGATTGTAAGGAACAAATACAACTAAACAACAAGAGCAGCAGTGCTGCTAAGTACTGCCATAGCTCAAATGACAATGCACATGTTGATGGTATACTACAAAATGTGAATTGATTGGACTACGAATCTATGGCTTGCATTTGTTGAAACTATGTAAATATCTCAGAGAAAAAGTGTCTTGGGTATGTTGCAATGATCATGTTCCATTATATAACACCTCATACAATCATTTTGTCAAACACTTCACATGCATAAACTAAACTTCAACACTTACCATACATGGAATAAAAGTGTTTCACAAAAGTTTGCATGTGGGAAACTTGGATTCCGTGTTACTGATGTGGGAGAGGATTTTCTTAGCCTCTAAAATGGTTTCTTTGAAGTCCAGGTATGCAATGGTTAAATATATGTGGAAGAAATTAACGAGGATGGTGTTTAATAAAGAGAATTTGAGCGCCTCATTCAGCCGACCTTATCTACATAATGTTGTGAGATTCACGGTAATTGATGAAATCAGGATTGGCATTCTGTGATTATGATTAAGGTGTGTGTGCTTTGTTAAACAATCTATTTCTGGTATAAGAAGAAGGAAACACCATCAATGCCTTTTTCCTACAAAGCGGTTTTGTGTCTATCTACTTATTTCTATGAATGATAATGGCAATGATTCAAAGATGTGAATGTTGATGCAGAAATATTTTAGGAAAGAAAATGATGAGGTGTGATTCCGTGTGAGCAACAAACAACAAGGAAGCAAAAAGATAGCCTATTCAAATGGAGAAGCAGGGGATTGAAATTTGAGTTTGAAGCATTGTGGTAGGTAAGAAGTGTGACTGTGTTTCCAACTTTCCTATCTGCTCAGCTTTATTTGATGGAGACCACTCTAGTTTAGACATAATCTAGTAGTTTGTTGTCTCCCGCTTAATTTAGAAAGAGTTTCTAAATATGGTTTTCAATGAAACATCATGTAAACATTTTATGTTGATTGAATTTCCCTTTCATAAAGTCATACATAATTGCAATTGATGCTTTAACAACCCTCATTAATTGGCTGCTAGTTGTTTTTATTATCAGTTTGATTAGAGAATCTTCAACAATATGTCAATAAACAACACTTGAGTGACAATTAATGAAAACTAATTTACGTAGTTAAATGATCGAGATACAAGATACATTGTAATCAAAGAGAAAATAAGTCAAAGTAGGGGGAATTCAACTACATTGGATTTATATTCTCCATCATAATAGAAGAGACACTTTTTTAATAGTAGATCAATAGATAAGGTTGAAGTAATGATCAACTTACTAATCAAAACTTAAAAGTAAAATTATTATGTTTATTTTATAATTATATCATAATATGTTTGTCAAATGGATGTTTTATAAATTAATTATCTTAACTTGTTAATTGTAAATTAAACAATTGTAGCTATAATTTCTTTTTATAACATGATAAGATTGCAAGACATTGTTTCCAAAATAAAGACACTGCAATCCCCAATTACTTAACCAACACTTTAAATACCTAGGTTTCCACCCACCATACTATCAAAGTTTAGTATGAAAAATATGGCTTGGAGGGAAGCCCATTTTGAATTTTCTTAGCAAATCTCAATTCCTATCGAGAACAAATACATATGACCTCTTAACAAAATATGTTGATGTGATATTAATCATTACTACTTTTATTTTAAATATGATTTGATTGGATGTGTTTGTTTTAAAAAATATATATTGGTTATATTATGACTTTTATGTTTTAAAAAACAAATAGAATATAAATACTTTTTATTATTACTATTGCAAATTTGTTTTTTAATGTTTATTTGTTAATTGTTATCTATTTTAGAATTATCATATTATTTAATTCTTATGAATTTGTATTTTTAAGTATGATATTTATGAATTTAAGTATTTATCTGTTTGATTATATGTATATTATCTTTGTGTACTCCATTGCATTTACATCATGGTTAAATGGCATGCATGTAGCTAATGTTCATTGAAGTCACGCATAGTGCGTCCTCACTGGTGTCAAGATGAAATGGCATGTATGTCATCAATTGGCATGAAATATGTGTTTGGTCCATTATCATACATGCATCACTGATGAGTGTCGAAGTTACACAATATGGTGGTGTATCAAATTAGCATGGCATGGATATAGTTAATGAGAATCAAAGTTGTATGGTGTGTGTCCTTGTGTGTGTTGGGGTCAAATGACATGGTATGCATTGTTTGCATGATGTGTATGTGTGAATGAGTGACATCTATCAATGCATTCTAAGTATCAATATGCTGGCATGTGTCACTTAAGATTCAGGTGGTGTATTTGTGCATGTATGGCTAAGGTGTATCAAATTAGCACGACATAGACATGGTTAATGAACATCAAAGTTTAATGTGTATGGCATCATGTGTGTGAATAGTGTATTTTTGTGCATTTGAGTCACATGGTAAGTTTATGACGTGTATGTGCGAATGAGTGACATTATCTATGCATACCTATAATCTCTGCATCAAACCTCATCGTTGCCACTTCTAGAAGTAACAACATGCTCAAACAATTACAATTTCTAGATGCAACCAACGTTGAACACTTGTGGGAGGATGATAGCTGGTAGTTGTTTATTTCCATGCTTTTCCACACAATTATCATGGAATTTCACTAATACATGTTCAAGAACATATCGCTTAAAACTTAACACAAAAGGGCTAGAAGTCGTTTAATAGTTGTCACTATTAGGCTTTTACTAGATGGACATTACTTTATAAGTGTGGTATGCCCACATTTCGTGACTTCAAAGTGTAATTTTTAAAATGTAAGTGTCAAACTTTCCATTTGAAGCGTGGTTGGTTTTTAGAATATCTTGACATGTTTTATATATTTAAGTTTGACATTAGTTGTGTTTGTTTTTCCATGATGTTCGTAACATATGTCTCATGTGAATGGTTCCACATAATGGTTGACATCTATTGCTTCTCCTCAATACATTCCTCTTTTATGTTTTGTCCCTCAAAATCAACCTCATGTATTGACTTTCCCTTCGGCATTCACATGTCATTGCTAGTTTTATTAAAATAATTTAGTATTCCTCGAGTTCATCTCGCTACACCCCGAAATGTCACTCGAAGTCTCAAGGATGCCGGCCCAAGAAAGCAACAAATAGCGAGTCGCGACAACCATATGTGTTATAATTCCTTGTTTACCTGGCCGTCAAATTTGAAGCTTCTGTTTGCATCTCTTTATAAACCCAATCCCCCTCTACGAGTTCATAAGTAAATTGCGATTTCTACGGAGGCTTAAACGGCTATCGTTCTCATAAAATGAAGGTAATTTAAATAGTTTTATTCTTCCCTGAATTCAGCATTCCTCTGCACATTCCTTTTCTAATGGCGAGTGATTAACATCAGCTTATTATGTATGGTTCGAATCTGCAGAAAGTAGCGGTTAAATTGGCCATCGATGCGGCTGCAGGCGTCCAAGGTATGATGCCTCTGCTTTCAAACCCTAGAATTACCTTTAAAATTCAAACCCTAGCATTAAATTTATTCTGGATGAATACCAGGCGTGGATTCTGTGGCGGTGGACATGGAGAAGAATAAAATAACTGTAATAGGGCAGTAGATCCCCTGTTTTTGTCCTCCAAATTCAGAAAATTCGGTTTCACAGAGGTGGTGAGTGAGGAGAAAAAGTCTGAGAGCGATGCAGAGAAAGAGGAAGAAAACAAAGCACAAGTTCAAAGAATTGTGTTTGTGCTCAGCAAACCCTCAGAATACACAGTTGTTGTCAGTGAGGATAATCTTATTAATTCATGCCTGAAACCTACTAATGGTTGCACTATCTGTTGAAGGAACATATTTTCTTTATTGTCTGCAACAATTCTGAGAGAGGCATGGTGGGTCATGTGACCATATTTTCTTTAATATCTTTAAAAAGATTAGTTACAATTTTCATTTTTGATATTGTAAGTTCTTTGTGATGTTTGAACATTCATTTGAGATGGCAGTGATTAATTTCTGGCGATTGGATGCGGTTATGTATGTGATACATATTCTAAATTAAATAATATTTTATTATGAATAAATCGAATGTGTTTCAATAATTTTAAGGTTGGATACAAATGCCGGGGTGTATACCCCTACGTTTGTTGATATTTTAGTGTAATTTCTGGACAACGAAATTGTAAAGAATGGATGCAACTCTAGTAGTAGCATATATCTGAGGGTAACTCTTTGAATACAGGAGATTTGAATTAAGGATAATTTGAGTGTCACCAGATCAAAATTAAAAATTAAAAGATATTTGAATTAAGGATAATTTGAGTGTCCCCAGATCAAAAATAAAAATTAAAAAATATTTGAATTAAGGATAAATAAGTCCACACAAGTGTTGTCCTTAAAGATCAAAATCAAAAATTAAAGAAATTCAAATGAAGGATAAATAAGTCCACGTAAGTGTTGTTCCTACGGGATGAAAATTAAAAATTAAAAAAACTATTCAACCATAGATAAATGAACAAATGAATTTCTACATAAATTTTAAAGTCAGGTTTGCAGAGACTGGTAATATGGATGTTACCAAGCACTCGATACACATACATCATTGTAAACAACCTATATTTATGTATATGTTAGTGCAATTCTCAAATAACAAGATTGTAAGGAACAAATACAACTAAACAACAAGAGCAGCAGCGCTGCTAAGTACTGCCATAGCTCAAATGACAATAATGTACATGTTGTTGGTATACTAGAAAAGGTGAACCAATTGGACTACAAATCTATTGCTTGCATTTGGTGAAACTATGTAAATGTCTCAGAGAAAAAGCATCTTGGGTACGCTGCAATGATCATGTTCCATACTATGACATATCATATAATCATTTTGTCAAACACTTCACATACATATACTAAATTTCAGCACCTACCGTACATAGAATAAAAGTGTTTCGTTGCAAAAGTTTGCATGTGGGAAACTTGGATTCCGTGTTACTAATGTGGGAGAGGATTTTCTTAGCCTCAAAAATGGTTTCTTTGAAGTGCAGGTATGCAATGGTTAAATATATGTGGAAGAAATAAATGAGGATGGTGTTTAATAAAGAGAATTTGAGTGCCTCATTCAGCCGACCTTCTCTAAATAATGTTGTGAGATTGGTAGTTTATGAAATCAGCATTGGTATTGTGTGAATATGATTAAGGTGTTTGTGCTCTATTAAACAATCTATTTCTAGTACAAGAAGGAAACACCATCGAAGCCTTTGTCCTACAATCCTACAAAGCGGTTTTGTGTCCATCTACTTATTTCTATCAATGATAGTGGCGATGATTCAAAGATGTGAATGTTGATGCAGAAATGTTTTAGGAAATAAAAATGATGAGGTGTGACTCCATGTGAGCAAAAAATAGTAAGGAAGCAAGAAGATTGTCCATTCAAATGGAGAAGCAAGGGATTGAAATTTGTAATTGAAGCATTGTGGTAAGAAGTGTGACTGTGTTTCCAACTTCCCTATCTGCTCTTGTTTATTTGATAGAGACCACTCTAGTTTAGACATAATCTAGTAGTTTGTTGTCTCCCCGCTAAATTTAGAAAGAGTTTCTAAATATGATTTTCAATCAAACATCATGTAAACATTTTTGGCTCTCTCATCTAAACTGTACATTGGAAGGCGGGGTTGCAATAATCAAAGTGGGTGCGTCAAGCATTGTAGAAGCCACTGTTGTGTTGTTTTTAAGATAAAGATCCAAAGTAACCATCACAGACATTGCGTACAAAGATGGACTAAAATTAGTCGAATCTCTTTTGCCGTGTGCAAAATTTATCCATTGCGATGTCACGAAAGTGAAAGATGTTAGAGCAGCTATGGATTTAACCATTCAAAAATTCAGACGACTACACATTATACTTAACATGTAGAAATCATCGATATCCAAGAATTTCCTAGAGTAGCCTAGAGTAGAAACTAGAGGTGTTGTCCATACCACAGATAGTGCCCTGAAATTATGAGTTAAAATATAATTCCAAATGAGCTCTAGTATTAGATGTCAAAATTTAAAGTATCTACCCACATAAATGTTTCTTTACAAGCTGCATACTGAAAGTAATCTGATACGAAACCTCCTATGAATCCATTTGCAATCACCACTTCATCTAGTTTGGCAGAGGATGGGAAGCTGAACATTCGTTCAATTCCAATAATAGCCAAAGGCCATCCTGCAAGATCATGTAAGCATAGAAAGATGTGCATAATAAATTAGGAGGCATTATACCAAAATTTTGCAGGATTTACCAGTAACGTGTACCAAGTAGAAAAAACTACGAAGGGAGGGAGAGCATTCCATATGGAATGGTAAAAATAGGTAATGATGCTATGCTTTACGAGATGGGATTCACTTTTTTCATACTAAAGGAAGAGATAATGCTCTTACTACACAAGTTCTGATACATTGAAACAAATGATGAATCAATGAGAGTAAAGTTGACTTCTTCGAACATTTAAGTTACTTAAAAATCATATACATATTACATATATGAGAAAAGTATCAGCTCCTAGGATTACATGACGCTTGAAAATAAGTAATCCTCTCATAAGTTTTTCTTGGCAAACCACTAAATTAATTTTCTCCCTATTATCCATTTGCAGTGAGATACCAGATAGGCAAAAAGATTGTCTGTCACTAATTGCGGTATTCTATGTTGTCAATGGAATAAATATCATGAGATCACTTTTTCTTCAAAATTGGTGAAGGCTACAATAACATCTCAATTTGTAAGCCAATCAAATTGAAGATAAATGAAATTTTGTAATTATTTTGCTAAGAAATATGCAACTTTACTAATATTTATTATGGATGTGAAATTTTTTATTAGTTTATGAAAATGATAACAAGTCCTAATTGGTTGAAAAATATGAATAATAATAACTATAGTTGGGCAATACTTTGGAGATACCTCCTTAAAAAATTAAAACTCAATAAGAATTCTTCTTAATCAAAATAAATAAATAATTTATGTTACCACATAGATAAACAAGGGTAAAATTTAACGAATGCTCTCGAAGGTGATGTCTTGTGGGTAGAGGGGAGGAAATTTATATAGGATATTTTTAAAACAAATATGAAAGTAAACGAGTTCCGTAAGAGTTTTGACTTGTGAAACAAGTCTACTATCTCACGATTAATTTCAATGTGAACATATTGTGA
Source organism: Taxus wallichiana var. yunnanensis (assembly GCA_018340775.1). Taxonomy (NCBI): domain Eukaryota; kingdom Viridiplantae; phylum Streptophyta; class Pinopsida; order Cupressales; family Taxaceae; genus Taxus; species Taxus wallichiana. Next base: position 783,605,050 of record CM031240.1, on the reverse strand, counting down.
GAAAACATGATTATAAAAACCTATATAAGTATGTTCAACAATATAAAAAGAAGTGGATATTTCTATAAAATTTTAAATTTTAAATTAAAATTATACTTACAATAATTTATTTTTGATAAATAGAATCATAAGGATATTTCTTTGACAAGAAACACATGACAATAAATATCAACCTTATTGTCCTTTTAAAAATTTAGAAAATAGATTTTCCTTGGTATGTACCCTCATATCTCATATAGAATTAAATATATAGGGTGCCTATTTGTGAGTTTTTTTGAATTAAAATAGTCGAAATTTATGAGTTAAAACTAATTCATTAAGTGACATGATATTGTGGCCCACATGCTACTAAAATATTACTAACAATCGCATATGGAATGTGTGATGAAAACATCAAAGAGGATTATTCGAAGAAGTTATAGTTGAGGGAAATAAGCAAGGCAGGGGGGGTAAGAGGGTAACAAAGAAGAAGATTGAGGGAGAAGTCATGGATTATGATAAGTGTTATGGGAACCTATGCTTAAATCCTATTTCTTACGAATAGATATATAGGAAACAAGTTTCCATCAATGGCCATTAACACAACACCTTGACCTCTCATTTTTGTAATGCTTGACAGACATAGTTATTGAGACTTGCATTTTGAAATGCTTTTTAGTGTAAGTAATGGTTGAGGCATTGGCAAAAGATGGAATCAAATTTCATGCACATCGTTTCCTCCTTTGATCGTCAAGGTCATCTAAGGTTAGAAATAGGTAACATTTGAATTTGAAGATTTTAATTTGGTGGATGGTCAGAAAATTATAATTCGGAAACTCGATGGGAAGAGTAAAATCAAATAAGGAACCAACAAATCTAAAGGCATGGAATATGTTGAATGCATGGATTTCGATGGAGGGTAGTTAGAGGAGATGACTACCCTTTTTGAAGGCATGGGGACATGCATATCCAACATCATCTAGTTATTTGGAAAGTCGGCCAATGTAATGTTCAAGCACCACATGTAATGCATAATGATGGTTGAGATGAAGGAAGATGCAAACTCTAGTGATCTGGTCAATGGTGTGTGGAGATGTTAGATGCGAGAAAGAATAGATCATAATGCTTAATACATGCTCCATAATGAAATATGATATCGAGCTTGTCAAAGGACCGACAACGTAAATAATGATGCATAATGATTTGAAAAATTAATGGAAATCTAAAACAAAATAAATTTGGCAGGTGTAGTCGAACTCAGTGAAAGTGTAATCTTCAATGCTAGCATGATCCCAACCGAAGCGTAGATGGAGATGAGGAAATCGCTTTACAAGGGTCTGCAGAGGAGAACAAGCGAGGAAAATAACAAAAGGTGTTTTCCAAGGAGGAATGAGGAATGGGGATCCTTTTGTGGGACCTCCTCTCCTAAATAACAACACTCAAAAATTATTTTACGACACAAATATGGTCATAAGGCAAGGAAAATATACAAGTGATGGTGTCTTCTTTTATAGTATGTGTTTTTTCGACACAATGGAGAATTCTTTAGTTGTGGGTTTGTTTCTGTTATTTTGTTACAGGTTGTGGGTTTTGGATCAAAAGATTCACACTTGGGGTCTTTCCAACCTCAAACCCAATAAGTACATATACAAAATGTAATATGAGTTATAACCTAATCAAAAATAGTAGCAATATTAAGAATAATGTTGCACCACATATATTAAAATCCATACGAGAGGGCTTGGTAAGTAAACAATGTTACCTTGTTCATTAGTTCTACGACATCAACACCTAGTCATTATTCAACTAAAAGAAATCAAATTTGTTTCTAAGGAAAAAGGGGAAAATGGGATTTGTTATTTTTTATGGCATCGAGACTTTCATTTGTATGTTGTTCTATTTATTATATAATACGAAGACATGAATGTAAATTTGGAATGAAAATGCAGGGATTAAATGCATGCATGCCCCATGCCTCTTCCACAATTGAAATTGTCCTTGCCCAAATAATATATACTATATGTGCTCTACTTTACTATCTCAATGTTACTTGCATTATTCACGTGACTAAAATTTGCACTTAAATAGGAAAAAATAAAAAGGGGGAAATATAATAGGTTCCGCATGACTTTAAGTTGTGCTTAAATGGGGCCCCATAATATTCTTTGCATCTTAACGACATCTCACAATGGCTAGGTAAAGACCTTGAAAATGCAAACATCCATAAGTGGATTGTGGGCCACATTCTCGGTTGAATTATGTGTAAGTGCACCAATATGAGGTGCCAAAAGTGAAAATAAGCAAAACACATATGCATTTTGCAATAACGTGATCACATTATGTTTTCTCAAGCTCGATAATTCACGAACCTAAAATGCATGTGTGCTATAACATGTACACATTTCTAGTGCTATGAAACACATACGTATTTTGAGCTATATGAAGTTTAGAAGGGCTGAAGGAGCCATATTTACTAAAATAAATGTTATATTATTTCTTATAATTTAAATTTATTTTAGTAAATATAAGAAGTTAGGGTTACTCTGCACCTAATGGAAGTGGTCCCATAGCTCTAACAATTATAATATAGAAGATAGTTTTTTAAAATCTAATCTGGTTAGTACTTACTCATTTTAGAATTTCAGCAATGACCTAAAACTTTCACACCATATATATTGTAGTCGCTCTTTGTCTTAGGAAAACATATAGTCATTTTGTAAGTTTTTTGACCTTCTGGATTAGATTTTGGCCCTACCACTGCTTGAATTAGTACCAATTTTGAAATTTGGTCCATAATTCACTTTAGTGACCATGAATCAGTTGTATGATGCTTGTCTACTTCTTACTAAAATGAGATCCTCACTTTGTAGATAGAGGATTGCTCCCTGAATAGGATTCCTATCCTATTGCAAAAATGAAGTGATTGTAATGTGCCTCCTGTTTAAGATTTAATCACTTTACTAGGGGTTGAATGAGTTTTTATGAATAATACCAAGTGAATCTCATCAAGTGAACTCATATGATTGCTCATTCTTAGAAATAGGGTGCTCCATATAAAGATCATCCCTTCACCTTTCCTAGCTCTTAAATCATCCTTTCATGGAATCAAATTCAATATTATCATACGTTTCTTTTCTCATATGTATCTCATGGAGATAGACGATACCTTAATACTTCACACATGATGGTCCTGGATACCTCGGTGGCATAACTAGCTCATTTTATCTTGTTCTTTGGAGAGATTTGGGTACAATGATAAAGTCAAAATATGATGATCATCAACTCACTCCATGAGCTCCACATTTTACCTTTAAATATGATGAGTCCTTCATAATTCAATTTATTGACCAAGATGAAACCTAGGTGTAAGCATGCTTATGGTACATGCACAAAGTATTTCTGAAGTTAATCCTCATGGAAATGGGTTTCCTCCTCTGGATAGGGGATGAATCCTTGAATGAAATTTGAGTATGAGTTACATGTTATTGACCTCCATAATTCACTTAAACACTACAAATCAAATGTTACTATCAATGAAACTATTCTAAAAATAAATTTTTTCCTGCAACTCAAAATTTAGGTCCTATTTCATTTTGAACTTAGAGGGGCAGCTGAAGAGTTTTGCAGTACCTAAAGAAATATTTAAGCCTTGAATCAATGTTGATTATTCTAATATCCTTCCAATTCCTATTTTGTTTCATCCTAAGTCTTTCTAGAACTCATGGAATCATCTAGAGAAGTCAACTTTTACCATTTTAACTTTCATTCCCTGCACCTGAAAACACGATCTTAAATAGATTTCTCCTGAATGGGATTTTATTTCCTAAAATTTCCTTTAGAAATTTTCAATTCTCTTTAAAATCACCCTCAGATGGTGTATATTTTCTCTAAAAACTTCCAAAGGGTGTTCAATTAGCTACAGAATGGCCAAAATTGCCTTTTTAGGCCTTCAGAGGAAGTAGTCTCTCATCAAAACTAAATGAGTTGACCGGTCACGTTAGACACTATTCCTTACACACTGAAACAAATTAAATGATCTTATTACAAATTTCTTTTGGGTCGGGGTTTTGATTTAGGTTTCGGGTTTAGGGCTCAAGGTTTAGGGTTTATGACTTAAGGTTTAGGGTTTAGGTTTTAGTGTTTAGGACTCATGGTTCAGGTTTTAGGGTTTAGGTTTTAGGGCTCATGGTTAAAGGTTTATGGTTTATGGTTTATGGTTTATGGTTTATGACTCAAAGTTAACGGTTTAGGGTTTAGTATTTAGGGTTTAGGATTTAGGTTTTGTAGTTTAGGGTTTAAGGTTTAGTGTTTAGGATTTAGCGTTTATGGATTAGGGATTCAAGTTTATGGATTCATTGTTTAGGGTTTAGGTTTTTTGGGTTTTAGGGTTTAGGGTTTAGGGTTTAGAGTTTAGGTTCATGGTTCGTGGGGGTTAGGGCTCATGGTTCAGGTTTTAAGGTTTAGGTTTTATGGTTCAGGGTTCAAGGTTCAAGGTTTAGGGTTAATGGTTTAGGATTTAGATTTTAGGGTTAAGGGTTAAGGGTTTAGGGTTTTGTTATCCCAAATTCACACCCCTAGCATATTTGGTTAGAATGAGCCCCACACATAAATAAAACATGAAGGGAAACATTTCAGACCCCGAGCTCGCATTCCAGAACTAGGCAAAGTGAAACAGAGGCCCAAGAGAGTCAAATTCGACCCTACATAAGAAGAAATAAAAGAAATGGCTCTTTTGAGCATTTCCATATCTTAAATCTATTTAAAGGGTAACAGAAAGACTAAAAAATGGAGGGGCGGAGGATGAGAAAGAAGAAATGACTCTGCCAAGCCGTTTTATGTCTTAAATATATTTTGCAAGCTTCAGGAAGACTTAACAATGGAATTGTAGGGTCAGAGAAGATAGAACAATGTTGCAGAGGAGCCAAAAGCAAGAAGGGGAAAAAACGGTGAGGATTAAAGTTTTCGAGCTCAAAAAAGTTTGGGAAAGGGTCCAAAATCAACTAAGTATGAAGGAGCCAGCAGAGAGAGCCACGTGTCCTAATGATGCTCCTCCAAAGATGAATCCAAAAAGGGAAACTCAAACAAGCGCCGCATCTCCATGTGTCCCAGGGCGGAACAAAGACAAAGTCAAAATGGTCAAACAAAGTCAAAGGTAGACATGGCGGGCCTCAAAATTGGCTAAGTATAAATGTGCAAGTGAAGAGTGCCAAGTGTTAGCCGGCACATTTCCAAGAGTTGGTCTAAAGGCGAGTCCCAAATGAGTAAGAGCTCGCCATGTAGCCCAGAGTCTAAAAAGAAAAGAGGGACCGTTGAAAAGTCCACAAATTGGTGGAGGCTGCCAAGTGTCCAAATGGTGTTGATTCAAGGATTGAATAGATAAGGGGTTTTTCAAAGGAGTCCCAGACTGCCGCGTGTCCCAATCCAAAGTGGGTCATCAAGGGAAAATTTGGTTTTTTGCCCCTTACCCCAAAAAGTGTACAAGTTTCGAAATGGGCCGAGACTCGCCGGAAGGAAAAAGTCGGTGTTTGAACCTGATTCAAACCAAAGCGGGGAATCATAGGAAAAGGTGAAAAGTTTCCTTTTGACAAAAGGACCAAAAGGAAAAAGTTGGTGTGCATCTCCCTAGCCAACCAAAGGGTGCCACGTGTCCAAGCCAAACAACAAGTCTGCGAGAATTTTTTGGATATTGCGATTCTTGAAAAAAAGGGGGAAAAGATGAATTATAAAGCCGCAAACCCGATTTTTGACCTAATTTGTCTACCACGTGTCCCATATAAAAGAAAGGGTTTGTTTTTCAAACTTTTTTTCCCGCCCATTTTTACGGACCCGATGTAAACTTTGAAAGGGCATATCTTTCAACTGAGGGCTGAAATATTGTAAATCTAACATCGTTGGAAGCATCTCGACATCCTCTACATCATGGAAGGATAAAAATAATTTTTACAAGCCCTCGGTAGGTAAAAAATGAAGAAATTTCTTCCAGGCCATTAACGTAGAATCCAATCTCTTCAACTACCAATTCGATTTGATTTGATCCACTGGGGAACTAGAAGTAACATATTGTGAATGGATTTGCAGAAGGCAATGATTTTCAGTGGTTGAGCTTTCGAAAAGGGATTCAATGCGTATCTCAGAGTGGTTCGAGTAGGATTCAATTCTTTCCTTCTTCTCTCTCCCATTCTTCTATATATTGTAACAGAGGGGCACAAGTTGTTTTTATTCATTTTCTTCTCTACCTCCCCCTTCTTCCCTTCCATAGGGTCAAAAAAGGAGTTTGAATCTCCTCCCATGCTCTGTAAAATGGCATTTTTTCCTCTTTTCCGTAAGTGATGCTCTGTGCAAACTTTGAAGTAATAAAAAACATGTTTTGTGATGCATTTGTCCATCCTTGCTTGTTTTTGGTTGTCTCTTCTTGCCTCTCTTCATTGCAGGAGGTATCTGTGCATGTTTTGAATGTTCATTTACAGATCTAGGAGCTGTGTTCATGGGGTTTTGGAACATCTTCTATGTGAATCTGATCTATTGTTTGTGATGTTGTTGTTCATCCTTTCCATTGCTCACCTCTCTTTGTTCAATGGAAGTTTGGTAAATGATCGGCATTTTCCTTCTCTGGTGCATCACCGTTTTAGTGTAGGCTCTCTTTTTCCTTGTTTTCTTTCTCTCCTTGTCTCCTTGGAAGTTATATTAGGATTAGATTAGCTTGAATGCACTAGAATAACTTGTGGTAGGTAGATTAGGATGAAGATCCAGCCTTCTCTAGAGGATCATTCCCATTTGCAAGTCCCACAGCTTGGGGAATGATCCAATGTTATGCAAATCACACCAAATGACCTTGCCTTAGAAAAGCATATCCATGAATCATTTGGGGGTGTTGTGATTTTGCAATAATAGTTTTGGCACGCCGGGTGGGACCTTAGAGGTCTCCACTTCATTGCAACAAGATTGATGTGCACTTGTTGCAATTTCTAGCTTATTAGAAGCTTCAATTTTCACATCTGGCGACTCCATCTGGTAAAAAACTCATTCTCTGAGTTACAGACCTGTTTTCCATTCACTTCCATTCATCCTTCTTTCCATATTGTTTCATTCTTTCCATTCCATGAATTTGTGCAATCATGACTTCATTTCCACCATGGAATTCACATCTACAGTAGCAACAACACATTCCAACTCCAATAAGCTTTACAAATCCTTCAAATCAACATTTTGAGTAAAGGAAAAATCAATATGTCTACCCCTATGAGTAACAGTGCCAAAGTCAGTTTGGCCATGGAGCTTTTGAAGAGTAGGGGTATGCAAACAATAAAGACAATCAAATACAAAATGATGGTCTACTAGGGAAGATCCAAAAAATGGAGTTTGAAATGGTTCAGTCAAGGGGCATAGGACAATTGAAGGCATTTGAGATTGGTTTCAAGGAACCTTTTCCATGGGAAGGCCTTCTTCCAAGACATTACATCCCTCAGGAGAAGCTAGACTTCATGGTTGAAATGCTGCCCCAACTTGCACAATGGTGAGGAGATGAGGCTTATGAGTTGAAGTCAAGAAAACCTTGTCAATGGGTAAGTCCACAATCTCATAGCTTTTATTTTTCTCCTTCTCAAGTAGCACCACCTCAACCCAATCTCTAATTTCAAAGCTTCCCATTTGTTGCCCCAAGTGTTGATTCCATTTCTCCATTCCCTAATCTTGCATTCCATCTCAGTTTTTCTACCCTCTTCTCTTCCAAATCCAAATTCCCTCCATAAGAGCCAAAGGAAATATACTCCCCTCAAAAGAAACAAGAAGTTTCATCTCCTCCCTCTCCACCACAAACAATTGCAAAGCTGGTTAAACCCCAACCTACCACTCCTCTTGCTTTCCCAAGTCCATGTTGGGAAGAATTGCAAGAAACCAATAAAGGGTAACAACAAGAAGAGGAGCCCAACAGAGAAAGAAATGACAGACAATCTATAGAGGTGGGTTGCCAAGTTTGGGTTTACAAAGATCTCCTTGATGGTCAAACCAATAGAGGAGGTCATGGAGAAGAGCAGATGGAAGAAATCAAATCAGAGTTCGTAGCAGCAGAAGAAGAAGGCATCAGTGGATATTTCTTGCTCTCATTCGAAGGGCCTGATTTGGTTAATGAATCCATCATGGAGGAAAGCTCTAAAAGAGATATTGAAGTCCCAACTTGTCCTCTAGAGAAGCAGTTTGAGGAGTTTGATATGGAAAACTTCATGCTAGAGGAAGATTTCAATCAAGAGAAAGATGGTCTTCAAACTAGCAGAGGAAGGAGAAGCTGCTCCAAATCCAAAAGAAGAGGAGTACATTCCATCTGTGGAGGAAAAAAATGCAGATCCAAAGGCTTTGAACACAAAACATGCTATAGAGGAACCTTCAGTTCTTCCTTCCACTTCATATTTCTCGAGCTCTAACATTGGAGAAGAGTTTGATCTTTCAAACTTCATGTTGGAGGATGAAAGAAACCATGGTGAAAGAGTTGCAAACCAAAAGGACACCATGGAAGAGGTTGAACATTTACAATAGGACAACAATGAAGTAGAGTACTTGTCTGATTTGGAGGACTATTTTGATGGAGAAGAACTAGTTGAGTTTCTATTGTTTTCTCCTTCATTCACCCTTCAAATATGTGAACCTGTTGTCATGAAGGAGAGCACTCATTTGCAGCAGTCTGTACTTTATAGCAGCCTTTTGGAATCTAGTTTTGGAGACTCAAACCTTCCATGCTCTTCACAGGAGGAATAATAGAAACAACATAAGAGTTCCACCATTCCTTCCACGTCATTCACCCAAAGAGGTATATAAGAAGACTCCATTTTTGGAGTTAAAATTCAGAGGAATGGGCATATCAAATGGATCAGACTTTTCCCAATTAGGTATTTGGCTTCATTGGAGCCAAAGGAGAAGCCAAATCGTATCATGCCCATTTCAGGGCATGAGGATGAGCTACAAAGCACCAAGGATCAGCTGTCATACCTCTTCAATCCAAATGTTGAGCAACTAAAAGAGGTATTGGTTTTATCTTTGTTTGATGCTTGGTGATTTGGGTGGAGGATCAGCTTGTAGTTATTTTTTTACTCATCCAACCAGCCATGTTCAGTGCCAAATCAGTTGCATGGCTGCCATTTTTGAGGAAGGGAAGATATTTCTCCTTGCCAGTTGCAGGCTTTGTTTGATCTCCCTTTGCTCTTGGTTAGAGTAGTTTAGGTAGGGTTTTTTTCAGCAAAAGAAGTGTTTATGCACACTCTGCATGTCTCATTTGAGGCATGTATGATTTGATCTTTGTATATAAGTTTTGTTTGTATTGCTTTAGAGGGGCATGAGGCAAGGATCTTAACTATTAAAGGTAAGAAGGCTCATGTTTACTGTAACAATTGAAAATTCCAAAAAGAAACAAATGCAGATCAGATAAGTCATTTCAAGATAGTCCATTTGAGGGACTAATTGAAGCTACGGGTCAAAACAATTTTATACTCTAAGAAACTCCATTTCCAAGATTTTCTTATGAAAGTTGAGAGTGCAGACATGTGGGTAGGCTCAAGGTCGGAAAAACATAGAAAAGGTATGTAGTCAAGCTCGTAGTGGCTCAGGGATCAAGTCCTCAAAGTTTAGATCAGTTTCATGTTTATCAAGTAGACTCCATGCCCAATGGATGATTCAAGGCCACTGGTTTCTTCATCTAGTAGGAAATGTCCCCGTGAGTCACCAAATTGTTATCCCAAATTCACACCCCTAACAAATTTTGTCAGAACGAGACCCACACATAAATAAAACATGAAGGGAAACATTTCAGACCCACGAGCTCGCATTCCAAAACTAGGCAAAGTGAAACAGAGGCTCGAGAGAGTCAAATTTGACCCTACACAAGAAGAAATAAAATAAATGACTCTTTTGAGCATTTCCATATCTTAAATCTATTTAAAGGGTATCAAAAAGATTGAAAAATGGAGGGGTGGAGGCTGAGAAAGAAGAAATGACCTTATGCAAGAAGAAATGACTCTGCCAAGCCGTTTTATGTCTTAAATATATTTTTCAAGCTTTATGAAGACTTAACAATGGAATTGTAGGGTCGAGAGAAGATAGAACAATCTTTGCAAGAGGAGCCAAAAGCAAGAAGGGGAAAAACGGTGAGGATTCAAAGTTTTTGAGCTCAAAATAGTTCGGGAAAGGGTCCAAAATCAACTAAGTATGAAGGAGCCAGCAGAGAGAGCCACATGTCCTAATGATGCTCCTCCAAAGATGAATCCAAAAAGGGAAACTCAAACAAGCGTTGCATCTCCACGTGTCTCAGGGTGGAACAAAGACAGAGTCAAAATGGTCAAACAAAGTCAAAGGAAGACATGGTGGGCCTCAAAATTGGCTAAGTATAAATGTGCAAGCGAAGAGTGCCAAGTGTCAGCCTGGCACATTTCCAAGAGTTAGTCTAAAGGTGGAGTCCCAAATGAGTGCGAGCTCGCCACGTAGCCCAGAGTCTAAAAGAAAAGAGGGACCATTGAAAAGTCCATAAACCGGTGGAGGTTTCCAAGTGTCCAAACGGTGTTGATTCAAGGATTGAATAGGTAAAGGGTTTTTCAAATGAGCACCAGACTGCCGCGTGTCCCAATCCAAAGTGAGCCGTCAGGAGAAAAGGTTGATTTTTACCCCTTACCCCAAAAAGTGTAAAAGTTTCAAAATGGGCGCGACTTCGCCAGAAGGAAAAAAGTCAGCGTTTGAACCCAAGTCAAACCAAAGCGGGAATCGAGAGGAAAAGGTGAAAAATTTCCTTTTGACAAAAGGGCCAAAAGGAAAAAGTTGGAGCACATCTCCTAGCGAACCAAAGGGTGCCACATGTCCAAGCGGAATAGCGGGTCCGTGGGAATTTTCTAGATTTTATGATTCTTGTGAAAAAGGGGAAAAGATAAATTCTGAACCCACAAACCCAATTTTTCCCTAATCTAGCTACAACGTGTCCCATATAAAAGAAAGGGCCCATTTTTCAAACTAGTTTTCCCGCCCATTTGTACGGACCCGATGCAAACTTTGAAAGGGCATATCTTTCGACTCAAGGCTTGAAATATTAAAATCGACACCGTTTGAAGCATCTCGACATCCTCTATGCCATGGAAAGATAAAAGTCATTTTTTATAGGCCCTGGTACGTAAAAATGAAGAAAATTATTCTAGGCCATTAACATAGAATCCAATCTCTTTAACTACCAGATTTGATTCGATTCGATCCACTGGGAAACCAGAAGTGACATATTGTGGGTGGATTTGCAGAAGCCATTGATTTTCAATGGTTGAGCTTTCGAAAATGAATTCAATACGTATCTCAGAGTGGTTGGAGCAGGATTTGATTCTTTCCTTCTTCTCTCTCCCATTCTTCTATATATTGTAATAGAGGGGCACAAGTTGTTCATTTTCTTCTCTGCCTCCCCCTTCTTCTCTTCCATAGGGTCGAAAAATGAGTTTGAACCTCCTCCCCTGCTCTGTAAAATGGCATTTTTTTCCTCTTATCTGTAAATGATGCTTTGTGAAAACTCTGAAGCAATAAAAAACGTGTTTTGTGATGCATTTTTCCATCCTTTCTCATTTTTGGTTGTCTCTTCTTACCTCTCTTCCGTGTAGGGTATTTGTGCATGTTTTGAATGTTCATTTGCAAAACTGGGAGCTCTGTTCATGGGGTTTTGGAACATCTTCTGTGTGAATCTGATCTATGGTCTTTGATGTTGTTGTCCATCCTTTCCATTGCTCACCTCTCTTTGTTTCATGGTAGTTTGGTAGATGATCAACATTTTCCTTCTCTGGTGCATCACCATTTTAGTGTAGGCTCTATTTTTCTTGTTTTCTTTTCTCCTTATCTTCTTGTAAGTTAGATTAGAATTAGATTATCTTTCCTGAACTGTAATAACTTGTGGTAGGTAGATTAGGATGAGGAACCAACCTTCTCTCGAGGCTCATTCCGATTTTCAAGTCCCATAGCTTTGGGAATGATCTAATGTTATACAAATCACACCAAATGACCTTGCCTTAGAAAATCATATCTATTACTCATTTGGGGGTCTTATGATTTTTGCACTAACAGGTTTAGGTTTTAGGGTTTATGGTAAGGGATTATGGATCATGGTTAAGGGTTTAGGGTTTAGGGTTAAGGATTTAATGTTTAGGGTTTAGGGTTCACGATTTATGGTTTAGGATTTAGCATTTATGGCTTAATGTTTTTGGTTTATGGTTTATGTAGGAGGTAGAAAGGAGAGAAGAATGTGGAGTGAAGTACTCTACACACACTTATTTTATTGTGAAGAAGTGCATACAATATATAGGAGAAATAATCAACTACATTCCCCTAAATTGAAGGAGGAAGATTTGGATGAAGGAGAGAGAATAATGGAATACACCTAAAAGGAGAAAATAAAGGGATAAAATAGAACATTCTCTTCTAAAAATATAAACTATTCAATGTATGCTAACATTCCCCCTTATTACATTATTCTTGCAAATGTGACCCCTGAAAAGTTCAAATTTCACTTTGCCAAGAGATTTAGTGAGAATGTCGGCAACTTGTGCTTCAGTAGGATAGTACTGGAGCTGAATTTGATGGTTCAAGATGTGCTCTCGAATGAAATGGCAGTCAATTTCAATATGCTTTGTTGTTCATGAAAGATTGGATTCTACACGAGCTTCAACACACTCTAATTGTCGTAATAGAGAATAGGTGACTATTTTTAGGAATTCCCAAGTCATCCAAAATGTGACATATCCATATCACTTTGCACACAACTCCTCGTGCGGTGTGATATTCTACCTCTGTGGATGAGATAGAAACAACATTCTGCTTCTTGCTTATCCACGAGATAGGTCTAGATCCGAGATGAAATATGTATCCTGTAGTTGAATTCCTGTCATCAACAGATCCGGCGTGGTCCGAGTCGACGTATCCCTGTAAGAAGAATTGATCATTCTTCTCATATTCCAAACCATAATCAGTTCTTCCTCGGACATATCTCAAAACATGCTTTGCTACATTCCAGTGACATTTCTTTGGCTTTTGTATGAACCTGGAAAGATAGCTAACATCATAGCAAATATTTGGTCTAGTATATGTGAAATAGATTAGCCCTCCAACAAATTTCCTGTAGACAGTAGCATACTGAGGGTGAGTCTTGGAATCTTGAAAGTTGCAAGCCTTTTTCCATGGGAGTGGATATAGGTTTACAGTTAGACATTCTATACTTTTCTAGGAGTGTCTTGGCGTACTTTGTCTGTGAGACAAAAATGTGATGCTCCTTTTGCCATATCTCCAAGCCAAGACAGTAATGTAGTAGCCCCAAATTTGTCATGTCGAAGGTTCTTTTGAGATCATTCTTTACAATATCAACTTGATCTTCTGAATTTCCAGTGATCACAAGATCATCTACATATACAACTAGAATGAAAATTTCTTTTCCTACCTTCTTTATATACAAATTCAAATCTGAGGGCTACGAGTGAACCCATGCTGCAAAAGGTGATCATTGATCTTGATATACCATGCCCTGGGAGCTTGTTTCAATCCGTAAAGTGATTTGATGAGATGACATACCTTCTTAGGCTGCTCTTCATCAACAAATCCTTCAAGTTGGGTCATGCATACTTCTTCTTTCAGATCACTATTTAGGAAAGCACTCTTGACGTCCATGCTAAAGTCTCCATCCTTTATGTGTTGCAAGTGCACAAACTACTCTGATGGTCTTCATCTTTGCAGTGGGTGCAAAGGTTTCTTCATAGTCGATGCCCTCTTTCGGAGCATATCCTTTTGCTACATGTCCTGATTTATGTTTGTCGATGGATCCATCTGCTTTGTATTTTGTCTTGAAAACCCATTTGAATCCTATGGGTTTCTTTCCTGTAGATAGATCGACAAGTTCCCATGTCCAATTTTTCACGAGTGAGTCATATTCTATACACATGGCTTCCTTCCACTGAGTTTGATTGAGTGCTTCATGAACATTATCTGGCTCGGAGCTATTCTTTAGTGAACTCATGAGTGCAAAGTTTACCTCAATTCTTATTTGACTCCTTGTTTTGACTCCGGATGATGTATTTGGGAGTTGTTACAAATGTGAGTCCTTGATATTTCTTTATACCCACTTCGGACGAGAAATTGGTTGCTTTTGAGAAGAACTGTGTTGTTGCCATGTGGATTGATGTGGAGTCACATTCTCCAGTTCTCCAAGGTCAACAAATAGTTCTCCTGGCAACATTTCTTTTCTCTGAGTAGTCTCCTCTGGCTCATCATCTGATTCAGAGACTAATCGGTGAGATGTGGTTGGAAGTGGATCTTCTATTGATACTATTGAGTCAAAGGATGACTCGTCACAAACCACATCTCGACTCTCGTATATTTTATTTGTCTCAGGATCCATGAGATGATATGCCTTCGAGGTAGTATTGTAGCCAAGAAGGATACATGGGAGTGTTTTTGGCTCTACCTTCTTTCTCTTCTGAGCTGGGACATGCATGTATGTTGTGTAACCAAATACTCACAAATGAGAAATTGATGGCTTTCTACCACTCCATACCTCTTTTGGCATCTTGTTATGTAGAATCTTTATCAGTGCCCTGTTGAGAAGATATACATCCGTTTGTACTGCTTCAGCCCAATAGCGTTCTCCTAGCTTTGCAGTTGATAGCATGCAGTGAGCCATCTCCATCACTGTTTGATTGCGATGCTCAACAATGCCATTTTTTTGGGGCGTGTAAAGAGCGATCAGTCTTTGCTTAATGTCGTGTTGGTTAGGAAGGCCAAGAACTTCTTTGATGTGAATTCCCCCCTCGATATGAGTGGAGTAGAAGAAGTGGTTGTCTAGACTCTTTGACAACACGATGATAGAATTTTTGCCAGTGTTGAAGAGCCTTACTTTTCTTCTTTAGGAAATATAACCACATCTTGCAAGAGTGATCATCCACGAACAGTTGAAAGTACTTGTATCCTAAAAATAAAGCAGGCAATGGGCTGCATTCAGATCGATATGAACTACCTCTAGACACTTCTTGGCATGGAAGGTGCTCGCTTGAAACGGATCTCTGTGTTGTTTTCCTGCAAGACAGCCAGGGAAAATAGGTAAGGAACTGGACAATTTGGGTAGTCCACGGACCATTATTTTTGAACTCATTTAGTACAATGAACTGACCGACAAGTGTCCATATCTAAAATGCCATAGGGTAGTTGATTCTATTGTTGAAGTAGATAAAGCTATTGCAGATGATGAAACAATATCTAAAGCAAATAACTTATCTTTTACAAAATCTTTAGCAAGAACCGTACCTTGTTGGGAGATTAAGCATGATTTAATGCCATTTTGAACAAGAAATTCTACCTTAAGGTGATGATTCAAGAGCTAAGTAACTGACAAGAGGTTGTTAGTCAAGCCAGAACATATAGTACCTTTGTAAGTGTACATTTTCATGGTCCCAGAGGAATGGTGACATTCCCTATTCCTTCTGCAATGTACTCTTTGTTGTCTTCTATCCGAACTCGATCTCCAGTTGGTTCTTCATGTAGTGAATCAAACAACTTCTTGTCACCTGACATATGCTTTCTTGCACTAGAGTCTATCAACCAGACTTTCTTTGTGGGATGAGAAGTTTGAGAGACGAGTACAAGATTCTTACTACAATGGGCTCCTTCTGATGTATCCTCATCAGATTCATCATCTTCTTGTTGGGCTACGAGATGTCCCTTGTGCTTTCTCCAGTGGGGACATCATTTAGACTTTTGAAAATCCTCGTGCCCGGATGTGCTTGTATGGCTTGAAGACCCCTGTTTCAAGCTATTATGCTAGTAGTGATCAGTGTTGTGAGTATTGGTTCTGCAAATGTGAAACCATCTCTTTGATTTTTGATCTTTTCTGTTGTTGTTTGGGTTTGACCTTTGGATTTGACTTCTCTGGGGGACCTTTCCAATTCTTCTAGCCACGGTAAGGCTTTGAGAACAAGGATTTGTCCTGAGACTCTTCATGGGATGAAGTGATGGCCTCTTCCTGCTGCAGCAAATTCACAAGCTCTTTGAATGTCACTATTTGTTTAGACACATTAGTGTCATAACAAACACTCATAATTGAGAAGGGAGTGCTCTCAAGGTGATTGCGATGAGAAGTTTATCGTCCACCATTTCACTGAGTGCTAATAACTCTGATATCAGCTCAGCCACATGACGTAAGAATTCCTCCACTTTCTCGTCTAACCCCATAGAGAGGGTGTGCAGCTTTGACTGAAGATGAAGTATCTTTGTCTGATTTTTCACTTCATAAATGGTTGCCAACTTGTCCCAAGCCTCCTTGGGTTTCTCCGCATTCCTAAAATGCGGTTGCACATTGTCACCGCGATCTTGAACATTATCAGCATCAAGGCTTTAGCACTAGCCATTTCATATTTTATTAATTCATCAAGGGCTATGGGCAGACACAAACCACCCGTGACAATTCCCCATAATCCTTCAAACTGAAGTATTGTCTTCATTTTTGTCTTCGAGGCCATAAAATTTATTTATTTATTTTAAGAGTTATTACAACTTTCACTCACTGATGAGAATTACTGGCTCGTAGATGCTCGCGATATTCGTGTACTGTGAGATGATGATGCTTTGTAGGGTGTTTTTCTTCTTCGTCATAGTTGGCGTCGTACCTAGCTTCTAATTCTTCCCGTACTCACTTTGCTTGGAAGCTGATGTCGAAAAGAAAGTATTCAAGAAGTCCTTCTCGAAATATCTTGTTGAATGCAAGATTGTCTGGTATTCCAAAGCTCGTTCAGCAAATCAAAGTAGAAGCCAGAGCTCTCAGGAGCTTCTTCACGGTGTTCTTTGGCTGGCGAGTTGATATTCAGCTTTGGTGGCAACCATGTTATGATGCTCTCAATCGAGTTGTCTAAACTTGACATTCGACGAAGTGTTGAAGTATCTCCAAGTTTCTTCTCCTCATGGTGTTCTACCTTTTCACGCAGGTAAACAAATGATATACAGCCTTTGGTCTATTCTTTTCCACGCAGGTGAAATATTGAATAGTTTGCAGGCAGATGGAATTCTTTTACCACGTCCTTTGTCAATGCGCCACCGCTTTTCCACAGCTGCAAGATTAGAATTTTCCTCCACATGGGCCAAATTACAGGATGTAGTTTTCCCTCCACGTGTGAAAAAAAAATAGGTCGTGAATTGCATGCAGGTCACTAGAAAGAGATATAATGCAAAGAGAAGCTTAAAAAAACTTCATAGTAGCACATCGTTTCCACGCTAATCTCTTGATGAAATCCCAAGTTTTTTTTCCTTCCTTCCACGCATGTTTCTAGGACACCAGCAACATCAAGATCAATATCCAATTCCCATGCATAGTCCACTCTAACTCCTCACTTCCTCCATGTAGCAGGTGGATAGATACTCTTTTCAGTGCGGGAAACAAGAAACAAACATGCGTAGGTAAAAAACAACATTTTTCTTTTAAATGTCCACGTGTAAAAAAAATGTTTTATCATCTTTTGCGTAGGTTTAAACAAAACATTTTATTAATTTTCCTCTCCACGCATGGCTCTCCAACTTTCTGATGGAACAATCCTTCCTCCACATGAGCCTCTTGCAGATTGAAGATTTCTTCCACGCATAGGCAGAGATCAAGAAAGCTCTTATACCAAACTGTAGGAGGCAAAAAGGAGAGAAGAATGTGGAGTGAAGTACTCTACACACACTTATTTTATTATGAAGAAGTGCATACAATATATAGGAGAAATAATCAACTACATTCCCCTAAACTGAAGGAGGAAGATTTGGATGAAGGAGAGAGAATAATGGAATACAACTAGAAGGAGAAAATAAAGGGATAAAATAGAACATTCTCTCCTAAAAATATAAACTATTCAATGTATGCTAACAGGTTTCGGGCTTAGGGTTTAGGGATTAGGATACATGGTTTAGGGTTTAAGTTTTAGGGTTTAGGGATTAGGGATCAAGGTGTAGGGTTCAAGGCTTAGAGTTTAGGGTTTAGGGCTTAAGGCTTTAAGCTTAGGGTTCATTATAAAGGGTATATGGCTTAGGTTTCAGAGTTCAGAGTTACAAGTTTAAGGTTTAGGGTTTAGAGCTCGGGCTCTGGATTTAGGGTTTATGGTTTATGGTTCGGGGTTTAAGGTTTTAAGGTTTAAGGTTTAGGGTTTAGGGTTTTAGGTTTAGGGGGTTTAGGTTTAGGGTTAACGAGTTAGTGTTAAGGGTCTAGGGTTTATTATTTTGGTTTTATGGTTTATGGTTTAGGGCTCAAGGTTAAGGATTGAGGGTTTATGGTTTAGGTCATAGAATTCAGGGTTTAAAGTATAGTTTTAGGGCTCAAAGTTTGAGGTTTAAGGTTTAGGGTTTAGGGTTTAGGGCTCAGGGTTTAGGATTCATTGCTTAGGGTTTAGGGTTTATGGGTTAGGTTTTAGGGTTTAGGATTTAGTTTTTAAGGTTTAGGGTTTAGAGTTTAATATTTAGGGCTCACGGTTCATGGTTTAGGGTTTAAGGTTTAGGGCTTAGGGCTAAAGGTTTAAGGTTTAGAGTTTAGGGCTCATAGATAAGGGTTGAATGTTTAAGTTTTAGGGTTTAAGGCTTAGGGTTTAGGGTCTAGGTTTTAAATTGTAGGGTTTAGGGATCATGGTTTAGGGTTTAGGTTTAGGGCCTAGGGTTTAAGGTTTATGGTTTAGGGTTTTGATTGTAGAATTTAAATGCTAAAAGCTTTGGGGTGAATGTTGAAATCCATAAAATTACCTATGTAGTGACCAAATTATACTATAAAAAACTATCTCCCAAATCATGACTCATGGAGCTGTGAGACTAGTTCCATAAGGTGTAGAGTGACACTAATTTCTTATATTTACTAAAATAAATTTAAAGTATAAGTTTTTCAATTATTATTTTTTATATTTAATAAATATAAAAAATAATAATTGATAAACTTATACATAAATATTTATTTTTGTAAATAGAAGCATGTCAAAGCACATATAATACCTATACTTAGAGGAATGTATACGCATTATAGCGCGTACACATTATAATACGTGCATTTTTTATGTTTTTACTTTTTCCAAGGCATGCCTCTAGGCTTGGATCCCCAAGCCTGAGGCATGGACCTGTACAAACATAACAAGCAACGTGTTTTTGCATAATAATTCTAAAATTCCTATTTCACCATGATAAATCACATTAAAATGATCAATTCATTTAATAAAAATATGACTACTATGTAGAGCAAACTTTCTTCTTTCTAAAAATATAATTTTTCAAATTTTCTAACTAATATAAGGTTTCCATATTATTTATTTTTAACTATGCATTTTTGTAGCTATTTTTTGAATTTTAAACAGGTCTATCTTTCGTCGTGTATCATTTTTTTGACTCATCGAAATTGAAAAATATATTATACTAGCCTAAACTAGACCTAATTCTATACATATTCAAAAAAAAATCTAATTTTTGATATTTTTTAGGAAGTTTGGGTGGGGGCATGGTTGAAGCTCTGTTATTTTTCAAAATTTAAAATTTTTGTACTAGAAAATTAATAAGAAAAATACTCGCTAAAAAAATCTTTAAAAAATTGGAGCCCAAACTAGATGCTCCTAGCTATCTTTTTACTAAAGGGTTTTAAAAAATACTAAATAGTGCTAAAAAAATGGTGGGGGCATGAAATTTGCTATGTTTTTTAACAAAAACAGGAGCACCTGTTGGTATTTTAGTTATTTGACCCACTTAAACTTAACCGTTTTCAATAAAAAATAGTAACTTAGAAACTAGACTCAAAATGCTATGATTCATGTTATTACAACATTTTCCAATTTGGAGTGTAACTATTTCAAATAACTTATACAACATGAAGATTTTTATTTTTATTTAAAAAGTGTCCACTTAATACTCCCTTTTGCCCCTAGTTTGGTGCACTTGCCCTTATCTAACAAACATTATCATTACGATGCTTATGTTTTTCTAATGCCAAACCAGTCAATCAACGTAGTGATAATTGGATGATACAAAACACTTATACAAAGGCTCCCTACAATATATAAACTACAATAACCACAAGGCCATATGATGAAATATTTTTACCAAGTATGATATTTTCCCACAATCTGATGACAACCACATTTTTTACCTTTTCCCAAAATAGTTTCATAATTATACCAGCCATCAGTAATGGTACCCCTATATTGTTCGATAGTGATATAGTCTTAAGAACCCCAAGAGGGAATAAATACCATATTAGTGATTTTAATTTCCTCAATCAGACAAACCATATTAGAGACTCATCAATATAAGTGATTTGGATTAAGTGGTTTATATCTTGGAAGACATACGTGGGTGTGAAGAGTAAGCTGGATTGTCAAAGTTCTTGGAAATTGGATGTTATCCATCCAACTCTTTCACTATTGCTAGACTAAGCATCCCTGAATCTGATAGGGGAAACTCCTTGGGTGTAAAAATAAATTGACCATTTTATAACTTAAATGAAAATTTGTTAAATCCATGTGATAATTAGAGGAAATTTGTTAAATTCGATAGTATAAAAATACCAACGATTTAATTGTTTATAGCACACGTAAGGTCCAAATTTTGGCTAATCATCAACATCCACGATAACACAATAGTAATGAAGAGGCCCAAATTTCCCCTACTTTTACTTGTGCTAATAGACTCGGTATTTTAATTCCAACACCTGAAGCCGAGCACCTGCATTTTCTATCCAACTGATGCAAAGTACGTAAATCAAGCATTTCACCAAAACTAGGCCTGGAATTTCAAATTATCTTTTCCTATCAAATCATTTCAAAGTTTGGTAATAACCTAGCTCTTTCATGTCACTATAAATTCCAAATTTTCTATACTTATATTTTTATTTCTTCCCATAGATTTGAATATTATATTTATAGAAGACTATTTAAAAAATTATATGGTTTAATACATTTTCATCCTATCATTCCATGGCTACCAATTTTTATATGGATAATATATGAATAAAATCACAAAAAACGACCCACATCTAGTTGATTTTCATTCAAAATGCTTTAACTGATAGACACGTGCACAACGTCATGAAAAGATTCAATGAAATTTTTAAAGGAATGGTTAATAACAAAGTAGTTCCGTCAAGTAAAATATTTCCTTGTGTCAGATGAAAGTAAAATATTTGCACAGACAGGTGTATGTGGATATTGGTGTCATTATTCACACATCTCAACAAAAATATAAAAGGGAAGAAAATTGAACAGTTTCCATACCATTGTATTTTTTAATTTTTAAATTATAGAACCAATTATAACATAATTTTTAAATACTAATATGAAAACAATTTAATATCCTATCAACATCAAATTAAAATGCTCCACTCAATATATTTTAATTTTTATTTGAAATTATTTAAAATTTAAATTTAAATAATGAACTAAAGGTCTTGGTCTATTAGTGAGTTACAAGTAGTTTGTAATCATCAACCCAAGTTCCATTCCCATTGAGTTCATTAGATTCTTTCAATAAGTGACCATGGGTACACCTTGAGGTAGGGGTCGAACTTCTCTATATGGACCAAGCAGAACATAATGGGGTGCTCTAAATGCGGTTGATCCGCGGACATTAAGGACAAAATCCCACCCTCATGTCCCACTTAGAGAAAGTGATACTCCACCACTCCAATTCATAGCTCTGGTATAATAAAAAGCATTTACCATCCAATTTTTTTTATTATTGTATGAAAAATTGGGCATAAAATGATGGAAATATCTGTGAACCCTAATCATTATAGCTCACTTAGAGGCAACGACTCCGTGGGAGGCGATGGGAGACAGGATGGGGCTTTTCCAATGGTTCCTATAGGTGTTTTCTTTCTCGATGGCCCAGTCTCTATTTTGAGCCCAATCTTCGTTAGTTACCAGTCCTCTGGTCTATTTCTTTTCCTTGACAGTGGTCAAGCTCCTTTTGGTGGTGGAAGTGATGTTATTCCCATCACAGGTCGAGCTAGGAGTGATAGTTTAACCCTCATTGGACAAGTCTATGGTTTTCAAAGGTTTGGTTCTCATGGTGGTGTTTTTGGGGGCTCTCCCTTGCTTTCCTATGGCGCCTCTTCTAGAGTAAACCTGTCCACTATGAAGGGGGGTACTGTGGGTAATGGAGGTTCAGGTGAAGTTCCTCACCAATAGTTTGCTGGGAGTGGGCATGGAAGTGATGGCCAAGGTCAGTTCATAGGTGCTAGGTTGTAGAGCAAAGGTAAGCCCTCATCTTTCCTAAAGGCAACAAAATCTGGTGGCAGAGACTGCCAAACCCATGGCTTATGCCAAATCTACTCCTATGGTCTCCTTTCATGAGGAGGTTTCTAAATCTGTGGATTTCTACCAAAATAGAGGGATAATATGTAGATTCACTAGTTTTTCCCCTGGTTTTCCAGCCCTTCACAAATGGATATTTGAACATTGGAGGCCTTTTTTAGATGCTAAAGTCAACATCTATCCCTCAGGCCATGGAATTTCATCAACTATGTTGGTATACTGAATAGAGAGGAAAGCCCAAGATGAGAAAAATAGGTGCATGCATTTAGAATATCCTTCTCCACTACTTGCACATGTCCAAATCCCTCATGCTCCTGCCGTCACCTACCACACAATCTATCTCATTTTGCACCATCATTTGGACTTCATGGTTCTACAATATTTCTACCATGCCCCACTCTATTTACAAGGCCACCACATCGGTTCCTTGAAATTTAATTTCTTGCATACCATTAAATTTTAAAATAAACATGAACATGAATGATACAATGACTAAGAAAAATAAAAGTGGAAAAAATAGATATCCCTATGAATTTTAACATGTCGTCATCCATGCCCATCGATAAAAGGGGAGAGAATGAAACCTTAGCAATATAGTCGAGACCCTTCTTACATAGTTAATTTCGTGATAAATAATGTTAATCCATTTTATGATCTTACATACATCTAGAGGAAATGTTGGTTAAAGATTTGTTCAATACATGTAAATCTCGACCATATATAATACTTATTGATCTATAAATATTTTATTTCAAATTATTGGGTTATGGAGCTAGATTTCTTCACAATGAGCATGCATTACAAGTGGCTGGTTTACATAGTAACCGACATTGGTTAGCTAACCACCATCGGTCAGAAGATGAACCGCCATTGTTTAGTAGATAAACCACCATTGGTCGGCAAATGACTGCCATCAGTCAGGGAACCAACATCGGTTACCTGTGCATGAAAGTTTATATTTAACTCACGGAATTAGATCTAAATTTTGTTATAAAGTTGATCTAAT
This sequence comes from Taxus wallichiana var. yunnanensis, assembly GCA_018340775.1. NCBI lineage: Eukaryota > Viridiplantae > Streptophyta > Pinopsida > Cupressales > Taxaceae > Taxus > Taxus wallichiana. Next base: position 783,581,779 of record CM031240.1, on the reverse strand, counting down.
GGTTGTAATGCATAGCTATGGTGCCCTAAGTTTGTATATGCCTATATAAGCATGAAAGCTAGGGTTAGAAGGTGAATTAAGAGAAGGATTGAGTTATATTTTTTATTCTCCTAGATTGAGAGGATGAAGAAGAAGAGAAAGAAAGAACATGTTACATGAAGACAGAGCTTCCATGGAGAGAAGTTGGACATAAGGAAATAACAGGTACAACTAAGGCAGGTGCATCTCAATGGTGAGAAGAGGGCAAACATCTTCTACTATATTGCCTTTGTATATTTTTTGTCTCATTGTAATGGCTTACATAGTATGTAGGGCACATAGATTTTCTTCTTGTAGATCCACATGTTGGTGAGATATTGTATTGTAGATCCATGAGATCATGTTGTATTATTGATCCATGTAGATCTAATCTTATATTGTTAGATCCATAGGTTGTTGTGAGATATTGTATTGATGATCCATGTAGATTTCAATATTGTAGAGGTGGTTGTCTTCATATTTGCATAGGTTGATGTAGTGATGGAGAGACAAACTTATTTCTTGGTGCACAATTATAGTTGCACATATGATAGACCCATGTGAGAGGTCTTGTCATAGATTCACATGAGAGATTGGTTGTAGTTCAAAGATGCAGTAGTTCCTAGTATGTTAGATATGGTGATGGTTTGGAGGCATGGTTGTAGTGCACTCATGGAGATCCATTTAGAGATCGAGAGGAGGAGATACTCTTGGAGAGATGCATTGTACTCTTGTGGAAGAGTTGGTTTGTACACTTGTTCATTATATATATATATATATGAGATCTCTATCTTTGGTGGATGTAGCCCACATTAGGTGAACCATGGTACATGTTGTGTTATGTGTGTGTACTTTGTTTTGATTTGGATTATTCTAGTTTATACTTCCACTGTTGTAGATTTTGGGAATTGATTAGATCATGTGTGCATGATTTTGTTTGTTATTAAACCATAGCACTATTTTGTAGTCCCAAGTTCCCAAAAACTGGAATCATAGCTTTGTTATTTCAGAGCAAGGTTTTACTTCAAGTATATTGTTAGTGGTTTACTGACAAGTGTATGAGAAGGTGTTTTTTTTTTCTTGATGTGAAAATCACAGGAAGAGATTTAAATCTCAAGTGGAAGCTAGAAATGTGAGGTTGTTAGAGAATACAGTGACCGGTGTTGGTTAGGTGGCAACCGACATCATCTGGGTGACCATGTTTGGTTATAGGATGACTGTGGTTGGTTACAGGGTGACCATGGTTAGTTACTGGGAAACTTAGTTTTAAACAGAAAAATCACAGATTCTGAATAAATTGAGAGATACATGGAATGTGTCTTGTTTTCTGAGGTGTCCCTTGTTCTTGGAGGCACAAGCATGTTGGTCAGATGCAGATCCGGAGTTACAGAGGTATGGTTTTATCTTGGTATTTGGTGCTTGTATGTTTTGGTTACATATGCATGATTTGGGATTGCAAATATGAGTATGAGATAGAGGAGTAGTTATGCATCCTTGGTGTAGTTAGATGCATGGGCTTCTGTAAAGAGGAATAACACATAATGAAGATGAGGCTTCCATTAGAGAAGCATGTTCTTTAGTTGAAGATGCGATGTAGTATCTTGGTGTTGGTATGGTGATGTATTTGATCTGATGTAATTTAATTGCATGTATTATTTTGTAATGTTTTTGTACGAGATTTGGGTGCTTCTTAAAATGAATGACTTGACAAGCTATCAGATTTGGTTGGAGTAGGCACCTAGTTTGGTGTATTATGCCAATTTTTGGCACTTTGTTCATTCCCATAACACCGATTGGTCATGGAACCAACATTGGTCATACAAGAACCGGCACCAGTCAGAAAACCAAGGTCGGTCTCTGTGGTAGTGAATTTGTACTAGGTTTTTGTAGTAGAAGAGGGCATGGATGGTTCAGTGTCCTATTTTGGAGGATCGAGTTTCTTGCACAAGAGTGTACATGGAAGAAACAGTGTAGATCACTTCAATGTTTGAATAAAAAAGGATGAAGTTGGCTCAGTTAGTCTAGTGAGACTTTGGGTAGGTATCTCTATATGGTTCATGTTTTATTTCTTTCATTTAAAGCAACTGGTATTATGTTTGGATTGTGTGCACAAGTAAAATTTACACCATGGATATTTGGTGAGCTTGAATTTTATTTTTGGGATATGTTGGAATCTTGAGGACAAGGATATCTAGTCTAAGGATGGGATCCTCAATGAAAATTCATGTTTAGAAAAATTTGTAGGTAATAAAAAGATGTTGAGTACACAGGATGAAAATAAGTTGATTCACCTACTTCACAAGAAGTCCAAACTTCTATGATGTAGAAGTATTCTTTGATAAGAAGGGAATCAATTTATATTTTCTTCATCTATTATTTTTTTCATATATATATATATATATATTATATATATACATACATACATACATATATATATATATATATATATATAGCTTTTGAGCTTGGTGATTAGAAGTAGTGCAGGGGAGTTCAGTGTTAAGTGGGAGAAATCCATGGTTGTTGGCATTGCAGGTTGGACATATATGCACATGTAGAGTGAGAGGAGTATGCTACATTTTTGTGTGGCATGAGGCACAAGTTGTTTTGGAGGACAGTCACAATTTTGTAGGTATTTTGAGTTTATTGCATGATGACATCACTTCTAGTTTTATTTATAGTGCCTAGATATCCTTATGGGATTGCAGTTGATGGTTGTTTAGTTGGGTTAAGAAGAGAGAGAAATGTTATTGACATTGAAGGGTAAAGAAGGAAAATTTGTTTGTTACAGGTTAAAGTGTGACAACAGTGTATATTTACATCTTATTGATGTTTCCCTTGTTTTCTTTCATCTTGGATGGTTGTGCAGTGGTTGATGAATTTTTTGCTGGTATTTGCACTAATTATTAGTAACATGGTTAATGGGGTTGTTGTTGACATTGATGAGCACAAGATTCATATGTGGCTTTGGAGTTAGTCGATGAGAGACTTGGAGCTTCTAGAGAGCTGGTGATATGGATGGATGTATATGGTAAGTTTATACATGTGGATAGATTCTATTTTGTGAGTCTATGATGATGCAAATATTTGTTTTGCATATGGATGCCTATGAGCATGGTTTAGATGCCTTGAGCATGAGTAGGGGATATTTTTATTTCCTCTTGTTACTATGTTACTCATTGATAGATATGTTATCTATGGATGGTTGTCTTGGACATGCTAGTTGTTTATGCAGGGTTGGATTTGCAGAATGCAGTAATTAGGATTATTTGAGTTGTGCAAGTGTTGTGGAGTAATTAACCAAAGGTTGCATGTAGAACTCATTTGGGTTGTCTTGACGTAGGATCTTGTTTTTCTTACATATTCTAGTTTTGACTTGTCTTTGGTCACTTACATTGGTGGTTACATGGAGACATGGTGTTTGCATGGAGACATGGATAGATGGTTGGTGGCTATGGTTGTGATAGAATCTCAGTACTTCAGTTCAAGTGGGATCTCTTACAGGTGTGTCATTCATGATGGCTTGATTGTATGAGAGGCTTGGTGTTATGATTCAATGGGAGATTGATGAATGGATAGCTCGGGTATCACATATCAGTAGTAGCTTCATGCAGGTATATGGTAAGTCATGGTTTGTTATCTTGTTGGTTTTAAAAGATGGTTTAATCTTCTTGATTACTTGAGAGAGTTGTTGAAGTAAATAATAGTTAGTCTTCATAGTATGTAGAGGATGGTGATTTACAGGTACATGTACAGAGGTTCAACAATTTATCTACAAGTGGGAGATTGTTGGGATGTGGAGCTAGATTGCTTCACAATGAGCATGCATTATAAGTGGCTAATTTAAACAATAACTGGCGTCAGTTGGCTAACCACCATCAGTTACCAAATGAACTTCCATTGGTCAGTAGATGGATCACCATCAGTCAATAAAGGAACTGACATCAGTCAGGGCACCAAAATCAGTTAAATGTGCATTAAAGTTTATATTTAACTCACAGGAATTAGATCTAACTTTTTTTATAAAGTTGATCTAATGGTTGTAATGCATAGCTATGGTGCCCTAAGTTTGTATATGCCTATATAAGCATGAAATCTAGGGTTAGAAGGTGAATTAAGAGAAGGATTGAGTTAGATCCTTGATTCTCCTAGATTGAGAGGATGAAGAAGAAGAGAAAGAAAGAATAGGTTACATGAAGACAAAGCTTTCATGGAGAGAAGATGGACATAAGGAAATAGCAGGTACATCTCAATGGTGAGAAGAGGGTAACATCTTCTACTTTATTTACTTTGTATAGTTATTATCTCATTGTAATGGCTTGCATAGTATGCAAATCACATATATTTTCTTCTTGTAGATCCACATGTTGGTGAGATCTTGTATTGTAGATCCATGAGATCATGATGTATTGTTGATCCATGTAGATCTAGTCTTATATTGTTAGATCCACAGGTTGTTATGAGATCTTGTATTCATAGATCCATGAGATCATGTTATTTTAATGATCCATGTAGTTTTAAATATTGTAGAGGAGGTTGTCTTCATATTTACACAAGTTGATGAAGTGATGGAGAGAAAAACTTACTTCTTGGTGCACAATTATAGTTGCACATATGGTAGACCCATGTGAGAGGTCTTGTTGCAGATTCACATGAGAGCTTGGTTGTAGTTCAGAGATGTAGTAGTTCCTGGTATGTGAGATCTGTTGATGGTTTGGAGGCACGGTTGTAGTGCACTCATGGAGATCCGTTTAGAGATCTGGAGGAGGAGATACTCTTGGAGAGATACATTGTACTCTTGTGTAAAGAGTTGGTTTGTACTCTTGTTCATTATTATATATATGAGATCTCTATCTTTGGTGGACGTAGCCCACATTGGGTGAACCATGGTACATGTTGTGTTATGTGTGTGTACTTTGTTTTGATTTGGATTATTCTAGTTTATACTTCCACTGTTGTAGATTTTGGGGATTATTTAGATCTTGTGTGCATGATTTTGTTTGTTATTAAATCATAGCACTATTCCGCAATCCGAAATTCATAAAAAAATCACTAAAATGCACCTCAATAAATTTTATTTTCTATCATACTTTTGAAATGATTAATGTCTATACTACAAAAGATAAAGATAAATAAGTGCATACAAAGATATTTGTTTTTGTGTATCTTTATACATTCATAGATACATTTAATTTTTTAATCACTTCCCTTTGAAATTAAGAATAAGATGACCTATCTCATCCAAGGAAAAAATGCTCTACGCTCCGGTGGCGGAGGCAAGCTTTGTTAGGGTTTTACTTGTTACATTGTCATCCCGCGTCATTTTTGAGCTCTACGGGAATTTATTGCTATAGTTTCTCCTAGGGTTTCTTGCTCTTTGGGTCATTCTATTTATAATGACCTCACCATCTTCAAACCCGGTTGCTATAACTATGGTTGGAGATAGTAGAGCTTTGAGAAATGACACCACTATAAAAGAACCCACGAAGTTCGTTTCAAAAGTGTTTCATGAGGTAATGTTTCTGTAAGGATATTACTTGTATAATTCAGAACATATACAGAAGAATAACATGAGAGAACACCAAAATATAGATAAATGATGACAATATGCTCATATAATAGCCTTGCCACTTCGAGGGGGTAACCTCCAAACCATACAATAACACTCCAATACTCAATATGATCCTTAACTACAACCTTCTAACCCCTATATATACCATTCTAACCTATGGCCAATACTGAGGCCGACCTCCTAAGCATAATAAATCATAAATGAATGATATAATAAGATAAGGGGATGTGTGCCACATGTCGGCATCTCCATCAATACATATACATCATAACATTATATCCCATGTGAACCCATACATATAACTAAGGGGATGTGTGCCACATGTCGGCATCTCCATCAACCCATATACATTATAATATTATATCCCAAGGTACATAGCATTGCCTCCCTCTTTGACATGTTTCATCCCGAAACATAAAAAGAAGCCATTCTAACCTATGGCCAATACTGAGGCCAACCTCCTAAGCATAATAAATCATAAATGAATGATATAATAAGATAAGGGGATGTGTGCCACATTTCAGCATCTCCATCAATACATATACATCATAACATTATATCCCATGTGAACCCATACATATAACTAAGGGGATGTGTGCCACATGTTGACATCTCCATCAACCCATATACATTATAATATTATATCCCAAGGTACATAGCATTTCCTCCCTCTTTGACATGTTTCATCCCCAAAACATAAGAAGAAGCCATATAATGAGTGTGCTTTAAATTATTGCACACTTTTCACCAAGCTCGATCATCCAACCACCCATATGAAATCCTATCCTATGTAGCAGCTTCATCATCAACATATTCTTCTTCTTCTTCTTCTTCTTCTACTTCTTCTTCTTTTTCTTTTTCTTCTTCTTCTTCTTCTTCTTTTTCTTTTCTTCTTCTTTTGTTGCCCATCTGTCCATGAAAACTTGTTCCAGTTCCTGCAAAGACCAATTAAACTTTTCCTTTTCTAACTTAGAAAAGCAAATCTGTGTAGGGCCACTAATCCACAACTTGAATAACCAAATATCTGATGGTTTAGAGAATTTATCCCTAAATTTGTTCCACCATTCTCTAGCATCAATCCTGCCATCTCCAAAAAAAAGCTACCATCCCCATGATCCACAAAACTAAGGTTTTAGGAATTCTAAAAATGTTTCAATATATGGATAAAAACACAAAGAAAAAACCCTAACTGAAATTTCAAGAGAATTCGAAAATATAAATTATTTTTAAAAATACCACAATTTGCTTCCTCAAAAGTGAATTTATGAAAAAACATAAAACACCAATAACATCCGTAAAACAAATCCAATGGAGCTGAATTTTTCAAATATTCTGACTTAGATTTTTTCCAAATTATGATGAAAACTTTGGGAAAAAATTCAATAACCTCTTCAAGATATACTTAAAACACAAAATCATTGTTTTGCCTAATTTTGGCGAAATCATTTGCTCGATACCACTTGTAAGGATATTACTTGTATAAATTAGAACATTTACAGTAGAATAACATGAGAGAACACAAAAATATAAATAAATTATGACAATATGCTCATATAATAGCTTTGCCACTTGAGGGGGCAACCTCCAATACCACTTCGAGGGGGTAACCTCCAAACCATACAATAACACTCCAATACTCAATATGATGATTAACTACATCCTTCTAACCCATATATATACCATTCTAACCTATGGAAAATACTGAGGCCGACCTCCTAAGCATAATAAATCATTAATGAATGATATAATAAGATAAGGGGATGTGTGCCACATGTCGGCATCTCCATCAATACATATACATCATAACATTATATCCCATGTGAACCCATACATATAACTAAGGGGATGTGTGCCACATGTAGACATCTCCATCAACCCATATACATTATAATATTATATCCCAAGGTACATAGCAGTTTCTCCTCCTGATGTGGTATTACACGTTTTTTATTTTAATGTTTCCTGTAAATGGTTAGAGAAATTTTGTCTCATTGGATATTTTTTGGGTTGCATCCCCTCTAAAATCATGCTCAAATCCTAGGTCAATAAAGTCTAGACTCCCTATGGGGTCAGAATTGAAAGCTTCTAAAACATGATCAAAGGTTCTTTTTCTTTTTCACTTTTCTGATCTTGTTAATGCCCCCAATATTCTGGCTTGGCAAGCCACTTGGTATGTTCACAAATATATTCTTATTTTGTCCCTATGGCACAAGGATTTCGTGGTATCTTAATATACCACCCTTAAAGTACCCATCTGGGTTGAATTCCCTGGCCTACCTTTTCCATGTGTGCATTTTATGCCTCAGATTGTTGCTTCTATTGGTCGGGTAGTCTTTCTTGAAGTAGATAGGTTTTACCATGCTCACCTGTAGAAGTGTGTTTGCATTAAAGTTGATATCTCTCAAGATCTGAAAGAATTTGTCGACGTTTAGATGGGAGACAAATGCTATTCTTAGTGGGTCATATATATCAATTTTTCTAACACCTACTTCTTTTTCTAGGCCTCTGATCATGAGATTAAAGACTGTCCTCTTTATGTCCCTCACAACTACCCGTGGCCAAAGCAGAGCCTGAACAAGTCAAAACCCAATAGGAGGAAGATTGGTAAGTTTCCGGGTGATGAAAAATAAGAACAAAACCCAACAACTTGAGGCCTCTGGCTCTAATGGCCAATGAGAGCCACCTGTTAAGGAACAACACCATAGCTTACAAGCTAAAGAGCCAACTTTTGTTGCTAAAGAACCAATTGTCAATGCCAAATCAGCTATCACGTTGCAAAAATATTCCAACATGTCCCAAACAAGCTCGGTTCTCATGGACTAGACAAATTTTGTTTACAATGTCACCATGCCACAATCATTTCTGCTACTCTTGCCAAACAACTCACAAGGGCCATCCAAAAGGCCTCAAATTCATGTTGACATTTTTACACCTCGTGCTAAAATATCAACTTGAAACTTTCAAAGTTTCTCAGATTGGCCAGTTACGATTTTTTTCATGTTTGGGGCAGCTACCTCAGATTAAAATACAGATTTTAATTTTTCTAGTATTGGAAAGTTGGAAGTCATTTGGGATCAAAACTACAACTTGGGTATAGTTTAAGAATTCCATGCCTCATAGATGCAACCATTCCATTTGAAACCTTTGTCATAACTGTATGTGCAATAGTTGTGAACAACCATTGCAAACACGAATACCCAAATCAAAAAAACATTCAGATCTAGAGTTAATGGCAAGGCAGAGCTACAATGAAATAATGGCGTAGGCTCAAAACAACCATAGCTTTCAGTCCAAGTTCCAGAGCTCAAACAGACCAACAAGTAGAAAAGAACAATGACCCATTTCTTAATGGAAACCCAAAAAGGCAGTATTCAAAATACACTACAGGAACTACAAGTCAGAAATGATGGTCATAATCTTTTTGGTAGAAAATACAGATACCTAGAACTCGAAAATATGTAGATCTATAAGTCACGATGTATCTGGGCCTAAAAATAAACTCACCTTTATCCTTGGTGGTCTCGAATGTGGGTACCATTAAAACCCATATATAAATGACGTCCATTTTTTTTTTGCAACAGGTGCCATCACGAAATTACCACTTTAAAAGAAAGAAGATGCAGATGCAATTCCAAGCAAAGAAGGATTTCTCTTCATTTTTTATCAAATACCCATGAGGGAAATTGGACTTACAGTCATAGAAGTCGGTTAAACTGAAAGTCCTTTCCGAAGAGAAAATGAGCTCCCAAAACGCAAGAAATGGCAGAATTTATACATAAGATTTTCATTTTTTTATGGTGAGCTCGAACAAAGGAACAGAAAGCTCCATGAGGAAGCTCAGAAGTGAAGATTCATGGTGGCCTGAAGAAAATCAGCTAGGGCTTCGCCAAGCAAGCAGAGCTCCAAGTGAAAAATGCTAAATGATAGGGTTTCGACCCCTTTTTGCCTCCATCAACTCTTTCGATGAGTTAATTAACTTGATATGAGTTAAAATAACTAGGTGGCAATGATTCATCAAACCCTAACTCAACTCAAGTTATTTGCAAATGAAGAGCCACCTCCAAACATCATGATGGCTCAAGTTGTCGTTGGAACGGACCAACCCACATTTAAATCAAAATAATCATTGCATATTGACTTGCAAAAATCTAAACTATAGTCTAGAACTATGATACAAGCCAACAATAATAATCACACAAAAGGTAAGTCTTTTAACTATAATCATCAGGTCCATTCAAGTGCAAAATCCCGACAAGAAAATTACAAGGCAATGAAATTTGAAGAGGTGATAGACCTTATAGTTTGCTAAGTCCACAAAGGTGGCCAAACAAGTAGAGTACAAAGGTGGTCCCCACTTCAAGGAGGTTGAAGATGATCAAAAAAATGTCACTCATATGACCACTTAGACAAGGATTGTCAACATCAGAATTCGAGCATGGAGGTTGTCCACACTAAATGGATGTATTGATGTTTATTTTTGCAACTATTGCAATTATTTTACTCACAAATAGAGAGTTGATTTTTGCATGCTTCACAAGAGGACAGGACAAACAAGAAGATGAATTCACATGCACAAGGAAAGAGACTTGTTCAACAAGCAAGCTTATTATTAGAAAATTATTCACCTTATTTTCTTAAAAATATAACAATCAACTTTAGTTTGACTGTATGTAATCAAAGGCTATTAATGCCTCTTTGTACTAGTTTGCTTTATTTTATTCCTTTATTTATTATTAAATAAAGGATAAAAATAGGATGCATGGGTGAGTACAAGCCTTAGACTATTTTTAGGAAGGGTGGGGAAATTATTTTGCTATATACGGTGTGGCTTGGCAAAGCACAAGGAGGAATTTTAATACATGAGTCTTGAAGCAATTTTTTGAAAGTTCTATTTTATGAATGTGAAGTATTTTCTACCTTTCCAATTATTGCGAGACTTTCCTACGTTTATATTAGTCTTTAATGCAAAATTCCTTGGTTAATCATCTTACCCTACGACAAATTCGGTATTTTTTGCATAATTTTAATGTGCATGTTAACTTATTAGTGTTGTTGTGATATTTTCCCTCAGTACAAAAAGTTTTTGCCCTTAAATATTATATAGAAAACTGTTGGTTCGTGCATCAAGAATCCTTCCCATATCAATTGTGCATATACTCTATCAAAGTCCTTATATAAGTTTGGTGTATCACCTCAATTTTAGTTATTTTACAGCCATCTTTTACCCTTAACCCCAGAAATAAATTTAGGATACATCAATAAGGAACTGGCCTTGATACGGGAGTCTCACATCAAAATAGGTATACCCACAAACATGAGGTGTTTCCATTGTATCTACGAAAGATAGAGATCATAATTTACAAGCTTAAAAAACCTGCATCCATCTCTCTATATGGTGCACTTTCGAGAGATAACAATTTTTGGGATGCCCGGTCGAACTATGAATCATATCTACATGCAAGTTACATATTCTACATCAGATCCACAACAGATTTACTAGTAAATCAAATGTTACTTTCAGAGCAATCTACAACAATTTATTCTAAATATTTCAAAATCTTTTGGCGACTCCATAAAGCTGATTTCAGACCAATATTGCAGCATGTTCCATGCCTAAAGTGACTACAAGCTCATCGGTAAGATGAATTCCTCCTAAGTTTGTTTATTTACCTTTGAATTCTGTTAGAAGGAGAAGAGTTGGTAATACTTTACCTTATAATAGACATGGTTGTGATAACCCTCCTCCTGACATTCCTTCACCATGAATCAATTTCTCTATTAACATCCCAATTTTTACGATGGCTATCCAACCAACTAGAAATTTTATGACCTTTACTAATGGTAGCCCATTAGTAATCCCAATTTACAATGACATCCCTATTGCTTCCATGAAAATTTTTCCATCATCCACTGGTGCAAATCAGGTGACATCTACAGAGCACATTAAGGATGTTGCAGCTTTATGTGTTGTCCATAATATTACTCATGAGGATGTAGCCTCGAGACTTTTAGTTGCATCTCTTAAAGGAAAAGCCTTGCAATGGTATAGAAATCTAGAGATTGGATGCATAAGAACTTGGGATGACTTAGGTCATAAATTACTAAAACAATTTTAAGACAATTCAGATCATTTATCTCTTATAGAAATGTTGTATTTTATTAAAAGATCTCCCAATGAATTTATGTCAAGTTTCAACATTCGTTTTTCCAAAACTTGGGAAAGAATTCCAGTAAGTGTCAACCCTCAAGTTGATCACGCTTTTCTTTATTATATTAGGGCACTAAAGAGTGATATTTCAACTATGATTCAGTCTATGGGAGAAGAGACGCTCCCAGGTGCCTATGATATCGCCATCCGAGCTGAAAATAGTCTTATTAAAGCAGGAAAAGTAGCACCAAGGCCTTTAATGTTTTTTTGGTAGATTTAGCCCCTATCCCATAGCCTATTACAATCGTGGAACCTATTGTTGCAGCCCCATCAGATGATGTATTTAAAGCTTTGCAGACTATGGGGAATAAGCTGACTTTAATTGAAAATAGACTTGCATTACCTAGTAGACCTTATCAAGCTCCTTATTAGCAAAACCAACAAAATAGGCATCCTTACCAGTAGAATCAAAATTATGGCAGCCTTATCAGCAAAGGCAATTTGATCCAAACACTCCGAGTTCATCTAATGCTTTAGTCCCAGTTAATATGGCTACAAAAGAGTGGTGTTGACCTTGTAATCAACCTCATTTAGCTGTAAATTTCCCAAAATATTTTCTAAACATAAGTCTTGTTACACAACCTCAATTTGAGACATTATTCATGCCTCAAATGGAGGGTGGGCAGCAAGATACTCAGGTTCAGAAAGCACCTGAACAAAATTTAGTCAGTTTCAATGAGGATGATTTCATTGTAGTTACCACTAGAGCTCAAGAAATTGAAGGTCAAAAACAAGAAAATAGACCTATTCTACCTACTGTCACTGATAAGACAACATCTATAGCCCCCAAACCAGCTAACAGTCATGTTGTTTCTTCAAAAATAGCAAGTGTTTTAGTTGATAAAGGAAAACAAAAATAGCTACATCCTGATCCAAGAAGATTATTTATACCTCAGATATGTAAAGTTGTTGAAGCAGAATCAGTCTTTGTTAAGGCCTATGCTAAAACAGTTGAATATGTCTCTAAAATATTGCTTCTTTTAACATTGTTGTGTATTGAAAAATCATAATGTTAACATCTCAATGTAGGATGCTCTAAGTATTCCAGGACAACAAGATTTACTTTCTCGTGAACTAGCTAAGCTGCAGGTTTCTTTAGAAAACAACAGAAAAAAGCTTAGAAAGTAGATATGGTCCTTGGAATGTTTAAACAAGACCACATTAAAGAAGTTAAGTGTATGGTTCGTAAAGTTTTGAATGCTCATGACATCATGAAGCTACCACCATTTTATTTATCACTGATTATTAGGGAACATTTTGTTTGCAATTACATGGTGGACAGTGGCGCAAGTAACACAGTTATGCCAAAAGTAATTATAGAAAAATTGGGTCTACAGTATGAGCCTACAGAAAAGAGTGTCTTACAACTTGATGGAACTACAACTAATATATTTGGTGTAATCATAAATTTGGAGGTAACATTGCATGCTTTCCCAAATGTTTCTATTCTGCAAGATGTTATTGTTATAGATTTACCTCCATACTTTGCTTTATGCTTATCTAGAGATTTCACAACAAAGATAGGAGGTTATCTCTCTTCAGATTGGTCCTTATTTTTCACTACTCATTATGGCACCAAATTTACTATCAATTCAGAGCCATTGGCCAGATTCCACATTGAGCCTCACCCTTCCAACGTAGTAGCTAATTATGCAGCCTTAGACCAGTCTGATTTTGTTGGTGTAGCTCATGTTTCAACATTAGATAGTGTTTCTAACATGTTTATGGATGAAAGACAGCTGAAGAACATGTCCATGATCATTTTAAGGAAGTTGAAGAACATTTTTTGGTGTGTATTGTATGCATGAAGAAAATACACCACTTCCCTTGTTGTCTAAAATAGAAAATTCAGCAGAAGGGATTTGGAAGCTTCATTTTGATGGAGCTAAGAAAAAAAGTACAGGGAGTAGGTTTTATGGTCACTTCCCCAACAAATGAAAGGTATTTCTCAACTTTGAGTCTCCAATTTTCATGCACTTGTAATGTAGTTGAATACGAAGCATTAATTCATGGCTTGCTTTGGGCCAGAAAGAAAGGTATTAGTACATTATAATTTTTGGTGATTCTCAATTAGTTATCAATCAAGTAAAGAATTTTAATGTTTGTAAGAATCCATTAATGAAGTCTTACAGACGTAGATTTTAAGACTTAATGGAAGATTTTGATGCTATTAATATTCAATCCATTCCTAGAACTGAAGACAAGCATGCAGACAGACTTGCAATAGTTGGTGTTAGTCTTGAAGTGTTAGAAGAAATAGAGAACAAAAAAATTCAGCCTCATATTAAGTTAATTTTCAGGCCTTCTATAGCTGATAATGACTTGAATTGGCTGGTTTTTGAAAATGATGATCAAATCTACAGGTTTTTGCAGCAAGAAGCTGAAAATTTTGCAGTAAATCAAGATAGATTACATCATTTATACGGTGACCAAATTGTTCAATTAAAGACAAATAAGTTACCTCGAGGTCTAGTCACATTAGAGGACATCTTCAACACTGGTGATCAGTTAAGAAAAGACAAAACCAAGATGTCAACACATGATGATAACTATGAAGAAATTTTAGTTGATGAAGCGATTTTTTTTCTCGGAAAGGTATGTTCCTTAGCTGAAAAACAGTCATTTATTAATCTTTACAAAGAATTTAAAGATGTTTTTCACTTGGAGCTACCAAGACCTGAAATGGTTTTATCCCAATCTAGCTTAGTATATTATCGAATTGCAGCCAAATTCTAAACCAGTTAGGCAGAAACAGAGGCCTGTAAATCCCAAAATAGAGCCTCTAATGAGGAAAGAGTTATCCAAGTTAATTGAATCAAGTATTATTTTTGCAGTTAAGCATTCAAGTTGGGTAGAAAATCTTGTTCCTCTTAGGAATAATAATGGAGAAATCGGATTATGTGTGGATTTCAAAGATCTTAATGAATATTCATTAAAAGATCATTACCCACTAACAAATATGGATCAAATTTTTAGAACAACTTTCTGGTTTAGATAGATTATCTCTTCTAGATGGATACAACAGAGACAATCATATTTTAGTTTGAGAAGAAGATAGATACAAAACAACTTTTACCACCAAGTGGGGTACTTATGCTTACAAAAAATGCCTTTTGATCTTTCAAATGTCAGTGCAACGTTTCAACGTGTAATGCACATCACTTTTAAGTAGCTTGCTAAATAAATACATCCTTGTTTATTTAGATGATGTTACTGTATTTTCAAAAAATTCTAATGAAAATTTAATGCATCTAAGGTAGAATTTTCAGTTGTGCAGAAAGTTTGGAATATATTTGAATCCCAAGAAGTTCATGTTTTCATTACATCAAGGTAAATTACTTTGCCATATTGTTTCTAAGAAAGGTTTAACAATTGATCCTTTCATAATCAAAGCCATATCACAGCTATCGTTGCCTCATCATAAGAAGGTATTACAAAGTTTTCTTGGAAAAATCAACTTTGTTAGAAGATTTGTTCCATATTTTATAGTATCGGTTAAAAGCGTTGATAATTATTTTACGAAATAGAAAACATTCTCTTGGACCAGAAAAGGGAGAGAAGGGTTTGAAGCAATCAAAACAAGAATATCTTAGGATCCTACTCTTGTAAATCCAAATTTTGATAAATTTTTTACAATGTATGCACTTGCAGGAGCTCAAACAATCTCAGCCATACTAACTCGCGTCAATGATGAAAATATTGAGCAGCCAATTGCTTTCTTTGGATAGAGCTTGCATGATTACGAAATAAGGTACACATTCCTTGAAAGACAAGTACTTTCAATAGTCAAAGGACTAAAGAATTTTAAGTATATGCTTTCAAACAATAAAATCCATGTTCTTGTTTCTCATCCAAGTGTAAAATCTTTCTTGTTAAATAAAGAATTGAATGAGAAAAGAGCAGGCTGGATAACAAAAGTTATGGAATATGATGTTGATATCTAGGTTGCTAAGACAGTTTGAGGTAAAGGTTTGTGTGAACACCTAATTGCTGATATGGAAAGACAACAAGCTGTAAAACCCAAAGATTCGAAACAACATGCTGGAATTGTGTATCAGCAATCAGGCATCATGGTTTGAATAGAAAATCAGCAACCTCAACTTGCTCATGAGATTTAGGAATCAAGATGGATGACTTATTTGGTTAACTATCTACAACATGGCACCTATCCAAAAGGTATGGAAAAAATAAATGAAGATATTTCAGATTACAAGTTGTCCCCTATATCTTTATTGATAGTGTGTTGTTCAAAAGAGATATAAATGAAATCTTGTTGCTATGTGTTGACTATGATAAAATTCATAAATTACTATCGAATTCCATGAAGGACTGCTGTAGGAGGTCACTTCTTCAAGATGTCTTGCAGCCTTAAAAATTATGAAAGATGGTTACTATTGGCCTAGCATATTCAAGGACTATTTTTAATGGATTATAAAGTGTAAGAAATGTGCTTTCTTTGTTGGAAAAGAATGTTTAGCTTCGCTTCCTTTACAACCCATTTCAGTTGATCAACCTTTTATGCAGTGGGCTCTTGACTTTATTGGCATGATAAACCCACCTTCGTTACAAGGACATAAGTGGATCTTAACTCCTAAACATTAGTTTACACAATGGAATGAAGCAATAGCCTTGAAATATGCTAATAAAGCTTAGATACTATCCTTTTATGAAAGAATAGTTTACAAATTTGGTGTTCCAACAACTATCATATCAAATAATGCTTTAGCTTTTCTTGGTGCGAAGATAACAGATTGGGTTGTCAGCAATGGAATTTACTTAAGTTCTTTAACTAATTATCACCCACAAGGTAATGGCTTAAATGAAAGTTCTAACAAGAATATTTTAAGGATCATCGAGAAGGACACTCAAATATAATCAAAGAACTTGGCATCGATGTTGAATTTAGCACTTTATACTGATAGAGTAACTCCGAAAAGATTAGTTTGGAAATTCACCATACAAACTTGTGTACGAAAAAGAAGCAAGAATCCATATTTTAGTTTAGCTACCTACATTAGATTTGCTGCATCAAATGGAGTAGCTTGAGAATGAACCATTATAGGTTCGTTATGCAGAGTTAATGGAATTACAAGAGCTAAGAGATCAAGCCCATTTGACTATGGAAATGAATCAGAAACAGATGAAGAAGACTTTTGATAAGAAAGCCAAATTTAGAATCTTCAGTGAAGGAGATATTGTGTTAAAGTGGGATGTTCATCATGCAAAGCAAGGAAGACACACAAAGTTTGATACAATCTGGAGTGGCCCTTACATGATTTTAGCTCGCAAAGAAAATAATGCTTTTCAGCTCTCGAGGCTGAATGTAGAGGAACTTCTTATTCTTGTGAATGGTATGTTTCTCAAACATTGTTATTGAAAATCTTATAATGATTGTTAGAGTAGGATTTCCCTTCAATAAGTGTAGTTTCTACACATTGCATTGTTTTCCCTTCAATAAGTGCATTCGTGCATGTGATCTGGTTTACCAGATCCTTTCCTAGTTTTAGTTTCATTTTGGAATGGTTGGACCTTCGGAAAGACAATTTTTGGTTACATGTGTTCAGATTCTATGCCTAATGGACAAGAGTAAGGCACTGGTCTACAAGCTAGCAAGAAGCTTTTCCCGAGGATTGCCAGAAATGTTGACATGTTTGCACCCCGTGCTAAAATTTCAACTCGAAACTTTCAAAGTTTCTTAAATTGGTCAGTTACGAGTTTGGTCATGTTTGGGGCAGCCACCTCGGATTAAAATAAAGATTTTATTTTTTTGGTTTTAGAAAGTTGTAAGTCATTTGGGATCAAAACTACAACTTGGGTACAGTTTAAGAATGCCATCCCTCATAGATGCAGTCATTCCATTTGAAACCTTCATTAGAACTATGCAAGAGTTGTGAATAACCACTGTAAAGCCCTAAGGAAGGCAGGAAGGACAACATGTATCAGACATGATGTTCTGAAGCTGCAGTTAGGTAGGAGTTTTCAAGGACAATTTACAGTTTTACAAGCAGTTTACATTTTCAAAAAGTGACAATAGGGTACACTTGATTTTTATTTCTATGACTAAGTGAATTATTTAAGTGTTTTGAGTTGTATAAGTTCATTCATTTATCCATACAAATGAAAGAAATTACAGAAAGGAAGGACATACATCTCATAACACGAAAATATTTTCATTTTATTCATGAGGAATAATAGTACACATTATTCTCACACAAGCCTTGAGAAATAACTGAAAGGAAAAACAATGCATATATTTATGAAGCTAAAAATGTAAAGAGGTGAAATAAACCCGTCATTGCCTTGAGGATTTTTCTTTTTGTATTATTGTTCCAGCTGTCCACTACAACTGCATCATGGTACCTGAAAAGGAAGAAGTAAATGATCATCAATACTAAGCTCAGGGTTTAATTTAACTCTTTATACTTCCAACTTAGGAAATTCATGCATTCAAAAGTATAATTATCAGGTGAAGTGGAAGAAACAAAATTTAGAGGCTGAAGTTAACTGAAATGAGATAAAAAGTGCAGCTGAAACATAATAAAAAAAGGAAATCTGGGAAAATTTTGACAAGGCTTCGCCATGTAAAATGGACATTTACGACTTTTTCAGCATGCATGTGAAGGTGTAGTGAAGCTCAAATACAGTATTTAAGCAGAAAATAAATGTAGAACAATCAACTTCAAAATTATGATAGAAAGAGATCAATTTCAAAAATGCTCCAATTTTCAAAATGAAAATGAGATTGTCCTCAATTTCTAAGGTAGTGGATTTCATTCACAAAATAAAGAGTACATCATTATTAAATATACAACTTTTCATTAGGTTATCATTGTTGTTAAAGTGGGGCTATTAGCTAGTACAAAAGTTACACTTATGTTGATACAGGTTAAAGAGTTATCACAATAAAGTTACAAATTCATAGGTAGAATGACTTATGATGTAAAGGGCATTGTTTTAGTTCATTTCTGCTCCCAAAATGATTAATGGATCAAAACTATTATTTTAAGATGGAATATTCCAATAATAATGAGAAACCAATTGCATTCATGCAGTTATCTCAGAACTCGAATCAAATATAGGGTCCTGTCATTCCTCATGAAGCAATCAAGTAGGTTATGGTTGTTTAGCATAATCATATGAGTAAAATCCAACAAACTGCAGAATGCAAGTCTCTCAAGAAATCAGATACTATCAACTGAAGCAGTAAATATTAGAGGGAAAAATATTTACATGGTTTTATTGTAGTAGGTACAGGGTTGCATAATCAAAGTAAAAGTAAAGTCCCAACTAGATCAAATGGAAATCAACATTTTCTTAGAAGACAATTACAGGTTCAACCATGCCATTTTAATGAATTTTAGAAACTCATGAAGGAATCCAGATGTACATGCAAATATTCGACAACAACCATGCATATGGAAGCCATGAGCTCGAAATCAACTTGAATAAATATTAGAATGTTTTCAAAAGAATAGAGAAAATTGAAATCAAAACGAGCCCGAGATTTGTAATAATATCAATTACGACCACAATTAACCCTCTCAGAAAATATGAGCATAGCCAAGATAACAAATGCAAATATTTCAGAGCCCATAAGGTGCATTTATAGAAGGAAAATCGAAGCTTGAACATACAGCCATGGATTGCACAGTGAGTAAATGCACAAATGTCAAGCTACCCAGTGACCATTAAAAGAAATAAGCAGTGAGATGATAAAAATGAATACTCAAGTCTCGACAAGAAACTACAATTACCAATTCAAAATAAGAGAAATCAAAATACAGACTTAACGCAAACATAGAAAGCTTTTTCACAATATTAACTCTTTTGGTGACTTAATTAACTAGATATGAGTTAAAGTACCTACATGGCAATGATTCATCAAACCCTAACTCAACTCGAGTTTTTGTGAACAAAGAGCCATCGGAAAACATCATGATGGGTCAAGTTGTTGTTGGAAGGGACCAACCCACATTTAAATCAAAAAAATCATTGCATATTGACTTGCAAAAATCTAAACTATAGTCCAGAACTCTGATACAAGCCAACAATAATGATCACACAAAAGGGTAGTCTTTTAACTATAATCATCAGGTCTATTCAAGTGCAAAATCCTGACAAGAAAATTACAAGGCGATGAAAGTTGAATAGGTGATAGACACGATAGTTTGCTAAGTCCACAAAGGTGGCCAAACAAGTAGAGTACAAAGGTGGTCCCCACTTCAAGGATGTTGAAGATGATCAACAGAATGTCATTCATGTGACCACTTAGACAAGGAATGTCAACATTAGAATCTAAGCATAGAGGTTGTCCACACCAAATGGATGTATTGATGTTCATTTTTGTAAATATTGTAAGTATTGCAATTATTTTACTCTCAAACAAAGAGTTGATTTTTGCATGCTTCACAAGAGGACAAAACAAACAAGAAGATGGTGTTTCTAACATGTTTATGGATGAAATACAGCTGAAGAACATGTCCATGATCCTTTTAAGGAAGTTGAAGAACATCTGTTTGGTGTGTATTGTATGCATGAAGAAAATACACCACTTCCCTTGCTGTCCAAAATAGAAAATTCAGCAGAAGGGATTTGGAAGCTTCATTTTGATGGAGCTAAGAACAAAAAGGACAGGGAGTAGGTTTAATGCTCACTTCCCCAACAAATAAAAGGTATTTCTTAGCTTTGAGTCTCCAATTTTCATGCACTTGTAATGTAGTTGAATATGAAGCATTAATTCATGGCTTGCTTTGGGCCAGAAAGAAAGGTATCAATACATTACAATTTTTTGGTGATTCTCGAGTTAGTTATCAATCAAGTAAAGAATTTTAATGTTTGTAAGACTCCATTAATGAAGTCTTTTAGACATAGAATTTCAGACTTAATGGAATATTTTGATGCTATTAATATTCAATCCATTCCTAGAACTGAAAACAAGCATGCAGACAGACTTGCAATAGTTGGTGCTAGTTTTGTAGTGTTGGAACAGATAGAGAACAACAAAATTCAGCCTCATATTAAGTTAATTGTCAGGCCTTCTATACCTAATAATGACTTGAATTGGCTAGTTTTTGAAAATGATGATCAAATCTGCATGTTTTTGCAACAAGAAGCTGAAATTTCTGCAGTAAATCAAGATAAATTACATCATTTATATGGTGACCAAATTGTTTAATTAAAGACAAATAATTTACCTTGAGGTCTAGTCACATTAGAGGAAATCTTCAACATTGGTGATTAGTTAAGAAAATACAAAACCAAGATGTCAACACATGCTGATAAGTATGAAGAAATTTCAGTTGATGAACGGATTTTTTTTTTTGTCGGAAAGGTATGTTCCTTAGCTAAAAAATAGTCATTTATTAATCTTTACAAAGAATTTAAATGTTTTTCACTTGGAGATACCAAGACCTGAAAGGGTTTTATCGATCTAGCTTAGTATATTATCGAATTGCAACCAAATTCTAAACCGATTAGGTAGAAACAGAGGCCTGTAAATCCCAAAATAGAGCCTATAATGAGGAAAGAGTTATCCAAGTTAATTGAATCAACTATTATTTTTGCAGTTAAGCTTTCAAGTTGGGTAGAAAATCTTGTTCCTCTTAGGAAGAATAATGGAGAAATCAGATTATGTGTGGATTTCAGAGATCTTAACGAAGCTTCATTAAAAGATCATTACCCACTACCAAATATGGATCAAATTTTGAGAAAAGTTTCTTGTTCAAAAATATTCTCTTCTAGATGGATACAACGGATACAATCATATTTTAGTCTGAGAAGAAGATAGGTACAAAACAACTTTTACCACCAAGTGGGGTACTTATGCTTACAAAAGAATGCCTTTTGATATTTCAAATGTTAGTGTAACGTTTCAACATGCAATGGACATGGCTTTTCACAGCTTGCTAAATAAATACATCCTTGTTTATTTAGATGATGTTACTATATTTTCAAAAAAATTTGATGAACATCGATGCATTTACGGCAGACTTTTTAGTTGTGTAGGCAGTTTGAAATATCTTTGAATCCCAAGAAGTCCATCTTTTCAGTACATCAAAGTAAATTACTTTGCCATATTGTTTCTAAGAAAGGTTTAACAGTTGATCCTTTCATAATCGAAGCCATATCATAGCTATCGTTGCCTCATCATAAGAAGGCATTACAAAGTTTTCTTGGAAAAATCAACTTTGTTAGAAGATTTGTTCCATATTTTTCAGCATTGGTTAAACTGTTGAAAGTTATGTTAAAGAAATAGAAAATGTTCTCTTGGAATAGTAAAGGGAGAGAAGGGTTTGAAGTAATCAAAACAGCATCTCTCAGGATCCTACTCTTGCAAATCCAAATTTTGATAAAGATTTTACAATGTATGCACTTGCAGGAGCTCAAACAATCTCAGCCATACTAACTTAGGTCAATGATGAAAATATTGAGCAGCCAATTGCTTTCTTTGGATAGAGCTTGCATGATTATGAAACAAGGTACACATTCCTTGAAAGATATGTACTTGCAATAGTCAGAGGACTAAATAATTTTAAGTATATGCTTTCAAACAATAAAATCCATGTTCTTATTTCCCATCCAAGTGTAAAAGTTTTCTTGTTAAATAAATAATTGAATGAGAAAAGAGTAGGCTGGATAACGAAAGTTATGGAATATTATGTTGATATTCGGGTTCTTTAATAAAGTTTGAGGTAAAGGTTTGTGTGAACACCTAATTGCTGATATGGAAAGACAACAAGCTGCGAGAACCCAAAGATTCAAAACAACATGTTGGAATTGCATATCAGCAATCAGGAATCATAGTTCAAATAGGAAATCAACAACCTCAACTTGCTCATGAGATTCGGGAATCAAGATGGATGACTTATTTGGTTAACTATCTACAGCGTGGCACCTATCTTGAAGGTATGGAAAAAAATAAACGAAGATATTTCAGATTACAAGTTTTCCCCTATATCTTTATTGATAGTGTTTTCTTCAAAAGAGATATAAATGGAATCTTGCTATTATGTGTTGACTACGATAAAATTAAAAAATTACTATCAGAATTCCATGAAGGACCTGCAGGAGGTCACTTCTCAGCATGTACTGCAACCTTATAAACTATGAAAGCTAGTTACTATTGGCCTAGCATATTCAAGGAATATTTTGAATGGATTATAAAGTGTAAGAAATGTGCTTTCTTTGCTGGAAAATAACATTTAGATTCGCTTCCTTTATAGCCCATTTCAATTGATCAACCTTTTATGCATTGGGGTCTTAACTTTATTGGCATGATAAACCCACCTTTGTCACAAGGACATAAGTGGATCTTAACTCCTACAAATTATTTTACATGATGGATTGAAGCAATAGCCTTGAAATATGCTAATGAAGCTTCGATACTATCCTTTTATGAAAGAATAGTTTGCAGATTTGGTGTTCTAGCAACTATCATATCAGATAATGCTTTAGTGTTTCTTGGTGTGAAGATAATAGATTGGGTTGTTAGCCATGGAACTTACTTAAGTTCTTCATCTAATTATTACCCATAAGGTAATGGCTTAGTTGAAAGTACTAACAAGAATATTTTAAGGATCATCAGAAGGACACTCAAAGATAATCAAAGATCTTGGCATCTGATGTTGAATTTAGCACTTTGCGCTGATAGAGTAACTCTGAAAAGATCAGTTGGCAATTCACCATACAAACTTGTGTATGGAAAAGAAGCAAGAATCCCTATTTTAGTTGAGTTACCTACATTAGATTTGCTACATCAAATGGCATTACTTGAGAATGAACCATTGCAAGTTCGGTATGTAGAGTTAATGGAATTACAAGAGCTAAGAGATCAAACCCATTCGAATATGGAAATGAATTAGAAACAAATGAAGAAGACTTTTCATAAGAAATCCAAATTTAGAATCTTCAATGAAGGAAATATTTTGTTAAAGTGGGATGTTGATCGTGCAAAGCCGGAAGACACATAAAGTTTGATACACTGGAGTGGCCCTTACATGATTTTAGCTCGTAAAGAAAATAATGCTTTTCGGCTCTCGAGGCTGAATGTAGAGCAACTTCCCATTCTGTGAATGGTATGTTGCTCAAACATTGTTATTGAAAATCTTATATTGATTGTTAGAGTAGGATTTCCCTTCAATAAGTGTAGTTTCTGCACATTGCATTGTTTTCCCTTCAATAAGTGCATTCGCGCATGTGATCTGGTTTACCAGATCCTTTCCTAGTTTTAGTTTCATTTTGGAATGGTTGGACCTTCTAGAAAGACAAATTTTGGTTACATGTTTCAAATTCTATGCCTAATGGACAAGAGCAAGGCACTGGTCTACAAGCTAGCAGGCAGCTTTCCACGCATGATCGCCAGAAATGTTGACATTTTTGCACCCCGTGCTAAAATTTCAACTCAAAACTTTCAAATTTTCTCAAATTGGTCAGTTATGAGTTTGGTCATGTTTGGGGCAGCCACCGGATTAAAATAAATATTTTTTTTTTTTTGGTTTTGGAAAGTTGGAAGTCATTTGGGATCAAAACTATAACTTGGGTACAGTTTAAGAATGCCATGCATCATAGATGCAGCCATTCTATTTGAAACCTTAGTTAAAAGCGTGCAACAGTGATTGTGAACAACCATCACAAAGCCCCGAGGAAGGCGGGAAGGACAACATGTATCAGACATGATGTTACGAAGCTACGATCAGTGTCGATTTTGAAGGACAATGTACAATTTTACAAGCAGTTTACATTTTCAAAAAGTGACAATAAGATACACTTGATTTTTATTTCTATGATTAAGTGAATTATTTAAGTATTTTGAGTTGTATAATTTCATTCATTTATCCATACAAATGAAAGAAAGTACAAAAAGGAAGGACACACATCTCATAACATGAAAATATTTTCATTTTATTCATGAGGAATAATAGTACACATTATTCTCACACAAGCCTTGAGAAATAACTGAAAGGAAAAACAATGCATATATTTATGAATTTGAAAATGTAAAGAGGTAAAAGAAACCCGTCATTGCCTCGAGGAGTTTTCTTTTTGTACTGTTGTTCCAGCTGTCCACTACAACTGCATCATGGTACCTGAAAAGGAAGAAGCAAATGATCATCAATACTGAGCTCAGTGTTTAATTTTACTCTTTATACTTCCAACTTCATAAATTCATGCATTCAAAAATATAATAATAAGATGAAGCGGAAGAAACAAAATTTAGAGGCTGAAGTTAAATAAAATGAGATAAAAAGTGCAGCTGAAACGTAATAAAAAAAGGAAATCTGGAAAAAATTTGACAAGGGTTCGCCATGTAAAATGGACATTTACAACTTTTCCAACATGCATGTAAAGGTGTAGTGAAGCTCAAATACAATATTTAAGGAGAAAAGAAATGTAGAACAATCAAATTCAAAATTATGACAGAAAGAGATCAATTTCAGAAATGCTCCAATTTTCAAAATGAAAATGAGATTGTTCTAAATTTCTAAGGTAGTGGATTTCATTCACAAAATAAAGAGTACGTCATTATAAAATATACAACTTTTCTTCAGGTTATCACTGCTGTTAAAGTGAGGCTATTAGCCAGTACAAAAGTTACACTTATGTTGATACAAGTTGAAGAGTTATCACAATAAAGTTATAGATTCATAGGTAGAATGAATTATGATTTAAAGGGCATTGTTTTAGTTCATTTCGCTCCCAAAATGATTAATGGATCACAACTATTATTTTGAGATGGAATATTCCAATAATAACGAGAAACCAATTGCATTCATGCACTCATCTTAGAAGGTTGAATCAAATATAGGGTCCCGTCATTCCTCATGTAGCAATCAAGTTGGTTATGGTTGTTTAGCATAAGCATATGAGTAAAATCCAACAAACTGCAAAATGCAAGTCCCTCAAGAAATCAGATACTATTAGCTGAAGCAGTAAATATTAGAGGAAAAAGATTTAGATGGTTTTATTGTGCATTTACAAAAGGAAAATCGAAGCTTGAAACATGTAGCCATGGATTTCACGGTGAATAAATGCATGAGATGTCAAGCTACCCGGTGACCATTAAAATAAATAAGCAGTGAGATGATAAAACTGAATACTCAAGTCTCGACAAGCAAATATAGTTACCAATTCAAAATCAGAGAAATCAAAGTAAAGAGTTAGCGTCAGACATAGAAATATTTTTCACAATATTATGGAATCACGAGAACACTACGAGCAAGAGAATTTGAGTTTGCATGATATGAATAAACGACGTCCATATTTAGGTCACAAAAACTCAGGCCGCAAAGATATACAGAAAAACCTCAAGGAAAAATTCCAGATCCAGGGATATCGAGGTGAAACACGAATAAACAAATCAAAAAAATGTTCAGATCTAGAGTTAATGGCAGGGCAGAGCTACAATGAAATAATGGAGTAGGCTCAGAACACCCATAGCTTTCAGTCCAAGTTCCAGAGCTCAAACAGACCAGCAAGTAGAAAATAACAATGACCCATTTCTTAATGGAAACCCAAAAAGGCAGTATTCAAAATACACTATAGGAACTACAAGTCAGAAAAGACGGTCATAATATTTTTGGTAGAAAATACAGATACCCAGAACTCTAAAATATATAAGTCACGATGTAGACTAGGCTAAAAAATA
The DNA here is from genome assembly GCA_018340775.1 of Taxus wallichiana var. yunnanensis. NCBI lineage: Eukaryota > Viridiplantae > Streptophyta > Pinopsida > Cupressales > Taxaceae > Taxus > Taxus wallichiana. Next base: position 783,555,340 of record CM031240.1, on the reverse strand, counting down.
AACTCACCTTTATCCTTGGCGGTCTCGAGTGAGGGTACCATCAAAACCCATATAGAAATGACGGCCATTTTTTGTGACAAGAGCCATCACAAAATTCCCACTTTAAAAGAAAGAAGATGCAGATCCAGTTCAGAAAAGAAGGATTTCTCTTCATTTTTTATCAAATTCCCATGAGGGAAATTGGACTTACCAGTCATAGAAGTCAGGTTAAGCCGAGATTCCTTTCCGCAGAGAAAACGAGCTCCCATAACGCAAGAAATGGCCGAATTTATATAGAATCCTTTCATTATTTTTATGGCGAGCTCGAACAAAGGAACAAAAAGCTCCATGAGGAAGCTAAGAAGCGTACATTCATGGCATCCTGGTGAAAATCTGCCATGGCTTCACCAAGCAAGTAGAGCTCCAAGTGAAAAATGCTAAATGATAGGGTTTTGACCCCTTTTTTCCTCCATCAACTCTTTCAGTGAGTTAATTAACTCGATATGAGTTAAAGTACCTACATGGCAATGATTCATCAAACCCTAACTCAACTCGAGTTAGTTTCAAATGAAGAGCCTCCGCCAAACATCATGATGGGTCAAGTTGTCATTGGAAGGGACCAACCCATGTTTAAATCAAAAAAATCATTGCATATTGACTTGCAAAAATCTAAACTATAGTCCATAACTATGATACAAGCTGACAATAATGATCAGCCAAAAGGTAAGTCTTTTAACTATAATCATCAGGGCCATTCAAGTGCAAAATCCCGACATGAAAATTACGATGTGGCAAAATTTGAAGAGGTGATAGACCTTATAGTTTGCTAAGTCCACAAAGGTGGCTAAACAAGTAGAGTACAAAGGTGGTCCCCACTTCAAGGAGGTTGAAGATGATATGCAAAATGTCACTCATGTGACCACTTAGACAAGGAATGTCAACATCAGAATCTGAGCATGGAGGTGGTCCCCACCAAATGGATGTATTGATGTTTATTTTTGCAAATATTGCAAGTATTGCAATTATTTTAATCACAAATAGAGAGTTGATTTTTGCATGCTTCACAAGAGGACAGAACATACAAGAAGACGAATTCACATGCACAAGAAAAGAGACTTAATCAGCAAGAAAGCTTATTATTAGCAAATTATTCACCTTATTTTCTTAAAAATAGAACAGTCAACTTTAGTTTGACTGTATGTGATCAAATGCTATTAATGCCTCTTTGTACTAGTTTGCTTTATTTTATTCCTTTATTTATCATTAGATAAAGGATAAAAATAGGATGCTTGGGCGAGTACAATCCTTAGACTATTTTTAGGAAGGGTGGGGGAAATTATTTTGTTATATACTATGTGCCTTGGCAAAGCACAAGGGAGGAATTTTTGATACAGAAGTACTGAAGCAATTTTTGCTAGTTTTGCCTTCTGAATATGAAGTATTTTCCGCTTTCCAATTATTTGCAGAGTTGTGTATGTTTATATTAGTCTTGTGAATGCAAAATTCCTTGGTTAAGCATCTTACCATGCTGCAAATTTAGTATTTTTTCATAATTTTAATGTCCATGTTAACTTATCAGTGTTGTTGTGATATTTTCCCTCAGTACAACAAAGTGTTTGCCCTTAAATATTCTAAAAAAATATTGGTTTGTGCATCAAGAATCCTTCCCATATCAATTGTGCATATACTCAGTCAAATCCCTCATATAAGTTTGGTGTATCACCTCAATTTTAGTTATTTTACAGCCATCTTTTACCCTTAACCCCAAAAATAAATTTAGGATACATCAATAAGGAACCGGCCTTGATACTAGAGACTCACCTCAAAATAGGTATACCCAAAGACTTGAGGTGTTTCCATTGTATCTACGAAAGAGAGAGATCATATTTTACAAGCTTACAAAACCTACATCCATCTCTCTACTAGGGTGCACTTTCGAGAGATAACAAGTCCTTCTCGCATCTCTTGAGATCATAGCCCAGCTTGTAGCATGGACTCAATAGAAGAGGAGTACAACATCGAATATGCCGGATGGAAAAAAATTGAATTACAGGATTTTCTGCAGCATAATACTTCTCAATTCTTGCAAAACCAATATGATGCCCTTGATGGCTTGGAGGATGATGACATGGCTCTTGATCATTGTTTCTGTGAATTGTCTATCTTGGAATGTTCGGGGTCTTATAGTCTCTTTTTGTAAATATGTTGTTTGGGAAACTCGACAAAGATTTACAAATTTGGATGTTTTTTTGTAGGAGGTTAAAATTACAAGTTTTCAGTTGGAGATGGTTTGTAAATCCATCTGGCCTAACAACTTGGCTTTCTGTAGTAATCATAAAGTATGGCACGGGGTTTAATTTCCCCTTTTTCCCCCAAATGGTGGCCCTTATTAATCAACCATGGCATCGACCCCACAAACCATACCATATGTGTCCTATTTAATGTTGACGGCTGCCCTTTGGCCTCATTGATATTTACACCTCTAATGATGCGGCCAAAAGGGTCGATCTGTGGTGGTGGATCACCAACACAATTCTCGATGCATAATGGGTCATAAGTGGATATTTTAATATGGTTGAGACACCCACTCATAAAAGTGGCCACTTTGTCCGATGAGGTGGATAGCTGGCAAAAGGGAGGTGTGGTTTTTATACATAATAAGTTTGGATTTTATGACCCTAACACCTCTCATTTTCCCAATTTAGAAGCATGGTTTACTTGGTCCAATCTCGAGGAGGAACAAATCGAGTACTTAAACGGATCGATAGAGCTATGCTATCATCTCAAGATTATTTTGAGTTTGATAGCATTTATTCCATGGTAGTGGAATTCATGCCTGAATTTTTCCTTTTAGACCATTCTCTAGTACGATTTTGTATCACTTGGCATGATACGTGCACTTTTTGTCATAAAGGCCAATTCTTTCTTAATACTGCTTTGATGCAGCATGAGCTCACATTCAATAATATAAAGCGTGTGTGGAACTTAACTCCCCGGCTTAGTCACTACTAGCATTACCATCCACTTATGCATACTAGCTGGATTCAATGGTAGGAGGATGTGGTGACTCAAATAACTAGATTCCTTAGAATCTATGGTAGATAACTGGCCAAAATCAGGCACTGCTCATACTCCACTAACAACTCGGCTCTTAGTCAAGTGGTGGTGACACTTCAAGGTGATCCCTTCTCTGAAACTCTGCAACTTCACTTTGTAAAGCTTTGCCAAAAATTCAAAATGTTGACAATTGCAATGTCAAGGGAGCGCAGATCCGAGCCCGGTTGCACTAGCTCAAAATTGGCGATTGAGTCTCGAAAGAATTATTTATTTCCCTCAGAGACAATCTCAGAAAATTTGGGCCATCATGGATGGCGGACCTCAGGTTACCAATCCCCAAATTATGCTGCAAGACTTTTTGCATCATTACAAGATTGTGTTTCAAGCTCAACAACCCTCTGCAGTAAGACAAACTACTTTTAATCAATGTCTAGGTGTTGTTTTGTGCAAGTTGTTTAAGGCTTAGAAGGTGATATGTGACTGAAAGCTCAAAATTGAAGACCTTCATGATACTACCATGCAGATGGCCAATGATAAAGCTTCGGGCTGAGATGGGTTCCCCTATGAGTTGTAAAAATCCCTTTGGGATTCAGTCGATCAAGACCCTTTTCAAGTACATCTCGAGAGATTTCAGAACCAGTCCTTATAGCCACATATCAACAAGGGGAACAATAAATTCATTCCTAAACAAGGAGACCCATAGAAAATTACTTGTTAGTGGCCTATCACCCTATTGAATGTCTCCTCCAAAATTATTTCCAAAGCTTTAGCTCTGTGCGGGCTTCGCAATATCCTCCCAAATGTTATTCAACTAGAACAAATAGGTTTCATTTAGGGATGATATATCCTGGATAAAATAATTGTTGTTTGGGAGGGCATGGAATATATCGATTCAATGACTGTTTATTCTTGCCATGCTCGAAGCCCTTGGCTTTGGCCCCATTTTTATTAAATATGTCAGCATGATTTTTGTAGATGCCTTCGCTCAGATCACTATCAATGGCATCATCTCAAAATCCTTTGGGATTTTTCACCCCATTCATGAAGGCTGCCCTTTGGTTCCCTCGCACTATGTGTTGGCTGCTGAAGGATTTGGGTATTTATTGGCCCACACCAAATGTCAGGGGCTTGTTATGGGAATCATGCTACCTTTTGTGCCCAATTCTCAATTGCTAAATGGCCACTTCATAGATGATTCCTTTCTTAAATTCATTAAAGATGAAGTCAACATTCACAATTCCATGCAATGCCTAGATATTTTCTGTTTAGCGTCTGGTTCCTCAATTCAATGGTGAAAAACCTAGTGCTATCAACAATCTTTCCTTCCTGCACCTAATTGGCTTGCCACTTTTGAATGGAAGGTTCTGGCTCATGGAAAAATATTTAAATTCCTTGTTATTCCATTTTCTTTTCAAGTCTCTCTAGGAAAGCTTTGACAGTATGTTATTCAAAGAGTGGCCAAAAAGCTGGAATATTGGCTTACCAGACCTTTATCATTGGTTGGGAAATTCCAAATCTATTCCAAATTTCTTATGGCCACACACGTTTATTACTCTTCATGTTGGGTTCCTTCCAAATCCTCTATTCAAAAGCTAGAAAAGTTTCTCAAAGCCTTTCTATGGGCTAATGCCTCTATAGGAAGAGGTTTTCATAGTGTAGCTTGGGAGATATGCTACCTTCCTTGCAACTTTGGGGGCCTAGCCTTCTTGACATTTAACGCCAAGGGCGGTTACTCTACACAAAATGGATTGTTAGAAGCATTACTGGCCGAGAATCTTGGAAATTTCTCATACGACATAGTATTGAAGAAGGCTCACCTTATGATCACCTGCGTGGAAATTATTGGGTTTATCAACTTGCCCATAGCCCTGGTGCCTATCAAATTGATTGACACTTTTGTGCTCAAGAGAATTTGGAAATCATGGGAATGCATCAAACCTTGGCTTCAATGGAAAGGTGATAGTTTTCGTAATGGGATTTCCATTAACCATCAATCCCTTTGGTGGTCACCGATATTCCAGGCACAAGATAAGTGTCTTGCAAAAGTTTTGGGAATCTCCATGCTCAAATTTTTCAAATGCAAAATTCACACCATTCAAGATTTATTCTGCAAACACTCGCAATCTTGGTTCTCTTGGCCTGAAATTAAAACTCATTTTCGGCTATCCAACCAGGACCAAGCTAGTTATAATGAAGTGATCAGCTTAGTCCTTGACCACATGTTGCACAAAATAGTTGTGCATTCTTCTCGCCCTTGGTGGATGGACTGGAAATGGTATGTGGATACTCCATTTCACAACTACTCAGCCAGTAAAGGTTACTATTGGCTTTCGCCTCATCTACCCATGGTGGATAAACTCAACACATGATGGAGAATTCAATCCACTCTGCCCTCATAGAGTAGGTGATTTGACACTATTGTGTCTATGTGTCTGGAGCCCAAGATTTCCCATTTCCTCTGGTGTATTTTGCACCAAGGTCTCCCTATCGAGGCTCACCTTTTTCAAATTGGGGTCCCGACTCCCAAATTCCCATTCTGTAGCCATTTCGAAACTATTTTGCATCTTTCTAGTTTTGTCTAAAAGCTCAGATTGCCTAGAAATCGATTAATTCATTCTTCTTTTCACTTAGACCACATTGCTTTACCTGACAACATATCCTTTTGGGGGATAATCCTAAGCTTCTACTAATGTTCACCCAGATTTGGAACTTTTTTCAGAGGGGAAATTCTTTTTGGATATGGAAAGAAATAAATTATTTTTTCTTTGCTAATTCTGCAGTTGATCAGAATTTTTCCGTTTATAACAAATCTATGGTGATCTTGAATGTGTTACTCTATATACAAGTCCATGAAAACAAAGTCACACTGGAGGTGGACCACCTCCAAACCCTACTACGCCACTAGGGAAGCCCCATGTAATGTTGCACGTGTGCCACCTTTTCCAACTCGATGCTCCTCACCACCTGTCCATGGTGATCGACATGGTTGTTTGCAATGACGTGCTTTCAGATGGGATAGGCACTCCTCAGGCCATATTCACCAAAGAAGTTATTATCAACTTGTTCGCATAGCCGGGGGTCACTACCACCCTCACCAACAAAGAATTCCTTCACTAGCTTGCCAGCAAGGCTGGGGGTCACTGGCTCACTAGCACGGGTGGGGCTCTCTTACAACCTCTATGCAACACACTATTGATGGGTAGAATCTGCCCCCGCTGCCATCGTCTTCCGACAAATTTCCTCACCACAATCTCACCATCCCTAAAAGGAGAGGAATACTAGGAAGAAGAAAATCCTACTGGTTGGGATATCCCAGATGTTGGCAAAGACTTACCTGGCTCAGGCTGGCTGGATGATCACGATCCACCCGCTTCGGGCATGTTTGTTGTTGCTACTTGATTTGGTCTTTTGTAATCCTCTAGGCACTGCCTAGCTTTTTTTCTCCTAGGCTTGGCCTAGTTTGTCTCTCATTCTCCTAGGCTCGACCCCTAATTTATGGTTTTGGGGTGTGCTCTTATACCACCCACTTTTTTGCTAAAAGTTATCTTGTATCTTATTGAATTAATATAATATAAGATCTCTTTTCATAAAAAAATTAAAAATAAATATTATTTAAGAGTATTAGTGTTAATTTATGTTAACCCATGAGACGGTCACTAAGTAATAAAAAGGGGACTATTGTTAACCAAAAACAATAAGAATCATTGTAAACTACACCAATTTTAGCGATTCATGGAATTTTACTCCACCTATTATTAGTAGGTAGTCCAAGAGTGCATTAAATGCATATAAATTTTATGAAAATTGGTATGGTAAATTTATTGTCCTTTACTTTTGCTTAATGTTGATTTTTGTTTGTTAAGAGAGTGGTGATAGATAATTTTGGTTTAAAGGTATTTATTAGTCTTAAAATTATATTATTTTAGGGTTCTTATGTGTGTTTATTATTGGTCAAAGTTAGAACTTTATTGGTGTGTTTCCTTTTTTTAATAACGTTTTTTCCTATTTTTAATGTCTCCTCGTGTCTTTTTCTCTTGCTTGTTCTCTTTGATTTCTAGTGTTCTCCTAAAAAATATATGGTTATGATTATAGGTCTCCCAAAACTGTATAAGTACAATCTTACGTCCAACACCACGAGTGTACAAATTTAGGGGATTTTTGTGTGGGTCTCTATGGCCCTCCTTTTGATTCCCCATCATTTTGGTTTCTTCTTTTCAATTTTCCCGCATGTTGAGTGTTGATTGCACATCTATATGGTCATAATTTGAATTAAATAAGTATATAAATACATATTTGAATCATTGCATTTAGGAAATGGATCAATCAATATACATGAAATCACGAGATATAGAAAGCTTCATTGTGAATTCAATCATTTAGAGTAAGATTAATGTAGACATCCAGATTTAATCATTTTACCTATGATATTGTTGTTTCTGGCTTATATACATTATACATGACTTGTGCACATAAGCCAAGTTGAAACTCACTATCATATCCTAAGACTTGCAACAACGCCCATCGCTTATTTTACTGCTCAATCACCTACAAGAACACTCGTATTAGTCAAAAACACCTTATACCTTTTGGATAACCATGTCCAAATCATCAATTCAATTTTTAGCCTTAAAAGACAAAAACGGTCCAATATGAATATAATTCTCAATCGATTATGTCTCTTGTTGGAAGAGTATGTCCTTGAATTTCTTCTGATCGAATTTTCAAATGGACACTTTTCCATGGGTCAGGATTTTGACTTTATATTGGTATGAAACATTTCTTTTGGAATAGTATAAATACAAGTTAAGCCCACTCATTTATTCATTTATTCATTTACCACTTTGATACAACACTTGATTTATGGATTATCCCATTTAATCTTCACTAGGAATATACCTTAAACAAATATACAGTACTAAACAAAGTAAAAAAAATCATTTAAAGTCGAGTCAAAACAAGCAATAACCAGATGATCAGGGGATCATTTTCAAAAGTTCCCTAAACATTCCTAAATGGTTTTAGTGTAGAAGATCATCTCGAGATCTTTCCAACAACTGTGAGAACGCGACAAACGGACATCGGGTTCTCTAGATATGTTCGGTCAAAGTTCAGACAGTGGGAAAGTCAACTCTAGTCAACTGGTCAATATTGGACCAATGGCACTGCGACACGTGGCGAAAAGGCAAAAGGGAGTTGTTTATGGGTTTTCGATCACCGGTCTTCGACGAGTGTAAAAATGGTGCACGGGAACAAGAGGCTCAACTTTTATTACGGAGGGGAGCCCGGCCGCCGTGTGGACTATGGTATTATCGCCAACGTGGTGGGTCCACAAGCCACCACGTGGCTTGCCACCACTCGTCGAATTCACTTGATTTGCCTATCGGGAGACGACAAGTGGGCTATATGCTATTTACCGAGTTAATTATTTCTATGCCACATTGTATGGGTCGAAATTATATTATCTTGGTAAGTCCACTTTCCAAATGGCACGCATATATGCCAAACCACTATATATATTAATGTGTATACATTAGTATTAAATCTAATGTTGATACATTAGTATTAAATCCTACATAGCCGCCAACTTAACCAAATGCATATGCTTTGACCACGTGGAAGGTGGTGAAGCGGTTGTTAGGGGGCATTAGACCCATGCGTGGAAACTTCCACGTGGAGAAGGAGGATGAAGCGGTTGAGATGGGGGCGGTTAAGTCTAACACTTCAATTGCGTGGAGGAAGGCTATTTAAAGCCTTAGACATTATCCCCACCACCCAAAAATGTGGGAACTTATACAAATGCGGATCCATTTGGGATTTAATCCCATTAAACATGCAATCTGCTCCACATGGGATTTATCCCATTTAAAAATACATCCGCCCAATTTGGGATTTAATCCCAATTTCTATGCACGGCTAAGGTTTAATATTAGCCTATGGATGATATGCAATGCATTTTTTGGGCCCTAAAAATGTATAAATAGGGTACCTAGTTCATTGTAACACACACACACACAACTCAAGCTTATTATTTGTTAAGGTTGTTGTGGACACACACAAACTCGAAGACAAGCTCATTCTAGAAACCTTTGAGGCGAATGAGAAATTGTTGTGTGAAGACCTAAATTATTTAGGCATTATTATTATTTTTTATTATTAAACTATTATTTGTTAGGCAATAATAAATTAAATATTTGTGGCTAGGAGTTAATCAAACTACCTAGTCGGCCCATAGCGCCACACCATTTACTTGCAAATCCTGGATTGTCGACCAGATTGCTAGCGTCGCATTGATAGCGTCGGGAAGGCCGATTGAAGCCAAAGGAGATTGTACGCCAGGAAGGTGGAAGTCGGGTGCTATTTTTCACCCTTTTCGTCCAGAAGGTCTGGTTATTCTTCTAAGCACATTTAAATAGTTTCCATTAGGTTTTCTTGTGAAAGTACTATTGTAACTTACAAGTTTTGACTAGTGGAACGGTTCGACCACGAACCCGAGAGGCGTAGGCAATTGCTGAACTCCGTAATCAATCGGTGCAAATTGTCATTATTGTCTTGCATTATTTTAAATTGATTACTTAAAAGGAGTAAATTATCAGCAAATAATTAAAGCCTATAAGGGTCCAAGATCAGGTAGTAATAATCGATTATTTTCGGATCACGAGAACAAATCGGGTTCATTCAGGGGTGGTGTATTCTAAATAACATCATTGTTGTTTGGGAAGGCATGGAATGGGCTCGCATATCCAATCAATATGCTATGTTCATTAAAATTGATTTTGAGAAATCTTATGATCGGATTGAATGGCCATTTATTCTTGTTATGCTTCAAGCTCTCGGCTTCGGCACCATCTTCATTCAATCCATTCAAATGTTATTTTCCAATACTTCTGCCCAGATCACCATCAATGGCCTCAGTTCTGATTCCTTCAAATTTATTTTGTTCCATTCACCAAGGGTTCTTGTTAGCACCTGCACTCTACGTGTTTGATGCTGAAGGCTTTGGGTATCTTTTGGAATAGACCAAATCCCAAGGGTTTGTCAGGGGAATTATGCTGCATTCTATGAACAATTATCAATTTCTTAATGGTCACTTTGCAAATGAATCCTTTCTCATTCTCATTGAAAAAGAAACCAATATCTGCAATTCCATGCATTGCCTTGATATTTTTGTTTAGCTTATGGTTCTTCCATTAAATGGCGAAAAAATCAGTGTTACAAGCAATCTTTCCCCCCCTACACCCACTTGGCTGGACTCATTTGAATGGAAGATTCTTGTCCACGGTGAAATGTTTAAATTTATGGGCATTTCCTTTTCCTTTCAAGCATCCCTGACAGAGTTATGGCAGTACGTGATTCAAAAGGTGGCCAAAAAATTGGAATACTAGATCACTAGACTTTTGTCATTAGTAGGGAAATTCCAAATCTTCTCTAAAGTCCTTGGATCCACTCACATCTACTAATCCTCATGTTGGGTGCTTTCCAAAGCATCTATCCAGAAGCTGGAGAAACTCCTCAAAGCCTTTCTATGGGAAAATTCTTCCACTGGAAAAGGATTTCATAGAGTTGCCTAGGAGATATGTCACCTTCCCCATGATTCTGGGGGGTTAGGCCTTATTGACATTCAACGCCAAGGGCGGGCACTCTTTGCGAAATGGATCAGTTGATTCATTGAGGGAAAAGAAGTGTGAAAAGTGCTTCTGTGCGATGGCATTGAGGAGGGATCGCCCTACAGCTGCCCCGCCTAGAAAGGTTTGGGGTTTGTTAATCTCCTTATTGCTCTTGTTTTGATTAAATTTGTTGGCACTTTTGTGCTCAAAATCATATGGAAGGCATGTGAATGCATCAAACCATGGCTACAATGGAAAGGAAATGGTTTCCGTAATGGCCTCTCCATTAACCATCAATCTCTCTGGTGGTCGTCGGTCTTTCAAGCTCAGGATCGGTGTCTTGCAGATGTCCCTGGAATTCCCACGCTCAAGCTTTTCAAATGTGGAATTTGTACCATTCAAGATTTGTTCTACAAACACTCTCAATCCTGGTATTTTTGGCCCAAGTTTAAAGCTTGATTTCGGCTAACCACCCAGGATCGCACTAGTATTACCAAAATTATTAAGTCGGTCCCCGACCATATGTTGCACAATTTTTTTGCATCCATCTTGCCCTTGGTGGATGGATTGGAAATGGTATGTTGATACCCTGTTTTACAATTACTCAACCAACAAAGGCTACCGTTGGCTCTCCCCACATTTTCCCATGGTTGAAAAACTCACAAATTGGTGGGGGTACATTCTACTCCATCATGCTGGAGAAGGAAATTTGACACTGTTTGGTCAGTCTATGTGGAACCTAAAATTGCACATTTTCTTTGGTGTATTTTACACCAAGGTCTTCTAGTTGGCTCTCAATTTGTTCAAATTGGTGTTCCAGCTCCTAAGTGTCCATTCTGTGGCCATTTAGAAACTTTGTTGCACTTCTTTTGGTTTTTCCAAAAGCACAACTTGCATGGAATTGGATTCATTCCTTTTTCTTTCCTCTCAAACCTCAGTGTTTTACTTGGCAGCACGTTCTTTTAGGAGATAACCCCAAAATCCTACACATATTCATCCATATTTGGCATGTTTTCAGGGGGGAATATTGTTCTAGATATGGAAAGAACATAATGCTTTTTTATTTGGTAATTTTGAAGTTGATTAACAATTTTCAATGTATAAAAAGTCTATGGTTATCTCAAATGTGCTTCTACAAATACAAGTCCATGCTAATCAAATTTCCTTGGAAGTGGACCACTTTCAGACTTTTCTGCAGCATTGGGGGGATGCCCCATGTGATGTCATTCAGAGCTTCCTTCGCCGTCTCGGCACTCTCTATCTCATGTCAGTCGTCCCTGTGGTGGTCATCGTAGCCGCTCTCAATGATGATCTTTCAACTGGACTCATCGCTCTCCCTGCAGTCAACAATGGAGGAGTGTTACACCACTAGCTCATCAACAAGGTTGGGGTTCCCCCTGTTCGTCATCTCGGGTGGGGCTCGTCGGTCGCCCCCAAGCTACGCACCCTAGATGGCTAGAATTGCCACCTCCGCCCCCGCCGCCTTTAGACAAGTTCCCGGGTTCCTCTTGTTATCTCTCCTACACTGGTGGCGCTGGATACTGAAGAGGAGAACCCCACTAGTTGGGACATTCCAGATGCTGGCAAGGACCTCCCTAGTTCGGGCTGCCCAGATGACCATGACCCTCCTGCTTCTGGGATGTTTGCTGCAACAACTTGATTTTGTGTCTTTTGTTTTGATATATTCCTAGGCATTGCCTACTGTGTTAGTTTCCTAAGCTTGACTTAGTTTGTTTGTGGTTTTAGGGCGTGCTTTCATACCACCCGGTTTTTGTTGAAAGCTATCTTATATCTTACTAAATTAATATAATATAACATCCTTTTTCAACTTTAAAGCCGCCCGACTCTCTAGCATTTGTCTTTTCTTCCACTTGTTTATAAACCCCCATTCGCAGTCCGACTCTCTCACAGATTTTTACTGCTCTCATTATGCATTACGCCATAAAATGAAGGTAATATAAATACTTTCTTTTCCCTGAACTCTGAATTCCCCAACGCATTCTAATTCTAATTCTAATAACAGTATGTCTGGTTCGAATCTGCAGAAAATAGTGGTAAATTTGGGCATCGATGCAGGTGTTCAAGGTATGATGCCTCTGCTTTCAAACCCTAGAATTACCTTTAAAATTCAAACCCTGGCATTAAGTTTATTCTGCCGCACAATGTGATATATGGATGAATACCAGGCGTGGATTCTGTGGCGGCGGACATGAAGAAGAAGAAGATAACTGTAATAATAGGCGGCGTAGATCCCCTGGTTCTGTCCTCCAAATTGAGGAAATTCGGCTTCACAGAGTGGGAGAGTGAGGAGAAACAGTCACAGAGCGATGCAGAGAAAGAGAAAGAGAGAGAAAATAAAGCACAAGTTGAAAGAATTGTGTTTGTGCCATGTTGCACACCCTCAGAATACACAGTTGTTGTCACGGAGGACAATCTTATTAATTCTTGCGGCAAACCTAGTAATGGTTGCACTATCTGTTGAAAAAACCTACTAATCTGGCTATTGGATGCAGCTATGTATGTGATTCATATCATACATATATGTGGCCTCGGTCAAAAAGTTTAAATAATATTTTATTTTAGTGGGTTTGTCCAGTATGGAAAGTTATGTGAAAGAGTATGTTATAGTATTTTCAATTCGCAAATTTCTCATAATCGCCGTGTTTTGCATGCCGGATCTTTTACTATTCCATGTTTTTCCCGAAAGCGTGCTAATCCCTATGTTGTGCGGAGCTGAGCACCTTCTATTCGCTGGGAGCTTCTCCCTCTGCAGGAGCCTTGTGCAGTAAACCCCCCACGGGCGGTCCCCCGCGAAGCTCTCGGGAAGAAGGGTAGTCTTGTGTGTAGGCATAGCATTCCCGAACCGACATCCATCTATGTCTTGGGATCGTGGGGTACTCCGGGGTAGTGGGTACCTCGCACGCCCCGCCTACTTGAGTATTGTATGGATATGCGGGAAAGGGTGCTCCCAGGGGTCCGACTCTGAGAATTCGGGGCAGGGTGCAGACACACTTGCGCGGATTCGGGTGACGGCTACAAGGCGAGGAAGAGAAAGGGAACTGTACCCGACCAGGGATGGACGTAAACTCGGTTGTTATTAAAAACACGGGATAATCATCGTGGTCCTCGAAAAAAGCCGCCGCCTAGATCTTTGTTGGCTCCCTCTCGGCGAGGAGAGGGAAGGAGTTGCTGAAACGAAATGGACTAGTATAGTATGATTACGAAGATGGACTGGCCGCAAAAAGAAAGAGCAAAGAGTGGCCGTGTAATAAAGAGAAATATTGTTTCGTGTTGATCATAGGAGACCCAATCGTGTCCCATCTATGATATAGGGCCTGATCCAGTCCCATCTATATATAGATATAGGGCCGCCATATCCTATCTTAAACCCGCTGTTCAAAGGCGAGCTGACTAGAGATTTTATATGATATGGAAACCTGGCGATCCAACTGGACTGATATGAGTTGGAGCAATGAGCCGATAAGCGTGACCAAGAACTCATATCTATATAGACACTAGTTCGCTCTGATCTCCGCTACATCTCCACCCCTACTCATATCTATGATTGGGGGCCATTTATATCATAAATAAATAAGATGTAATCCAATAAATCTCATTTGTGATGACACCATTGAATTGGTTAATATCTAAACTACCATATACAGAATTCATTTGCCTCAATCAGGAGTACACAAAAAATAGAAAAATTCCAACTTAACAAATTAAAATAACTCAAAACCCCAAAGAAAAAAACAAGAAGACAAAAACCACCACTCAAATGCAAATCGACTTGAGATCACCAAAATCGAAAAACACACACACTGAAAATGGGGGCAATCGTTAGGGACTCACAAATAAAAACTACTACACACCGAAAAATTGACACGACAGTCATACAAAGCATGGCCATGCCTACAAACATTAAACCATCAAAAACCTGAAAGAAAATGAAACTACATAGCAAAAAAAAAAAAAAATTAAAATTAAAAAGAAACTTTGCAGTACACCACCAGGTGTTCTCCCTAAAGCACAACCATTTAGCCACAATATTTAAGACAATGAAGGAAATTTAGGGGATAAAAAGAAATTAAAACCTTGTAGAAATTTAAGAAATTCCAAACGCTAAATTGCAATATTAAACTCTATGTATTTAGAGATATAAACCTCAATATTTGACACAACTCTAAACAAAAATATTGTGGAAAGATCTGAAGTGCTTATCCGTAATTCTGCAATTAATCAAACCATAAAGATGAAATATATATATTGTCTTAAAATTCTTATCGTTGTTTCAAACAAAACAAAGAAACAGTTGAACCGCATGTCTACTCATCCAATGGACACTTGTAATCCATTGATGGAAAAGATGAGCGGGTGTAGGATAATGCAGGGCGTGTCTTACCCTAGGCAACCTAGGCAGTTGCCTAGGGTGCACAAAAAGGAGGGCGCCACATTTTCCAAAAAAAATTCTAGTTTCCAGGTTGGCTAGGTAGTTTGAGTTGGCTAAGGTTTGTTTAAATTTTTACAAAAAAATGATATTAAATGCCCACTCCGAGTGACAGTCCCCACTACAGTTTCAAATAATAAATTCATGATTCACGAATCTCAATTGCTCAAGCGAGCAAAGACCTTGTTTTAGTTTACAAATTACAGACAGAGACAGGTCATGGTGAGAGCTGAGACTACACACTACACTGTAGTATGTACAGTGTCAAATTCGTTTTTTCAACTTTTTTGTTCTCTAAATCTCCTGCGGCTACATCGAGTGATACTTCATGAATCATACAGATATTGTCACTGATCTTCATCTATTCCAAAGTGAATCCAAGGACCAAACTGAAAGTCTACTGTCTGAAACGACTTGTATATCTCAATATCTGAAAGACTTAAGTTCTGACTGAATGAGAATCTCTTATCTCCCCAATCGAATCAATGAATCATGATATCATCTTATCATTGAATTATGAATTGTTTACATATCACGAGCCATGAAGATCACCTAGGAGCAGTCAATCCAGATCTAAAATGAAGAATTTGTGGCTTGTGCAGCGAGAAAATAAGGAAATGATTCACAAAGAGATCACCATCCAATGCAGAACAGGAGCTACAGGGGTCACCATTGCCATTGTTGAGAGGATATCTATAAATCTATGGTAATGGAACTGTCTACAAGGATTCTTGTGGATGTTCAG
The DNA here is from genome assembly GCA_018340775.1 of Taxus wallichiana var. yunnanensis. NCBI lineage: Eukaryota > Viridiplantae > Streptophyta > Pinopsida > Cupressales > Taxaceae > Taxus > Taxus wallichiana. Next base: position 783,539,508 of record CM031240.1, on the reverse strand, counting down.
TCAAGGAATTTTCAAACAGATCTGAGTTGAATGGAACACCCATGTGAATGAGGCAGAAATGATGAATCCTGACACCTTAATCCAATATCTTTGCAAAAACAGAATCCCTTATACATAAATTGTTTGGCCAAAATTTGAAATCTTCATTGTCATTCAATATGACTCACTGTCCGCTAAAGGAGCCCGCCTGACTTAGGATTGGAGATAGGTGGGTTGTTGGTCTTGGGTGGGAGGGGGGTGCATGCTCCGAGTCTTGCCTAGAGCACTCGAAACCTTAATTCGTCCAGGATAATGAGTGGTACCGGAAGGAATGAATGCAAAAGGAGGCCACAATATAATGAGTGGAAAAAGGTCTAATCAAATTTATTATTATTGTTGTTTTGATTGGATATAATTAATTTAAAAAAATAATTAGATGAATACTAATGCGATAATGATATCGGCCATACTCTATATAAAATGCACTAACACATTATCTACGAGTGTGTTAGAGTTGTCATGTCGAGATAAAAAGTTGACTATATTTTTCTTTGTTTTTTGATAATATATTTCGTTGGAAAAGTATGTTGTGCTCTGTTAAGTTGGTAAATTGATGACTTTGTACAACATAGGTCATCGGTTTGAATCGCAAATGTTAAGGCATATTTTAGTTGAAAAACACAATGTGTTTTCAACATTGTTGAAAAATATATAGTGTTTTTCAGCATGGTTGAAAATTACATTTTTTTTTCAACGAAATCGTTTTTTAAAATTAAGGTATTGAAAAAATGGCTAAAGAATTTGATGGGAAAAAATAGCATATGTCCATGTCGTCAAACTCATGTCAGAAAACTTATGACCACACATGTGTTTTGTATTTACTTTGGATGGGGTTGGTATATTTTGTATAGAGTATAGTTGATGCCTGCAATAATTGCCTTGGTAGGTAAGGCAATAGGAATGACACTTGGTGACAAAGTTATCATCACAAAAAAATTCATATAATATTTTGTCTAGGGATTGATGCAATGATAAACAAATAGTCTTTTGCCATTAGTTAAGTTTGTGTTAAAATCTTATGCTTCTCTGCCACATTTGTACGAGTGTTTCGAATTTGTGTTTTCTATTGTTTTTAATTGTATGTTAGGAATACAGACTAGCAATCACATGTGTACAATGCAATGTGAACACCAAACAATATATGTTATTTTTTTAGAGGGGGAGAGTGGTTAGTAGTGGTACACCCTAACTTAAGGGGTCCACAAAGTAAATTGTTTATCATATGGGATTTTGATTTTTTCACTAATATGTAGTTTATATTTGTGTTAGCTTATATTTTCTCTTTGGAATGTTCAATTGGAGGGAAATCCCTTTTTGAATTTTGATTTAAAATAATAAATTTGAGTTACACTGCAACAATGGTGGAAACCAATACTTGAATATGGGTGAAAATGCTTGAGTTTTGAATTTTTTATACTTGTACATGGGTGAGAGGTCTTACATGTCATGATGTGATTGACTACTCTCCATAAAAATTATATAAAAAATAAACAACTACTAGATGGTACTATGATAACTATTGGGTATTGTGTGATCAATAGTCATGTCAATTATTGGACCATGTTCACCTATTGGCCCCTACCCTAGTTATTATTTTTGTAGTTGATTTTGATGAGGGGTGTAGTTGATTTTGTAAGTATATGAATATAGATGAAGCATTACATTTAATGGTTGTATCTCTACATTTCATACTATGTGATCTTACTATCTTTGTGGCGCACACACCATAATAGAAAAGGTAATTTTTTCCATACTATCCCACTCCCACTTTTACCTCTTTAATAGTAATAATATCATGTAGATATCTGACCATTTAATATAAGAATATTAAAAAAAAAAACACTTTTACAAGGTTTGGATTCTAGCAATTTGCATAACCACTAAGAGATGTAACTCAAACTATAGACGGATACGAAAAAAAAAGTTGAATTATGAGAATATTATAGAAACAATATTTTCCATCAGAAAATCTTTTAAAAACACATCTGATCAGACAACCTACAACTCGCATTTATAATAAGCATATGTATGCTAGTAAACTACAAAAACATGAAAAGAAAAGTAAAATTACTTGGGAGGGGCATTGCATATCAACTACGAATAAATCAAGCTGATAAAAGAACCAGGATGAAGATATACAAGAAAAATACCATACAAATTATCAGCTTAAAATACAATGCTTTCCATAAAAATGTATAAAGAAGACATGCATTAATTTGGTTTTTCCACTACGTTCTCTAAAAGAAATCATGACAAAAATGGCTGAAACAAAATGGAGCTTGATTTTTTGCATCTGCTTGGGTTCAATAATACTATTGTGCATAATTATAGCTCTGTACCATTGAAATCATCCAAAGGCATTTACAAAAGGATCTGCAAACAAAAAATAGGAAGGTGATATAACTAACATGGCTAGACATTATTTCATCTTTGTATAGATTATCGGACAACAAATCTAGAAAGCAATATCTTATTAGAAGTTATTTATTGACACATCTTGTTACAATTAGGTTCTCCAAGGTTGGTCATATTACACATGGACATGGCTCTTCATGACATAATGAGAATAACAGAAAATCTAAATGAGAAATATATAATTGGCTATTGTAATGAAATTACTTGTATAATTGATTAAGAGTAACAATAGAACACCAAATAACACAATATTTCATAATAATTATCTCAATATATGCAATTAGAATAGCTTCACCACTTCGAGGGGGTAACCTCCAAAGCATATTATAAGACTCAAATTCTCAAATGATAATGAAATACTACCTATAATCCCCTATATATACTATTCATATGCTATGGCCATCACCAAGGCCGACCTATTAAGCATGAGAAAGTATAAATGATATAATAAAATGATATGGTAAGCCACAAGTCAGCTACTCATATCCTAATACAAGCAATAGGTTAAGGGTGTAGCATGCCCTTCCCCTTCAAACCAACATTGTCCTCAACGTTGAATAATCCTTGATGTTGTTGCAGAAAACCTTCATCCTCCCAGGTGGCGTCTTCTATCCTCAGATTCTTCCACTTGATCAGATATTCCTTAATGTCTCTAGTTCTTAGCCTCTTAGTACATGTTTGCAGAATCTTCTCTGGCTCCAAAATGATTTTTCCTTCCTCGTCAAGTTTTGGTAACTCTGTCTGGGCTTCAAATTTCTTTCCAATAACCTTCTTCAGGCATGAAACATGGAATCTTTGGGTGTATGTGTGAAGATGGAGGCATCTCTAGTTTATAAGCAACACTACCAATTTTCTATAGAACCTGATAAGGGCCATAATATTTAGGAGCAAGTTTGTTTTCCTTTTTCTGTTGCTTTAGGGACATTTGTTTGTAAGGTTGGAGACGTACAAAACCCCAGTCACCAATTTCAAAATGTCTTTCACTATGGTGTTGATCGCTTTTGGTTTCATCCTATTTTGTGCTAATGCTAAATTATCCTTCAAACTAGCCAAAACTGTTGTTGATGTTGAATGTGTTCCTCAACATCTACGAACTTAGTTTGCACCCTCAAGGAGGAAGTGATAGAAGGTGGATGGTAACCATATAGTGCTAAAAATGGGGTCATTTGAAAAGAGGTATGAAAATATGTGTTATACCACCATTACGCTAGTGGTGCCATTTAATCCACCTTTCTGCGTATACGATACAAAACAACATAAATACCCCTATAAGCATTTATTGACCACTTCTATTTGCCCATCAATTTGAGGATGATAAGATGAACTATGAGCTAGCTAAGTACCCAAACATGAAAATAATTATGTCCAAAAATTACTTGTGAAAATAGGATCATGATCACTTACTGATTATCTTTGGGGTTCCATGTAGCCTTTGAACTGTCTCCAAAAAATAGCTACAACTGTACTAGCTGATAATGGATGTGATAGGGCAAAAAAATGGGAATATTTTGTGAGCCTATCCACAATCACGAAAATAACATTCTTACCCTCTGAACAAGGCAATCCAGGTTATGAAATCCATTGAGACCTCCTCCCATCTCTGGCTAGGAATTGGTAAGGGTTGTAACAGACCTGGTGTCTTAATTGTTTCCCCTTTGTTCTGTTGGCACACTAAACACTCTGATACAAACTTTTTACATCCCCCTTGAGTCCTTCCCAAAATAATTATCTTTTTATTATATGATATGTCTTCAAAAACCTAGAGTGTCCTCCAACGGGTGAGGCACCTTTCCACTCAAATTTGTTGGATGTCATAGATCCTTGCTTGATATTTTGTATTAGAGATTGTGTATCTTTATCTTGATTCCATTCCAATCGTGCTTCACCCACCCAATCGGCCATCAACATGGACATTCCACATAGTAAGGCATCTGAGGATGTATCCCTTCTAGACAACGCATCAGCTACTACATTTTCTTTACCCTTTTTGTATATGATTTCAAAATCATAACCCAACATTTTTGTTACCCACTTTTGTTATTCCTCAGATGATAACCTTTGCTCAAAAAAGTATTTGAGACTATCATGATCAGTTTTACCTCGAAGTGTCTACCCATGAGATATGGCCTCCATTGCTTGACCGCATGAAGAATAGCCATCATTTCTTTCTCATAGACAAGTTTGAGCAGATCTTTTCCTTTGAATTGGTGACTCTCAAATGCAATTGGTCTTCCTTCCTGCATTAGAATTGCTCCCAATCCTGATCCTGAAGCGTCACATTCAACAATGAACATTTTTGAGAAGTTGGGAGTACCCAAAATTGGGGTGTTGCACATGGATTCCTTGAGCTTCTCAAAGGATTTAGTGGCTACGTCTGTCCAATGGAAGGCATCCTTCTTTAGCAATGCAGTGAGTGGGGTTGCTATTCTAGCATATCCCTACACAAATCTTTTGTAGTACCCTGTTAGTCCTAGGAACCCACAAAGATTTTTGAGATTTTTGGGCCTTGGCCATTCTACCATAGCTTTGATCTTCTGAGGATCAACTTTGGTGCCTTCATGGGATACAATATGACCTAAGTACTCTACCTCTTGTACACCAAAATAACATTTGGATGGATTTTCATACAGAGTATGTTTCTCCAAAACTTCTAACACGTTATTTACATGTTATAAGTGTTCTTCCCATGTCTTTCTTGTAAATCAATATGTCATCAAAGAAAACTAATACAAATTTCCTTAAAAACGGCCTAAAAATAGTGTTCATCAAGCTTTGAAAGGTTGAGGGCACATTTTTAAGACCAAAAGGCATTACCAAAAACTCATAATGGCCCTCATGAGTCCTGAAAGTTGTTTTATGAACATCTTCCTCTTTTATCCTAATTTGATAGTACCCGACGAAGATCTAATTTTGTGAAATAAAAAGACACCATGAAATTCATCAAGCAAATCATCAATTCTTGGAATATGAAACATATCTTTAATGGTGTACTTGTTGAGTTCTCGGTAATCTAGACACATCCTCCATGTTTCATCCTTCTTACTTACCATGACCCTTTGGTGAAGAATATACACTCGGCTATGCACGATGATAACCGCCTTCAACATTTCATCCACCATTTTCTCGATCTCACTTTTATAGGAATATGGGTATCTGTATGGTCTAATGTTAGGTGTTTGGCTCCCTAGAATCAACTGAATAGCATGATCATGATCCCTAACTAGTGGTAGTCCATTTGGAATTGCATCAAAAACAGATGAGTGAGCATGCACAATCTTTTGAAGATCGGGTGGCATTGAAGACTCTGTATTTTGTACTTCTATGGAAAATAGCTTTGCTATAAAGCCATCCACTCCTTTTCTAAGAACCTTCTACATCTGATGAGAGCTAATAATCTGTGGAGACTTAGCTACCATCCCATTTAATTGTATTGTCCTTTCATCTGAATGAAATCACACGAACAATTCTTGGAAATTCATCTCTATAGTACCTAAGGTTATGAGCCATTGGACCCCCAAAACAATATCTGCCCCTCCCATAGAAATAGCAAACATAGGTGAGTCTAACATGTAGTCTCCCATGGAAAGCTTGATCTTATGGAACTTTCCTATGCACTGATTTGTCCCACCATCATGCAATCATAACTTGCATTTACGGAGTGGGTAAATAAAACAATTGGGGCGAGCAACTAACTTACTATTTATGAAGTTATGAGTACTCCCGAGTCAATCAACACTTTATCAAACACATTTTTGAGATAGCCAATAACCTTGAGTGTTTGAAGAGTACTAATACGACAATGCATGGCAAGAAATTGTAGGTTGGTGATCCTCTACTTCATCTTCTACTGGTTCCTCAGCCTCTCCTATAATTTTAGCTTCCTCATCATCCTCATTACCTCCGTCAATATAGAACAACTTCTTCTCAGCACATTTATGTCCCGGTCCATATTTGCTATCACAGTTAAAACATACTCCTTTTTCTCTCTTTTCTTCCATTTATTGAGGAGTCGAGTCTAATTGGCGCCTAAGCAAATGAAGGGGAAGAGATACTACGGTCTCTAGTGTTAATGAAAGGTGGCCTCCTACTACAAAGAACTTTTTCCTCTCGCACGACGTGACATGATAATAGAATCGAGAAAGCTTGATTGGATAAAATATACGTACCTCATGCTCGATGTGGTCCTTAAGACCCCAAGCAGGTCATTGATTCTCTTCTAGAATATTCTCCACCCTTACGGATAGGTTTTAGAATTGATGCACATAATCTTTGAGTGATCCTGTTTGCTGTAACTTTGCTAATTAACTAAAGTAGTTCTCTAAAACACTGGAACTATAGTGCAATTGCAACTCCTCGGTAAAAACTGTCCAAGTGACACCTAGACCATTCTTCTACCTCTGAGCACATAACCAACGATACCAAACAAATTGGTCGAGTTCAAGATATAGGGATGCCAATGTCACCTTTTGTCCTGATGGTGTTTGATGTAACTCAAAGAAGTTCTCCATTTGATTTATCCAATTCAGGGAATCCTTACCATCAAATTTGCACATATCCACTTTCGGCATCATGTTCTATGGTTGCGAATAAGTTTGATTCTGATGGGATTGGAAAAGTGATCCAATATGGTTAGTTTGTCCATGACTTTGAACTGAAGGTCCTCCTTAGTTGATATGGGCCTGATTTGGGCCATACTGGTTACCCTTTACATGTTGCATAATATCATCCAACCGATGATTGATTTGGGCTATGTCTCCTTTAGAGGCCATCGGATTGTACATTTCACAACTCATACTCAAGTTGGATCACCTTATGATCAACCGAGGTAAACCCTAGTCTTTGAGGAATCTATATTTACCCTTATAACTCCATCTCTTCAATTACTACCCCATCTTTATCGGGGTTTTACCGGAGTAACCGGATTCCTTTTTGCTCTTGTGGAAGGCCCCACCATGATGTCAAACCTTAGGGTTTAGGGTTTCAATATAATTTCAGCTGAACAAGAAAAAACAAAGATAAGATACTAATACTATTTTTTTGAGAGCTTTAAAGCGTAAAGAAATTGAAAAGTTTCCACAATTTGCACCCTAGGGAGCGATTTTATGAAAAACCCTAAATTTGTAATAAATTTTGTAAAATAAATAAAAAAGTCTGAAATTTTAAGGAAACCTTACTTCAAATTCTTCGTAACTCTAGTAAAAATATATCCCACCAATTCACTCTAGTTCGCAATATGTGGCGAAACACAAAATTATGGTTTTTGCCTTAATTTCAGCCAGATCACGGCTACGATACCACTTGTAATGAAATTACTAGTATAATTCAGATTAAGAGCAACAATAGAACACCAAATAACACAATATTTCAGAATAATTATTTCAATATGCAATTAGAATAGCTTTACCACTTCGAGCGGGCAACCTCCAAATCATATAATAAGACTCAAATGCTCAAATGATAATGAAATACTACCTATAATCCCCTATATATACTATTCATATGTTATGGCCATCACAAGGCCAACCTATTAAGCATGAGAAAGTATAAATGATATAATAAAATGATATTGTAAGCCACAAGTTGGCTAATCATATCCTAATACAAGCAATAGGTTAAGGGCGTAGCAACTATAATCTTCTACAAGCACTCTTGTTTATAAATGTGTTCTAAAGAATTGTAAGCCAATTGAAAGAGGGGTTCGTGAGAACCGATGTCGAAAACAATGCACCACAACGAAGTTGCACTCCGATGGTAACGTCAAGCTCCAATGCAATAAGCAAGAAGATTTGAACAATGGAGAGAATTTGCAAATAATAAAACAGGTATGCTCATCCTCATAGATCGAAAAAAATTAAGTACAAATAGGGGTGTTGTGTAACCCCCATGCCTAAACAAGGAAAGAATATCAATGACACCACTGACGCATATGACGCCACTAAAGGAGGAGTTACAATTCTAAATAAGGAATGTAACTCCCTATGGCCGATTGCGTAAATGACAATGACAGATTCTATGACAGAATATGACACTTGTCATTTGACTTCCTAAGACCTATGACTCTCACAAGGTGAGATGACTCACCAAGTGATGTGGACGATGACTAGGCATGTCACACACACTAACACCCCCCTTCATCAAAGCCGAGGAGGAGGTCGTGGTAAGCCAGAACAGAAAAGAAGACTCCCCTAGACAATTAATAAAGATGTGTCAATGGGGCTCGACAAATAAAGGCACGATAAGGTGCCCATATACAAACAACATGTTTACGGAAATAAGAAGAGGAGAAGGAGGACTATATAACTTGAAGAAGATGGGAGGCTGCAACACACTTCACCCTAAGAAGAGACCGCAAGTGAAGAAATTTCACCTTAGTGAAGGGCTTGGTGAATATGTCTACTGACGATCAGTTGTTTGAACATAATGTATGTCGATGATGTTTCCATGTATCGGTGCCCGTATGAAGTGCATGTGAATCTCAATGTGCTTTTTCCGCTGATCCTGAATCGGATTTTTACAAATCGAGATAGTGCTCATGTTGTCACGAGTAGATAATGGTAGCCCATCGAAAGTGGATAACAAACTCTGTCAAGATACCTCAGTAACCAAAAAGATTTTGTGGCAACGTTAATGCTCCTCTGTATTTTTCTTTGTTGATGATATGGAAATGGCATTTCGCTTCTTACTAGACCAACCGACGGACTGAACCAAGAGTGAAACTGTAGCACGAGGTACACTTCTAATGATCTAGATCACCGGCCCAATCTAAGCCTGTAAATCCAACCAAGTCAATCTCGGTCCCTCCTAACTAATAATATCATCTATGTGAGTGCCATGAACATAGTGAAGGATCCATTTTTTTGCTTTTAAATGTAGCTCATGAGGCTCCTGCATTAATCTGGACACGATCCCGACAACATACGATAGATCTGGCCTAGTGTGAGTAAGGTAGATCAAGCTCCCCACCAATTACCAATAAAGGGTACCATCAACCAAGGGGAAGAGCAATCAAAAACCAACTTGACCACAGAAAGAAAAGGAGTAGGTGAGGACTTGTAACCAGACATGTGAAACTGAGAAAGCAAATCAAAAGAGTACTTAGGCTGCGAGATCATAATTCTTGAGTCAGATTGTGAAATCTGGATCCCAAGAAAGTAATGAAGCAATCCTAAGTCAGACATGGAGAACTTGTTGGCCAAGGAGATCTTCACAAAATCGATGATAGAGGAAGAGATACCTGTGATCAACAAGTCATCAACATAGAGAACAAGAATAAGCATGGAGTCATCCTACCATAGAATATACACATTTAGGTCAATGTGACACTGAGAGAACCCTGATACAATTAAAAAGGAGTCCATCTTCGCATACCACGCCCGAGGGGCTTGTTTAAGGCCATAGAGAGACTTCTTTAACTTGCAAATGAGTGATGGATCATGGACATAACCGGAGGTTGTTCCATATAGATCTCTTCCTCTAGGTCCCCATGAAGGAAGGCACTCTTAATGTCCATCTGGTGGACTTCCCATCTTTTTAGCAGTGAGAAATGGCAAGGGTCAGTCGAATGAATGTCATCTTCACAACTGGAGAAAAGGTTTCTAAATAATCAACCCCAAAGCAACCTAGGAGAAACCCTTAGCTACAAGTTGCGCTTTTTACTTCTCAACTTCTCCATTGGCTCCATACTTTGTTCGATATATCCACCTACACCAAATGAATTTTCTTCCTTTCAGAAGAGGGGTAAGATCCCAAGTGTCATTCTTTATGAGTGAGGAATATTCCTCATCCATAACAAAATCCAACTCGAGAATCACGAAGCTTCCTAGAAAGATGGTGGATCGAAGTCGAGGTGAATAAGGAGTGGGGTCAACAAAAATCAGTGCGTGCATCTCTCATCGAAGGATCTCAACTAAATCTCCAACACTTTGTAAAGTTTTCCTGGCCCAAAGAGGTCCCGAAGGTTCAAGCTCAAAGTCGAAATATTCTTCACTCAAGTGAGAAGGGACATAGTCCTCATCATCACTACTATCAGAATTAGAAGACTCAAAAGTTTGAGGATCGGGAGGAGTAGGGAGAGGAGGAACTCACTCAACAACATCATCATCTGATGAGTCAGAATCTGAATTAGTGGGAAAAATAACCTCAGTGGAAGTCAAATTCAAGGATGACTCATCAAACTTCACACTCCTCTCAATATAGAGCTCATCGAGTAGTAGGGTTCAATAATCAACATCCCTTCACGCCATCAGGATACCCAAAAAGATACAAGGTTTGGATTGTGGATCCAATGCCTTGCATTTCTTCTTGGGAATCCAAGCCATAGCCTTGGATCTGAAGACTCGAAAGTGCTCAACATTAGGCTTGTATCCAAACTAGGCTTCAAAGGGTGCCATCCCTCTTACTACCTTGTGTGGAACATGATTATGAATGTAACAAGCACAATCCACTACTTCAGCCCAATACTGCGGAGGAAGGGACTTCGAGTGAACCATACAAGTGGCCATCTCCTTTAAAGTTTGGTTCTTTCTTTCTACAACTCCATTTTGGGAAGGGATGTAAGCAAATGTACGCTGCAAAGCAATCCCCTCAGAAGTGATGAAATCCTCAAACCTATTTCTCACATACTCGCCTTTATTATCAGTTCAAAGAACCTTGATAGACCATTCCGCTTGTTTCTCAGCAAGAGCCTTAAAGTTTTAAAAATGCTCAAAGACTTCAGACTTAATCTTAAGAAAATATACCCAAGTATAACGTGAAAATTTGTCAATGAAGGTTAGTATATATAGATCTCTAGTGAAAGAAGGAGATGGAAAGAGGCCGAGAAATATCACTATGAACAAGATCCAAGGGGCAAGTAGCTCTCCAAGATTTTTCCTTATCAAATTTTTTTTCGGTGTGCTTTCCAAGGGTGTAACCCTCACAAATACCTTTGGAAAACTTAACTCCGGGTAACTCGTTGACCATTTCATTTTGGCTCAATTGTTCAAGGTAACGATAATTTAGATGCCCAAAATGCTCATGTCATAACTTGTTAACCTCATTCGCATGAGTGAGAAAGGAATTGGGCATCAAATCATAAGAGAAGTGGGAGAATCTATACAACCGTGAATGGTGATCTGCCTTTCCCTCAACCATAGTGTAGTTAGAGTTAAGCTCACAAATGATCACCGAGTTAGGACCAAATTCCACTCGCATTCCTTCACTAAGGTGGGTGATTTGGTAAACCGATAGGAGATTGGTAGAGAGATTGGGAACACTCAACACTTGGTTAAATGTTCCACCTTCTATCTCTACCGATCTACTGCCAGAAATTGACACATGAGTGTCATCACCCAACGTGATTTGGGACATGCCACATGGTTCGATGCTAGAGAATTCAACCTCTAAAGAAGCCATGTGGTGTGAGGCACCGGAATTGATAATCTAATTTGTTGATGGAGCTGATCTAGCCATGAGGGCCTTACCTTTCTCCTTTTCATTTTTAGACTCCTTTTCATTAGAAGACTCGCCCCTTGAGCATTTTGTTTAACAGATTCAGAACACTTATTTTATTCTTCTCAAGCAATGAGTTAAGTGATCAATTTTTTTCCAAAAACAATGATGCTCGTTGTGGCCAAACTTCTTACAATAGGAGCATTTATACTTTTCCTTCTTTTCTGAGGATCAAAAGTTGAAGTGGTAGTCTTTGGGCTTATTTGGGGATTATATGGTCTTGGTAAATTATTTCTTAGGTCGGTCCTTTGTTTCTTTCTTCTTTTCATTTTTCTTGCCCTTATTCGCCACAAGGGCATGTGACTTGGATTTTAAAGTCCCCATTTGAATGAGTTTGTCCTGTTCTTGAATGAGTTGGGATGAAAAATTGTTAAAGGAGGGAATTTTCCAAGTACTACCCAAGGCATCTTTCGTGGCATGGAAAGTTGAAATGAAGACAGAGTATTTAGGACCTAACTTAGAAAGAATCAACAAGATCAATTGAGAGTCTTTCTTCTCCACTTTACATTCCTTTAGAAGCAGTCTAGTGTGGACAAACTTTGAGAAGAAAGCCTGTAGGTTTTCAAATTTACTAGGATTTAACCCTAGTAGTTCATTCTCCAACTCATGTGCTCTCATGTCATCTTGCTTCCCAAACATCTCGTTGAGCATTTTCCACGCTCCATCGGGTGTCGAGGAAGTTTCGATGTGGAAGAGAAATTCAAAAGAGACAGACATACAAAGAAGACCTAAGGCTTCATCACAACAGTTGAGCCATTTAGATCTTTCGAGTTCATCATCAGGTTTGGTCTCTAACCCCATGGTGACACGATATAACCCTTTACTTCGCAAAACCAATATAATTTTAGATCTCCATTCGAAGAAATTAAAATGTGTGAGCACTGGTACTTTAGAGATATCCATAATGAAGAGATAGAACCAACGAAGGAAGAAGGAAGGAGAGAGAAAGGAAACAACCACCCTAGAACAATATCACACCCCGAGTTTGGCACTTTATAGTTTAGTGCGTTGATTACAATCAGATGCGACTATGTGCGAGAACTAGTCTGTCACTCACCTTGTAATTAGCGTAATAACACGTAAGAGTGGAGACAACAATCAAGGTTCGTCACATGCAATAGTTCGACACTGTAAGCAAGCACAAGAATGAGGGAAAATAAGAAGGGAAAGAGAAAGCCTTGTGAGAAATAACATTCACATTGGACAAAATAATCCCATTCTTTAGAAGCTGTGGCGGACACGCTCATAAGTCCATAAGCAATAAAAGGGATAGAAGAAAGCTCAAGAAAAAATGCGCTGAATTAAGTAATACAAAGACATTTGAGAATGTGGCACTTTATAAAAATAGTGCATTTACAAAAATAATAATCCCATCAACTAGAGTTTGAAAAAACATGCAACTTTGACCAAAGAAGTGCTCAAAATGGAGCAACGAGTCAAAAGTTATAGCAAAAAATAATTCCCATAACTGATGGAAAAATGCTAATAAGCCTGCAAACAGATTTAAAAAGTTCCCTAAACGCATGCAAAGGGTGTCGTATGTATGCTCGTTGGAAATGGCATCAAATTTTAGATAGGGTTTGTTTTAATTGCGAGGGGAATTAGCCTCCTGCCAACCCCGGACCTCACCCTCCATCTTTGACACTCGAAGGAAGGATATTAAAACAAGTAAAATACCCAAAATAAATTACAAGGCCAATTAAATAAATGTTTTACACCTTAAACCATTAAAAGGTGAGATTGATTTACTAATAATCAATTGAAAAAGGACAGGTATCACCTCAGCTAGGGAAGTGTTGACCGAGACAAGAAAAGCCCGCGCTAGAGTGCCGAAGAAGTCACCGAGAGGTAGTGGGAGGGCCCGAGGAGTTAGCTAGCAATCTTTGGTACCATTAGAAGTCACAAGATTTGCCTTTGGGAGAGACTCGAGAGAGTCAATCAGTGCGACGACACCGATTTTGGAGGGCACAGAGACTGTGCAAATGCTAAGAAGACTAGAAACCGCCATGAGAAAGAAACTCTATAGGAGAGGTAAAAAAAACTAGTCCAGGTGCCACAACCACAACAAGCAAAGAACCTAGGGGCCAAGAAAACCAGATGAGTGCACCATGAAAAAGCAGGCCGAGAGAAGGAGGACTCTAAAGCGTCAAAGGCGCCAAACCCAAATGCAATGAGTCCAATGCAAAAACCCGATAAGAGCATAAGAAAATGCAGACCGAGCCACTAGTGGTAACGTGGAACCAGCGGTGAAGGCGTTAAAGCGGGAACGGACGTCAAGAACCAGTGAGGCCAATCTGCGAGCAAGTTTAGACCAAGACCACGGGCGCGCAATCAAAGACCACAACAAACTATGCCGAGAGAAAACCAAGTTACTAAAGATGGATGGAGCCAATGCAAGGAAGCAGGAAGAGGCCACAATCCCATTTAAGTAAGGATCAAGGCACAATGTAAAAGTCTGAAAATCCAATGTAAGCACGTCCAAGTAGGAGCATAATGGGTTGTCGACCCAAAGTTATGAAAAAACATAGATCTGCAACCTCTGAAATGCAGCCTCAAACTATAGTAGACCCAAAAAAGGCACTTATGCAAAGCTAGAACACCCAAATAACTCGAACGCATGAACCATAAACCCCGTGAACCATGATAAAGAAAACCAACCAAATACCTCAAACTTGCAGCTCATTGAAACCTCAATACGAGGTGTGCAATACAAATCCAAAATAATAATAAAAAACTTGCATGAGGAAAATTAGAAGAAACCAGAAATAATAAACGACTTGATAAGCGAAGAGTGCACGTTTTATCAAAACCAGATTCGATACCATGAAAGAGGGATTCACAAGAACCGATGTCGAAAACAATTCACCACAACAAAGTTGCACTTCGATGGTAACGTCAAGCTTCAACTCAATAAGCAAGAAGATTTGAAGAATGGAGAGAATTTGTAAATAAGAAAACAGGTCTGCTCATCCTCATAGATCGAAAAAAAGGAAGTAAAAATAGGGGTTTTGTGTAACCCCATGCCCAAACAAGGAAATAATATCAATGACGCCACTAACGCATATGGCGTGGTCGATGCATATAGCGCCACTAAAGGAAGAGTTACAATTCCAAATAAGGAATGTAACTCCTATGACGCACTGACGCAAATGACAATGACAGATTCTATGATAGAATCTGACACTTTTCATTTGACTTCCTAAGACCTATGACTCTCGCAAGGCGAGATGACTCACTAGGTGATGTGGACGATGACTAGGCATGTCACACACACCAACACCAATTGCTATAAAGAGACTTTACAGTCACCACGCACAAAGCTTGCATGAATTTAAAAATGAGCCGGAAAAAGTTGGAAGCATCGAGCATCGATTCTTGTGAAATTTAAAATCGAAATTTGGAAACAAAGTTGGGAAACGTGTATCCCTTAAAAAGATTGAATAATTTGATATTTAGCAACAAAAATAAAAATATGCAATTGTCACATTCAACATGCAAGTGCTAAAAACAACATAACTTCTAAAAACAATTTACCCATTATAATTCAAAATTGAAGACTATTTTATGAAAATAATAGAAATAAAGAGTCATGTTTGAATGCCATCAACTGCAACTTCGAGTTTCTCTCTTTTCAAAATTATTTCTTGCCCCAGTTAAGAATGCATGTACCATAAATTTACCCATTATAATTTGCAATCGAAAACTATTTCCAAAAAATAACAGATATAAAGAGATGAAGAGAAACATGTGGAATCCAATTACACATTATACACATACTTCAAAGTTTACCATAAAACTGACTGATCTCATAGTTAGATGCCATTGACAAGAAACACCCGTGAAGCATTCATTGTTTAAAAACGAAGATGTAAACAAGCTTTGAACTTAACATTTCAAAAAACAGACTTTAACAAGCTCTATGTTCAATAAACTTGCACATTATATACATACTTCCAAGGTTTGCCATCAAACTGAGTACAACCAGGTTCCAATATTATCCGTCCCAAAATAATGGAAGAAACAGAGAGAACTAACACTTTCAAATTGAGATATAAACTCAAATAAAATTGAGTAGTACTAAAATAAAAATATCAGAGTTATATTTCTTAGACTCGGACTGGGCAGAAATTGCCGACAACTATTACTACTAAACTAATCAAAATGAAAACCCTTAAGACGACATTGATTTAATCAACCTCCTCAATCTTAGGACCGACAACTGCACTCATCAGATTCATCAGCTTCTGCAAGCTGATTGTTATCCAACCACTGAATAGCTTGTTCAACTGCATCCTCAATCTTTTTCTTATCAGCCGCATCAAGCTTGGATGTAGTTTTGTCAACTCTTATAATGTTTATGTCTTCAGCATAAACATTAAGAATACCATTGGCATCTATATCAAAGTAAACAGTGATATGAGGAACCCCTCTGGGAGTAGGGGGAATGCCAGAGAGCTCAAATTTGCCCAACAAGTTGTTATCTTTTATTCTTGTTCTCTCACCTTCATATACTTGGATCAACACACCAGGTTGCTTGTCTGAGTATGTAGAAAACACCTGCTCTTTTTTGTGGGAATGGTAGTGTTTCTCATAATCAAAACTGCCATAACACCACCAGAAGTTTCAAGACCAAGAGACAGAGGAGTAACATCTAGAAGCAGGAGATATTGTACCTTCTCATTGCCTTCTCCACTCAAAATAGCAGCCTGGACTGCAGCTCCATAGGCAACAACCTCATCAGGGTTTATGCTCTTGCACAGTTCCTTCCCATTGAAGAAGTCCTGCAACAAAGACTGTACCTTCGGAATTCTAGTTGACCCCCCAACAAGAACAACAACATGGGATGAACTCTTGTCCATCTTGGCATCTCGCAGACATTTCTCAACCGGCTCCATCCATTTCTTGAAGAGATCCATGTTCAATTATTCAAATCTGGCTCGAGTAATGATGGTGTAAAATTCAATACCTTCATACAAGGAATCAATATCAATGGTGTCCTGAGCAGTGGACGAGAGGGTCCTCTATTCCCTCTCACAAGTTGTTCTCAGTCTCCTCAAGGCTCGTGCATTACCTGTTATATCTTTCTTGTATTTCCTCCTGAACTCGTGAACAAAATGATTCACCATGCGATTGTCAAAATCCTCACCTCTTTAGTGGGTATCTCCTACAGTAGCCTTGACCTCAAAAATACCCTCTTCAATTGTTAAGAGAGAAACATATGGTGCAAGTCTGGATATGAAATAAGTGGTCTGAAATGCAGCCACAATATCCACATGTTTTGCACCAGTATATATAGCATACTTCCTATCAGTTACATATGTTCCTCTGTGTGGTTTGGAATGAATAGCTGTAATTTTCACAGATGTCCCCCAGCCAATGACCAAAAGTGTCTCATCCTGATTCATGAAACCAGTCAGGATATAGGAAAAGTAGCTATAAATATTTATCAGCAAATTACATCATCCCTTTCTCACTGACCTGCCAAACAAGATGAGGTTGTAAAAGCTCTGCACGTGGACTGTCATCCGGTCGTTCAATATATGTAATCCGTTGATTACTCGCAGTGTCATATACTTTCACACCTACATCATTTGCCCAAGCTAAAAGACTACTCCACTTAACTGCATCGATAGGACCTTCTCCAGAATGCAAAACCTGGGTCAAGAAACATTACTATTATTATTTACTAAGAGGATTGTCCCAGTTTTATTGATGAATATTGAATCATTGTAGGCAATACTCATTAAATACATTTTGTTGAACATTTAAGGTGATGAAACTTGATTATTTAGATCTCTGTGATGAATTCCTGAATTAAAGTCTTAAGTTTTTTAAATTAAACTAACCTGATCACAATACCCTAGCCATCCCTTTGAATTGAGCAATAGTTCACTAGCAAGACCCCCAACAACAAATCTCCTAGATGACTTTCTTGCATAATATGGATCAAGAACAACAACCTTCACAGGTTGGTGGTATCCAAACTTCCCCCTTTCATCTATGAATAAACTATTCATAACAACATATCCATCATCTGAGCAACTCCCAATATACTCATCGTCTAAATCAAAACTGAGATCGTTTACTGTAGTATTATGAGCTGTAGATTCCTTAACCTCGGGAATAATTAAAGGTATCAACAGGATGAAACACCATATGCATATGATGCTTATAGTTGCACTCAAAGAAGGTTTCTCTGAAAAAGTAGTATTGTTGCATATAAAAATAATTCAAACAGACTCTACCACAAACAATTGTATAAGACAAACACACAGATACACTACGATCCAAGATTAAACAACGAGCCTAAAAGCATGCAGGAAAGTAGAGTTCAAACTAAAACAAGTAAAACAACAGTCATCATCTAAAAGGGAAGAAAAATACAATTTCTATGCCCGCGAGTGAAACATTGAATTGAAACTACCAATGCAGAAATTTGGAAACCAAAAAGAATTTGGAAGATTGTGTACGTCTTTTCAATAAATCATCTAGCTAGTAAATGCCTCTCATAGAAAAAGCAAATAGCTTTATAGTGAGTGGTAGTGTACTAAATTATTTCCATTCCTGAAACCAATGTTAGATCTTTCCCTTGACTTAAAAAACAAATCTTTTAGATAACTTTCCATTTTTGTTACTGTTTTAATGAAGTCCACATTAGCACTTAAAAATGAGCATTTGCTACAACATATTTTCAGTCAGATGGCTTAAAAACTTCAGTATGTCTTGAATAGAATTAACATCTTTTCCATGAGTTGAAAATTCAAATGTAAATTGGTACGACATATATAAATTTCTTCTAAAGATGAAGCAAAATGTTATCTCATAGTTAGTTACCCATTAAGAAAAGTTCTAAACAAGTAGTCTCAAACTTGAGTAGGTCATGAATATAATAACAAGTTTACATGAGTTCAAATGCAAATTTATACGGTCTATATAAATTTCTTCTAAGATAAAGCAACGTGTTATCTTTCAATTATGTTATAGCTAGAAAAATTTCCTAATGATAGAGGCTAAATACATACATTTAAGTTATTGGCACCATATCAATTGTTTGAAAGCTCCTTCTATCTGACCACTTATAAGGAAGCTCCTTCCATCCGACCACTAATTTAGCTAGTTACAAGAAAGTCTCCTTGGGGACAAGGATAAATTTCTTCGCTAAATACAAGATTTCCCCGGGAAGTCAAAGCAAGTTATTATTCGAGGCCATTACAACTTTGCAAATACTTTAAAATATTAAAGCTACTAAGATCATGCTTACAATTTGGATTGTGACATCACAAAATGGTACTTGCAATCAACATAGCTTTCAAGATGAGGGTGGTCCTTCAAAATATGAGAAAGAAGTTGGTCTGTAGGTGATTCCAACTGAAGAGGAGCAATGGGCTTACAAGTTTCCCCATTATTTCCACCAACTTCAACAGACGAAGATGATTCTTTTCTTCTCTTTGAACATGCCCATACCCCCCTCCATTGCTAATTAGAGTGTAAAACAGAGAGATCTGAAATGTTTTTTTCCAACTGTTCACAAGAAGAAATTTAAGTAGAAATGCAGATAAATTAAGACAATTTAGGCTTTACAAACAAGAGATCTCAGCAAAAAATCAACTCTCTTCAACAACAGATTTTAAAGCAAACCTGCAACAAAACCTGATGAAATCAACAAACTTTCTGCTAAATCCACTCCAATTCCTCACAAGTAAGCTACTTTCAGGCCAAGACAACCAGATCTGACTTATTCATACCTTCACACTTAAACAAAAATTGATAGAATTTCAAATGCAAATGCACTTAAAGTTTGACCTTTTAAGATTGTAAGATCTAAACAATTTTGGATTGCTTGTATTGTCTTTTCAAATTAGGATGATTTTAAGGTTATTAAATAGATATTCAAACAAGATTTCAGAATTTGAAATGCACCTAAGGAGAGACTATCTAGGCTTGTAAAATGAATAAACACTCAACATTCAAATGTACATGTCTACAAAAAAAGGCATGCAACATTCAAGAAAAGTTAGCTTTATTATTTTTAGATGTATTTCCACATTCTTGTTCCAAAGCTCACATTTTGACACAAACTAAGTGGATTCCAGAAAAGGTTCATGATCTAATTTGATATCTACCAATTGCAATTGGTGATAAATAAATGTCTATGGGTTTTTAACTTTTTCCAGCAAGTCAATTTTGCACATTAAGCAATAATTGCAGTCATAACTTCATCTCATATTATGATTTCTTTTTCTTGGTGTAATAATTTTCTCTTGTAAAGTAACCCTCCACCCCTGTTCCAAAGCTCATGTTTTGGAACAAGTTAAGTGGATGCCAGCAGAGGTTGATGATCCGATTTGATATCTGCCAATTTCATGTGCTAATAAATAAATCTCTAAGGGTTTTTAACAAGCCTATTTTGCATACTAAGCAATAATTGCAATCATAACTACATCTCATATTATGTTTTTTTTGGTACTTTGGTAAATTTCCCTCGTAGAGTAACCCTTCACTTAAATACATGGCCGTGGATAAACCTTAGTAACCAACAAGATTTGGATAAGGTATTTTACCCAATTTCACCAATTTACCATGCCTCCTAGGGATCTGAATTTGGGGCTTTAGAATGAAAGTTGTTGTTTCAAGCCACTTAAGTTCATCATATTTGATGAATAATGTCTTCTTACATATAAGAGAGATTTAAAAAAATCTTCTTGCCTTTGATCAAATTTAAGTTTTTAACTTGTCTATATGTTTTCCGTGCAGGGAAGAAAATTAAATTTCACACCTTTAGGCCCATGTTTTATGTTTCTATTTCTCTATGATCTTGTTTTGTAATTCTAATGACACTCATTGGAATTCTTAAGGAATCACTTCTGTAAAGTCCTTTAAAAATATGAATTTTGATAGACACAAGCCATGAATAATGACTGAAAAGGAGGATGAATCTGTTTGAAAACTGACAAGGTTCATATAGCCTAAACAAAGACTTAAAATTATCCTAGTCTGCAATTATTATTAATACATACACATAGGAATACTAAGCAATAATTGCAATCATAACCATTGTCCAATAGGGTTCTTACTATTAATACATCCACATTGTGAAGAATGCCACGAACTAATAAGATTGTAGTCTTGTCTAAGCATGTGTTATGTGATGCTTTGTGAAAATATATCCCAATTTGAACAACAGAAAAGAATCCCTATTCGAAAATATCATTGTCAGAGCTTGCATCTGTGAGAATATCAATCTCTACATCAAATATCATTCTTCACAAAGCAAGCACAAAATGCAATGTACAATGGGAACTGTTCAATCTCTATCCCATTTTTTTCTACAATGCCTAGTGTAGAATTTAGAGCCAAGAAGGAAGGCAGGAGTATCTTAAACAAACAACAAATCAGTCGAGGGTTGGAATCACCATTTTCCTTCTTCTATCATAGCAAGTAAGTGAGATAGATCGTTGGTGTAAATTTCAAGCCCCGCATAACCTACCACTCGACTCCCCAGGAGTCCAATGATCATGCCCTCATTCAAGACACTTGTAATTAGCAGATAAAATTAGTTATCATGGCATCAATTCTCAGAGCAGAGCCTTCATAAGCAAGCACAATTTCCTTAAGGCTGGAAATCCCTACTACTAGAGCTTGTTTCCAACCTCCAATCTTGCACTGATTACATCGTCAACAATAAAATTCTTCCCTGTGAATTCCATTTTCAAAAGTTTCGATACTAGTGTACCCGTTCTTCACCAGAAAACAATTTCTACTGAGTCAAAATAATTATTTAAAAAATAAAAATAGTTTTGGCACATTAAGAATTCCCTCCATCTTGTTGGCTTGTAACACTCTTTATGGTAGCTACATGAAATGGAACCATGATACCATATATGGGTAGTACCAAAACTGCATCATTTTTCGTATCAACATGAATCATGATCTCTCTTGAAGAGGGGATATCATCCACATTTTTGTAGGCAATCATTTCGGTTGATAGTTTGGAAGAGCCGTTCCCATCCCCTGTAAATTCATTGTAATCAAAATCAAACACGGACATGTCGTTACCAGAGGCGACTGCCAAAAACAGAACCAAAAATATTATAAACCAAAAACCTAGATTTATGAAACCTAAAAAATTGAAGTCACATGCAAGATAATTCTACGGAGTTGCATGCAAGATAATTCTACGGAATCTTCAAGCCTTTAGTCTGCAAGTCACGCAAAACTGAAAAAGCAAAATTGGAGCTTGCGTGGCTGCTACGGAAGTTGGAGCTTTCTGGCACTCGAGCCCTACAGATTATGCTCACAAAAAACACTCTCAAATTCATAAATAATAATAGCCCATTCAAAGCATGTGAATTGTATTTGGAAAAGCGTGGCATGCAAATGCTTAAAATAGTAAAACATTTAAAAGCCCGTCAACCGGTCAAATTTAACACGATCGCGAGAAAAGTCCATGCAAGGACCTTTCCCATAGGGGAACGCCTTCGATGTAATTATGTAGCTGTAATATTTTTTTGTGAGATGGAATTTTTAAATGAAAAACATTAATACTAACAATCGCATTTGAAGGTGTGCAATGGAAACACTAATATGTGCGAAAGAAGGAACTATTTTTTATCCATGGGAGGATGAAAACACCAAGTATTTGAAGGAAATGCACCCTTTAGTGTAGATGAGTGAAGGTATAGGAGGAAATGCAATGCGATGTTATTTTATAAAGGAAGGAAAATCAATTATTGAATCTAGAAAAAGAAACAATTGTTGAAGCAGAAGAGAAAAAGAAGGTTCTATTATGTGAATGTGTAAGACGGGAGGAATGACCTAGAGACATAATATTTGATGATGCTCAAGGGGGGTATAAGGCAAGGGGTTGATAGGTCCTTTTTGGTGTTGTGGTGGATGCATGTCTCACAAGACATCTTGGACTATGTTTTGATCAAAGAAGTCGCCAATATATGCATTTGCATGTGATGTTTGGACTCTTGAAACGTACGTGATTGTAAGAATTTTGTCGTTGTTTATTTCCAATATTAGTAGTTTCACATATCATTATAACAACAATTGACAGAGAAGATGACAATAATAAAATCTAAATAAACACAAAACACCGTTAAAATTGACATTCACATATCACACATCAAAGTTGGCCACCCTTCCTTTGATAGAGGCCTTAAAAACAAAACAAAAATGAAATCCACATGTTAATAAACTTAATCTCAACAACTATATTTATATTTTTTCCAAGCATATTTCAAAACATAAACATAACTTTTTTTATGTGTTGTTTTAAGCCTTTTACCATCTGCAATCTGACTTTAGAAGAAAAGAGAGTTGGGGGGTGCCACATATTTTTTAAAAACAAATCCTTGCTAACAAAAGTAAATAATTGTAAATAGATAGATACAAAAATTGACCACATACAAAATTCAATCTGTGGAGACCAAACATGATGACTCATGCAAGTAACCAAGCAATTTGTAACCCTGTGAAATGTAAATATAGTTTGCAAGTGCGGGGTAATAATATTTTACAGATACAAAAAATGACCACATATGTGTTGGTTGGCCTCAAACCCATGATCTCCACACCCTATTTCTCATACCCCACCATTCCACTGCGTGCTCACATATGAATCAATATAACACCTGTTCTTTTTAAAAAATCGTAAACAATAATTTCATGGAATAAGTAACAACGTAATATGTTGTTACCTATTCCATCAAAACTAACGACGTGAGAGATAGGCTCTTCCTGCCAAACATGGAAGGAGCCATTTTTTTTTAACAAAGATCACGCGTTTGTAAGTGCGGAAAAAGGTATGTTACGAAAATAGTAGCGAGAATATTTGACCAAAATGCAAATGGATAATAGCCTTTATTTCTTAGCAAATCTGTATTTGAAATTATTGCCAATATATTTAAAAAATAGAGGATCCCACACGAATGCCTCAATGAATACAACAAAAAAGAGTTGTCCATTGATGGAATGCTTCATCGCATCTCAAGTTCGTGGCCATTAACAAATGTAACGGTTTGCATTTGCGATGAATGGAGTTGAGGGTGTTGTCGTAACTCGAATGCAAGTTTATCATTGTCGTGCAACAATTATTGCATGAATGGGATTTTTCACGTACACGTATGACACTGTCATTGTACCGTATACCTTTCGGCATAAATACACAGATATATTTAATGATGGTATATATTATATGCTCTTACAATCCAGCTAAATATGACCGTGGGAAAAACCATGGAGGTACTTACAACAAAAAAAAAACAGGCAGATCATGTTTAACGTATTACAAAAAATAACATCAACGGCATTCAATAACAGCTTCCTCAGGATATTTCATGCACTTGAGATTCATTCTAATGTTGGGAGTCAGATCTTGAGGGATCCCTTCCTTCGCAATGAACCACTGAAATTTGATGAGCAGATTGGCAAGAGTAATGGGAATATGCACACTGGAAACATCCATTCTTTGCACATATTCGCCTTCCTACTCCAAACAACAGATATGTCATTCTCATTTTATCTGAATCAACTTCACCCAGAAATCTATTTGGCTTGAAATCCCCATAATCATTCCACATCTGAAATGTACGATGGTAACGTCGAAAGGGAATTTTTTTAAGGAGTCTAATTAGAGGGGGAGAAATAATGGGAGAGGAAGAGGGGTGAAGAGGAAAGGGTTTGAGGGTGGAGAAGTGCGAGGGTGGGGAAAATGGAATGGGGAGACAAGGTGACACTCGATCCTACAACAACCACATGACATTTTAATCAATTGTTTGTAGGAGAAATGGGTTGTAGTGTAAGACGATGTAGAATTTTTTTAAAGAGATATCTGTGAACAAAAGGAGTGGTAGAAAAATATTGGTGAACTGAAAATTCATTTGTAGTTTCAACCCTTGCATTTATTGGGCCACGATGCTTGCTTCATGTAGGAATTTGTAGACCCCCTTTTTAGTTGTGAGATCCAAGTAAATGCAAGAAACAAATGATGTACAAAAAAATCAATAAAAGGAATGGAAAGTGAATGATTCTAACAATGTGTGCTTCAAATTAAATAAAGGGAAGGGCAAGCCGTTGATTTGAGAACTACCCGTACAAGCCATATCGACACAAACTCAGACGGTTCAAGTGATTCAAATATTAGGATTAGACAGTTTATTCCTACCCATTTGTGTGTTGTCACCATTAGCTCTTTCACAACATAATCCCCAAACTTGTATTCCTGCAACAAAACCACAAAATATTTTCAGCGCAATTTGGAAAATGCCATGGTCTACATCTGCTAAGAACTACGACCACTTGGTTTCTCCTCGACATCACTTTTTACGATCAAAAGATGTTTCAAAAGGACATCTTCATGGCCATGGGATGGCTCCTTGCAGGGGAAAAAATGAACGCCATTGAAGAATTATATCACATCGCAAGACCACAATCATTTCGAAACCCTAGTTCATGTAGGTGCAATATATGCAGGTCCATTTGGGCATGTCCGATGTTGGTGGGTATTACACATCGCTCACCCATGTGATGTTAGAAGTGTTGGACATCCTTGCATTTTGGAAAATGTTTATTTACCCTGAAAACTGGTTGTGTCCCACATAAGGGACATACAAGGATGGCATGCAATTTGTTGTAATGCAAGACAACACTAATGTCAACAATTAACTAAAAAATACCATGCTAACAACGGGAGCTAGGACACCCCTTACGTGGGTATTGTCGTTGCATGCAATAGTCATTTTGAAACCCTAGGCAACACCTAGATTATGAGAATCCCCAACCATGTTATGTTGAAGACATCCTCCTGTAGACCCGATGACAACCTTGATCAGAGCATATACATCAAGTGTGCCATTGACATGAGCTTGGGAACAATAACGTGATTCGAAACAATGTGAAAAAGTGATTTTGTAGTGTAAATTGATGCATTATATTTAGATTTGTGAGGGCATTCAGAATTACGGTGGTGCCCAGGGCTACAAGAGATTATCATATAACTGTCAACCAATCTTTTCACAAGAAAAAAAGGTAAATAATCTTTTGTGGGTAGTGTGTGGACCGTATGATGAAATACGTATTGAGTAACATGAGGCAACTTAATCAAAGAGAGTATCCAGCTTAAGAGTAACGTTGCACCATGTATTCTTTAGCTATATGAAGGGGTCCCTTGGTTAGGGTTGTTAAGTTGTTTGTTTGGGAGAAATGAAGCAACAACGCCTCTCAAAGAATCCCCCATTAAAATGGCATTTCCCCCTTGGATTAATGGTTGTCGAAACTACTACAATGAAATGCACATGAAATGTGTGATGGAAACGTTGAAGGGGATGCATCGGTGAAGTTTAATTGGAGGGAGCGAAACATGGATGGAGGAGGGGAAATTCAAAAGGTGTTAGAGGAAAGAGAAGTTCAGGGAAGGGGAAAACATATCAACAACTCTAAGGGGATTGTTGATTGATTTTTGCTCTATTTTATCATCTTCGTCTAGCTCCCACTTTGCTCATAGAAAAATGTGATGGCCACCTATGCCTGTCAAACAATTAGTGGGTGACTCATTTTCCAATACTTCCCTTCAAAAATACAAAACAATGTTATTTATATCAAATATTATGTATTTATTTAATTATTTTTAAAGTATATTAATATATACTAATATAATATCCATATAAATCTATATGAAAAATTACAGTCACATTTTAACTATACAAGTCACATGTGGCGGTTATTTCAAATATTTGTAAGTATTTTATGGCTAAAATCACAAAAAAAAAACATTTAAACTAACATGAAATTTAATGTTTGATGTCGCATGTGATCCGGTTATTTCAAATATTTACAAGTATTTTACGATTAAAATTGTAAAAATGTATTTTACATCAAATTTAACCCATGATGTGCGACACTATTCACACAACTATTAACAAGGACATTGTTCATAATGTTTACATTGTTGACAATTTTCATTATTCATGTGCATTGTGCACGCTCCACGAATTGACACATGGAAGCACAAGGTTTGAGGAGGCGGGCCATTTACAGTACAGACCAACCTCAAGTTCCAAATGGTAACACCTTTCGGCATAAATATGACACATGATATAATGTATTGATTGAAACAAAATATTAAAAATAATAACTATAACTATCTTTACAATATTTTTTTAGATACTACGTGAGTTTATGACTCAATGAACTGACACACTTCTTGGCACAAGCTATTGCAATGTGATCCCTCCCAACTGGTTGTGTAAATACAAGGGTAACTGGTCCCCTAGAGCCTAGGGGATTAGAACTTGGGTGGGCGGCACATGAGCACTCAAGCCCCACCATCTTTACAATATATTAAAAATACTAACACACAAATGTACTACACCAAGGCAATTAACTAATTCCATTCCAAAATTAGGTAGCACGTTGATTTTTTGTCAATGTGATATCATCATAGTTACAAAAAATTGCAGTCATGTAGAAACCCAAAATTGACATTTTCATACAAAAAGGGAACGTTTTAGTGTGATTATTATTATCTATTGATGAGACAACAAATCGTAAGTTCTAAAAATAATCAACAGAAAATCTTTAGATTTAGACACCCAATCTTAATCCCCCTTACAATCAGCGTTTAAATTGTTGTTGGACCCTGTTAAACTAAATGGCCTCAATCATCTCTAGCTTGTGGCCTTGCACCTACCTTGTTCTCCTCATACCAATCAAATCTCCATCTGCTCTCGACCATGCAAGGAAGTCCCTATATGGTCGTCATTTGATGTGCTCTCCCTTGAGCTCTATAAACATGTCACTATACCAGTATGTATCCCTCACTCCTCTATCCCCATGAGCCTAGTCGGTAACCATCTCAAAAATCCCACCATGAGCTCTATATGGTCCCATGTGGCCCATGGTAGCCCTGGTGGCCTGATGACTGCTATGTGCTCATAAGCCCAATAGTGTAGGAGGAATCCTACATCCAACCCTATCCTCCTCCCAACTATGTACATCGATAACTCATAATACACTGCGCTAGTAGCATAGTACCAAATGAGCACAATTTCTAATAATAAACTATATCATCCAGGACCCCTGTTAATGCCCATGCAAACTAGGCTCCACCTAAGTTTGATAGTGCATAGCAAGAAATGGTTAACATCAACAAACAAATAGATTTACTTTTTGCATCCCCACACTCATACCTCATCTCATATGAGAATTCCCCGATGCAAATGTAATATAGGGTGCATCAGCTCCAAAATTCATCTCAACACTGTTAATCTACTATCCATTGTAATGGGAACTATCTACTCCCCTTATATCAACAATCTAAGGATGTGATACACATCCTCCAGGGTGATTGTCATCTCACCCGTCCTAAACCAGAATGTGCATGTATGCATATCCCACCTCTCAACTAATGCGATCATCAACCCCACATCTTGTGGGATCCTCTAATAGTGTCTAAATCCTCCCAATCCCACGACCACTAAATGATCCCACTCAACGTCGACTATGTCCCCTATGATCTGGTCATATAGTGCAGGGACTCGGTCTCTCAAAGACAAGGTCTCTCGGGCCTGCAATCACCATTCAACCAATCAAATATTAGTCCCTTCATCATTGATTTTATCTAACCCTCATCTAAAATCAAAATTAATCATCAATCTACCTCATCATGCCTTGGTCGACGTTGACCCATGTCAGTCGACATGCTTAGGGGTCGATCGATGCCTTTTAGGGCTAAGTCGATGGAGACCCTAGCTGGCATGTTGATGACCACCCCTAGTGCCCATCCAATTTTTTTTAAAAAATGCAAAAAAATAAATAAATCATTAAACAAATTAAAAACAAGCCATATTTTTTGTTACTCACCATCTTGCGAACCCTCTAGCATTTCCTGGTTGCTCCTCTAGCCTCCATCTCTCCCCAAATTGCAATCTCATTTTATAGCTTTAAACTCTCAATTTGGCACTCACAGGTTTGAAAATGAGCTTGGTTGGACAACTTTCAAGGCTTATATAGCCACTAACATAAGTCATCGCTGACCCTTCGAGTGGTACCGTCGACTGGCCTAAGGTGCCATTGACTAACCTTGAGCATCGTCGACCTGGTCTACCCTCATCCATTTTATGTTTTTTTGCTAGGGCACCATTTCATTATCTTTGTTTTTAAAGTCCACCTTTTTGGCCATATTTATTTCCCCTTGGGGCATTTTGTATCCTCGATTTTTCATATTTTTCCTTTTCAACATTTTGTGTCCTTTACCAAGGCACCATTATTTCCATCCTCGGCCTCCATGGACACATACCTCCCATTGATTCCTCATGTTTGAAGGATTTTTATTACCGTCACATTAAGTTGCACATAATTTTGATGTGTGCCTCGACATGTTGGTCCCCATGACTTGCATCCATATTGAGTGGTTTCCCATTGGATTCCCTCCATTTTGTTGTGATTTTTTCTGACTTAAAAGCCCGCATGACATTCCTGTCGTCTCCTTGAAGATCATGACCTTTTTTCCAACCAATGTGGCTCCTAAAATCACCGCCATATTTTCATTATTTTTCTTGAATCCTTCTAGCTTGGGGCATCTTGCCTCACCTTATCATTTCCCCCTTCTTTCTTTTCCCACTCGCCCTTCTTCATTTAACTTTTTCAAACTTGCGATCAATTCCCCTTTTATGTCATCGATCCCTCATTTGAGGGGAACACCTCATCAATAATCATCCATCATCAATCATCTTATCAATCCCTTCTTGTTTTTGTCTCACGACTTACCCAAATGCAAACCACTCAACAAAAAGGGGCAAATGTAGACACTGAAATTTAGTATCGCTACCCTTGTCACACGCATTCACTTCTTTTACCATGATCACCTATCTAGACCCCCTTCTTAATTAATTCATATTCTTATTAACATTCCCATCTTTCCCATCTATTATCCTATCCATTTTAATTTATTATTAATCTTCATCAATTATCCCCTAATCCTCACCTCATTATCTAATTAATCCTAATTATTCCTAATTTCCCTTCTCTAGGTTGTTTATTACCCCTAAACTCCCTAGTTCCTTATCTATAGGTTATTCCTAGCTTTTATTTAATCCATTTTTATCCCCCACTTACCCATATCACTTCCCTAGGAAACCCTAGCCATCCTAAATTCTTTAAAGAACTCATCCCAATCCATAAAATCCCCATCTCTCGAATAAATCATTCTTTCACCACTTGAATGGAAAATTCCCCACAGTTGGCGGCAAACCACCTTGGTTGCCATTGACTCTAAAAGGAATTGATCATTGAAGTAACATGAAAGTAAGTGAGCAAGGAATTATTGGTGTTGGAATTGTGTTTGTAGAAGGAAGGAGTTTTGAGGAAGAGAAATAAAGTAATTGGGAGGAAGTGTGAGATATTATCTACTTCTTTTTCATACTTATTGAAAATTATATACTTCTTATTTAAGTTGCCAATAAAATTATTAAGAAAGAGTGTTTTTCCCTTCCCGATTGGTTTTCCTCCTCCAGAGGTTTCAGGATAAAAATTGTTGGTGTTCATGAGTTTACATTCTTTCCTTTCTCTACAATTTTTATTCTAAACCATAAGCAAATTCATTCACTAGCTATATCTGTCATATTCTAAATCGAAAGTAGAACAACATCATTTAATTATGATTCTGTGAACAATTCAAAAGTAGAGAGTTTACAGATCAGGACTGGCTCCATCGTTTCCATTGGCTTCCCCATTCACAACATCATTTGATCTATCTTAGGCACTCCAACTATCTTGTGAGATGAAATCTTTTCGCATTATGATGTTCCTCTCATAAGGGCATCACTCAACAATATCCCTTGTTTTTATTGGGACAATAAATGTGCACACATGTTTTTCATTTTGAGTCTTTGTATAAATGTCCCCGTGTATATTTTACTAATAATATTTAAATTTGTTGAATTTTTTCGTGAACCTTACAATGTCTTAAAATTTAATCTTAATATAATATTTTTCTCTATTGTGAGGTTTTTCTCTAGGAAGTGACCTTACATGGGTCTCTTTCTTATAACTTCTTCTAAATATAAGAAATGTGGAGGATGATTTCAATTACTAGGAGACTCTCATGTCTTGAATAGATTCTTTTGTTTTGAAACACTAAATCATGCATTTTAAATTCTCCCCACATTTATTGACAACAAATAGATTGGTGGACCACCACAAGAAAGGAAAGTTAAATTAATTAAATGTTCATGTGGTGAGGATCAAAGTAGAAAACAAAAGGCACCACCAACGTGGCTAATGGAATGTTTTGTGTTCTTGTGAGAAACACCACCATGGTCAACATGTGGCACGTCCAATTCATATTGTTCCACATCGTAAGAGTGACACTCAATTTCACAAGTTAATTAACACTATTTTTTAATGATTGTGTATCGAGGGTTAATGTTCCCCCTTTTCCAATGTATTTGAAATATTTACCCTTTATTTTTTATTATTTCAATACTTATGTTATTAAAACACATTATTTAATTTCATTATAGTAATCCTAAAAGTTAAAAATCCATTTAAAAGTATATTTTTAGGTTGGCAGGGTTGACATTGCAAAAACAATTGTTGACATCAAGAGTGTTGAACAAGAAGGGCTTACTTTGAAAGATATCTCCAAATTTATTTCCTCCAAGTATCTTCATATCGCACCCCTTTCTCCCTTAAACGATAATAAAAAAATGACATGTCATCCATATGTGGCTTATCAAAAAAAGAAGACGATCGCCTATGTTCCATACTCTAAATTCCCCACCACGACAATTTTACTCAATAGAGTTCTTTCTTCATCATCCTTATTCCCCTACTGTTTTAGTTTCAATCCTTTAACTTCTTATTCACCTTCCCTTCAATGTCTCCATTGCACCACTCGCATGTGATTGCTAGTGTATGCTTTTTGGAGGGTGGTGTGGATGGTGGTGGGAAGAACGAGAAACAAATGTAATCGAGGTTATGTATTTTAAATTTTGTATCCACCAAAATGACATGGAATCCTTATATATATTTCCACATACAACATTGTTTATATACAATTCCATAATGATATGCAAATTAACATACACCGGGCTTTAGTTGTGTTGTCTTCTTTGGCCTCTTGAATAGACTCGTCAATTATGCCACTACCCTTAGGTAGTTATTATTGTTGTATAAATTTTTAGTACTTTATTCTTGGTGAAAATAATGTGGAAAATTTTATAGTTACTTAATAACTGTGATTTTTTTTGTTATTATTATAATTATAATTAAAGATGTGAAAAAAATGTACAAAATTAATTACATAAGGTGAAACATTTAATTGAAATATTAAGTTCCATTTTAAAAACCAATAATATTTAGTCGGATTTTCAATCCAAGAGGATATGTTGTCTGAGTTTAAGACTTGGTGTCTATAAAAAAATTCAATTTTGTACATATAATTTCTACCAATGGCGAAAATCTAGAATTTTGTTCCTTATTCTCTCACATCGAGTTATTTTTTATAGCACCTAAATTTTGGAAATTGTTCTTGTTACGCCAAAGGTGTTTTCCTCTTAGAATCAAAACCCCCTGAGTCTGACATAGTCAGAATTTAGATAGCGAAGATGCAAAGTTTTGTTGAAGCACAGATACATCACAACCGTTTTCCTATTAGAATTGAAACCCCATGAGTCTGACACAGTCATAATGTAAATGGCTAGGATGCAAAGTTCCATTGAATCACAGATAGGTACATCACAACCATCTAAAATTTTGGTTCACGAGGTTAAGTACACAATTTCATGTGTTGATTGGTTATCCTGCCATGTTTACAGTAATGACTATGATTGGGCGAGCCATTTTACTCTGAAACCTGCCTACACATAAGTACAAAATAAATTTTGTTTAACCCTTGACTCTCACTGAAACTGCCTTAATTTAATAGGTCCTCTATTTTATTTTTGTCCAAACAATCTTTTAACAATTTTATTTTCTAATAATATCCTTAATTCAAATATCTAAAGGAAATGTGAAAATTGCACCTTTACCACTTCTTTTTAATTGTTGTGTGCGTTTAAGTATTGTATTGCCTTGTGATTATCACATATTTCTTCGTGAGAATAGAGGAATTAGTTATGTTGCACAAAATCATATTTAAAAAATTATATGTTTTATATTTTGTATATATGTGTGTGTGTGTGTGTATATATATATATATATATATATATATATATATATATATATATATATATATATATATATATATATATATGATATTCCAAGAAAAAGTAATGTTAATGGAAATGAAAAAAATGATTATGGATGTTTTTTAACACAATTATGAGATGCAATAAAAAGATTGGTAAGGCGATGGTGGAATGGCCCTTGGATTCATCTTTGTTCTAATTTATGGTGTTCATTTGTATCTATAATAATGTTTATTGATCAGAAAACACAAACAAGTAAATGACATTAGTGAGGTGCAATTATTCCAATACCAAAATCAAGATTCAAGGGTTGCATTATTGTATGTTGCTTGTAAATGGATGCAAATGAAAAGGGTTACTTCTTTGCAGCCCAGAAATCATGCATGCACACAGATTTTCATCCACTCAGTTAACTACATATGCAGGTGATGCATTTTATCATAATCCATCTGCGCTCGAGTATGACCATATTTTGATAAGGGTTCTAAATTAATGAAAATGAACTTGATGCCTGATAGATTTACTAGCATTGATTTAGCAAGATGTTAGAGTGGGCATCCTAGACACTGGGATTTAGCCCAAGATCCAAACCTTCGATGACGTCGATATGGAGCATGTTCCTGCCAGATGGAAGGGATCTTGCGATAATGACACCCAATTTGACCCGTCTTTGTGAAAAAATAAGTTGATAGGAGTGTGAATTTAAATCTACACACTCGTCCACGCGGGAGGTAACTATGTGGATCATGTCGATTTCTTTAGTTACGCGGTAAAAACAAATTCTTGCTAGAGATTTTTTTAGCTCGTGGGAGACGCATCTCGCATCCTCTTCTCCTTTTGCAATAAGCTTCTTTGCTTGTATAATAAACTTGTGGTTAGCTACCTACATGATCTCGAAAGTTTCCCCTGTAACCTTAACATTAATGCCTTAATCTCCCCAGTGAAACTACAATCCGTGTTGAGAATTTTATTTCTTATGTGCATCATCCAAGGAATTCCGAAAACCACTTCTTTTTTCAATCTGTCAGTTTTTCAGATCTTCCATTTCATGAACATAGTGAAAACCACTTCTTTTTTCACTATGTAGTAAAATGAAAGGATGATTTTGCCAAAGGCATATATAGTTAGAATGTATATGGGTGAAGGCTAGCCAAGGCTTACACATTTCAAGAAATCAACGGTGCGAGATAAGGTTGCAATACACACACACACACATGCATATATTTATGCATATATATATCCATTCATTTATTTACAAATGCCTAAAATTGTAACTTGTAATTTATAGTTAAAAACACAAAAAATGGCCCACAACATATCAATTTCCATGCCTCCTCTCAAAAATGTATTGTAAGAATGGTTCATGAACAATTCGATTTTCATCTCACTTTGGTTATCATAAGTGTAGTCACAAAATCATGCACTTTTATTATAATTATACCGCCAAGCATGTTATTTTATATATGAATATTGTGTATTAAAAGTATTCACTAATGACCCATCCCCTAGTCCTATCGTTAGTTAGTCGGTCATAATCATCATTTATCTTGCATGAGTTGTTAGTTGTTTACATAGTTGGTCATCTCTCAAGGAGTGTCAGGTGTCGTTATTTAGTCATTTTTCGGTCTCTAATATTTTACTAGGGTGCCTAGGATAGTACTGGGGCGCCCATGGACATCTCGGTCCTTAATTTTAGGTGGCCTAATCCTTGTGACACTCGGGTCTAATTTACTTATTTGAGGTCGTTCTTTTCCATTTTTCCTCTGATTCCCCTAAGTATTAGTCAGCATGTCAGGTCATTAGTGTCAAAATTTGAGAAATAGATCCCTATATAAAACATAGCACACTCATTATTCTATAGGCATACTATCTACTACCAAAATCTAGCTATCTACTAAGGTAAAGGACTTCATTTGGGCATCATTTGCATCTGCATCACACAAGCATAAGGGGAAAGGGTTGTACTCATTCTATTCCATCCACCATTTACATTTTACATCTAGTTATTGCCCCCTACTTCTATATCATTGACGCCAATGCACCCTAGGCACATAATTACACACACAAGCACACAAAACTACATTAGGTATGGAATGTAGTGCAACGCTTAGTTGTAAGTCCACCATTGTGGCAGCTAAGGTCAGTCTGACCCCTTCATTTACATCTTTCGTTTTTAGTTATTTGATGCTTTGTATGGGGTTTTGATGGTAGATCTTCATATCCGGTCTTTGGTGACATAAGCGAGACTACTGCGACAATAGTGCGACAAGGATCAAGACATTGTGAACATCTAGTGACAGTTACAGATTCAGTTCTTGATAATTTCTGCAGACCAGAGTGGCCATACTTCAAACTAGGCTCCCCACAAGCACCCCGGTCCTTCTCCAGGTGCCTTAGTCTGTCCAAATCACCATCTTTTATAAATTTTATGGGTTGTTTCTTCACATTGTCCTTCATTTGCACATCATTTTGTCTAGTCCCGACACACACGACAAGGTAAGTTATTTCT
Source organism: Taxus wallichiana var. yunnanensis (assembly GCA_018340775.1). NCBI lineage: Eukaryota > Viridiplantae > Streptophyta > Pinopsida > Cupressales > Taxaceae > Taxus > Taxus wallichiana. The sequence continues at coordinate 783,503,862 of CM031240.1, read as the reverse complement.
AAGTTAGTATCTCACCCCTCTTATTTCAATTATTTCATTTCATTTAAATGTTAAATAAAATTATTTAGCATTTACATTGCATTTCATATCAGTTATTTCATTATTGTTACTAGTTTAGATTAACTAAGAATAACACTAAATTCTATATTTTAGTTAATCATTTTGGTGAACCAAACATTTTGAATATCTTTCCCTATGATCCTATCAAACCATGATAGCTAAGGATAGTTCATCTCCTTTTTGCATCATGTCTCATTTTAGCAATAACCCTACCTATGATGAGGTTTTCATCGCTGAGCTAACGGATCTATATAGTACTCCTAATACTACACCAAATCTTATCAAACAACTTCTAGATGGACAACAATATGTGCCTACTCATTTTGAAGATTCTCCTATAGGAATTAGTATTATTTAGGATCTAATAGACTTTACTCATTGCACACCATGTTATACGGCTACTTGTGATCCTCCTTCTGATTTTTCAAAGGAAACTTTAGATGATTCCCTTATTGATTTCTTGTTTGGTATTGATAATCACTCACCGGTGTATACTGATTATTCTTCTACTCCGGCCACTGATATAGTTCCTTCTCATGATGCTACCACTTCTGACATTGCTTCTCATGATACATCTCATACTAGTTTCCATGCTCTTTCACATTATGTTTATGATCCTATTGATCGCATTCTTAGCAAAATTCTCATTTATGAGTCTCTATCTGATACTAATGAGGCAGATGATAGTCATGGTTCTTCTTCCTTCTATATTGTTGAGTGTGACTCTCCTATTATATTATTGCCTTCTCCTGATATTGCATCTACCATTGTGCATGAGTCACCACCATCAATCACTTCTTCTTCTCCTACTAGTTCATCTCCTCTTGTTACATCACCTACATCTTCTAGTCCATATACTTCTATAGATATGTCTCCTATTAAGGATGTTTTGATGCTAGTCCTACCATTTCTATGGATATTACATCTATATCACCTACTATAGCTTCCTCGGCACCTACTCCTAGTGTGCCCTTAGCATCAGAATCTCCATTATCACCTCTTGATATTCCTATAATTACCCACAATGGAAAATTACAAACCACTTAATACATTATTTACATATTTCAACATTCCTTCATATGATATCATCTCTCTCATGCATGTCGTAGGTCAGTTACAATCTCAAGTTCAGTCCCTCACTTTATAAAGTAGGGCTTATTGTGCTTCTATTGACAACAACTCATTACTTGGTAACCATTTCCCTAAAAATATTCATAACTTTGCATTTCCTCGTGATTTTATCATGCCTACTTTCATGTGTTTTGATGGTACTGGTGACCCTCATGCTCATATTTTACATTATTGTATGACTATGGCTTCTCATTCTAATGATAGATTGTTACTTAAGGCCTTTCAATATAGTCTTATTGATGAGGCATTACAATGGTACACTCATCTCCCATTTGGGTCTATCAATACTTTCTATGACATGGAGGACGCTTTCCTCCATTGGTTTATAATCAACAATGGCCCTAAAGTCACTTATGAGTGTTTACCTACTCTACATCAGGGCTCCTCTAAACCTATCAAGGATTATATTTTACGATTAAATGCTTGTATGCATCATTTAGTATTCCAACCTATAGACCTTGAGAAGCAATTCATTTTCTGTCATGGCCTGATTCCGCTACTCAAGGAAAGATTATAATATGATACATGTGAGTCATTCATTTTTCTATGATATAAATTCATCAACCTAGAACAAGATCTTCTCTCCACACACATTGTAGATCCCCCCCACATCTCTACAGATATTGCCTTATCTAGTTCTCTTCCCGTGCCTCCAATTGAGCATCCTACAGTCTCCACCTTTTCCTCACAAGCAAAGCAAACAAGCTCAACCCACTTCACCACAAAAACATACTTCTTCTCTAGCTTCACGATAGGCTACTCCTCCTACCACTCCACCTAGGCCGCATGAGCCTTTACATTTATCTCATCAAACTTGACCATGCGGTGTGCTGTGTGTTTTACTTATTGAGCAATTAATTCACCTACCCTATAACCAACATCATTCCCAACACCGATTAAAACGTTAGCGTGATGAACCTTATTGTAATTATCATCACATAAATGGCCATAAACGACAATGATTGTCTTTCCCTTCATGATTGATTACAAAAATAGAGGATAAGTGCATCATATCCTTTGGCTCTTGCTCATGTGAGCGATCCACCTCTCCTCTACCTTATCAAAGAGTTTCTACTATAGTTGATTCATCTCCTACATATGGTGCTCAAGATATGGTACATCCACCACAATCTGTTATTCATACACGTTCTCCACCGCATCCATACACCACTACATCATCACATCCATCATATTCACGTTATCCACCACATCACGCTACTCCTTCACATTGGTTTCCACAACACTCCACTCTTGCACATCCCACCACAGCTCCATATGACATTCATTCAGTTCATACACTCATATTGCTTCCATCCCACATGCTTCCACCACTTTGCGCCACTCCTTGGTCTTTGGTAGGTGATTACTATCAGCTCACTTCTATTCTTACGGTTCTTACACGACTGTTGAGGTTTTTTCTCTAAGAACATTTCATCAAGTGCTCCGTAATTTAATCTAGTGCACTCAATCATTTCCCGATGATGCAGTCTTGTTTACGCAGATCATTCTTGACTGTTGAGGGGTCTTAACTCAATGAGTCTATTCATCCACATGATGGGGACATCATTCATTTCCCCCCTACTTTCATCATATTAACATTTTACAATCACATCCTCTTATCATTTAACATAACACGTTACTTTCTTTGGCAATTATACATCATCCATTTTTACATTCTATTCTACTATCATCATTACATTAACTACGTGCTACAAATAAACATTTTCATCAATCACACTACATTTTTATCTATTACCATTCACCATACACATTACCATTACCAACATTATAATGTGACTCTACACTAATCAAATAATCCACAACACATATGATAAACATTAAATCATACATCATCCAACACATTGCGACACTTATCTACAACAACACAAAATTACCATATATAAAAAACGTGTGTTCATACATATATCTCGAATACAATCATCATAACAAAACACATTTCATTACTGGGGGGAAACTCCCCCACATCATATATAAATAGTAAAAATAAGATCTCATCATCACTATCACTCTCGGGTACTGTGAGATCTCTAGAACTAGATGGCTCTCCACCAACGTGACACCGCTATTTGTGGCCTCGATACCTCTCAACTTTCCTATGTAGCAAGGTAATATCAGTAGCCTACTTGAAACACTAATGCCACACATCTACATATCGTGTAAACACATCCTATGCTAAGGGACCACCACTTACCACCTATTAGGCTCATCGAGTCTCCTCAAATGTCTTGTCCCTCCGACCAAAGAATACAAAGATGTTGGTGCTTAACTTAGTCTCGCCCGTTTTCCTTTTAAATTCTTCGCTTTTGGGCTCTTTCGTGTTTTCTATCTCCCCGTAATGATGCATGAAAAATATATCCTCCATTTGGTTGTCATCATCAGTCCCTTCTTTTGGTTGAGGATCACTTTAAATCTAGAATTTGTTTTCCATTCCTTTGTCCATGTGAAAATATCTATCACTTGGGCGAAAGCATGGATTTAATCCCTTCCTTCTATTTTCCACAATCACGTTTTATTTTCCCTGTCATTTTTGTCCCAAGTATCTATGGAAACGTGATTGGATGTGGCTCGGAGGATCATATTTGGGCCTTATATCATTTCCAAATTCTCTATCTTAAAAGAAAGATTCATTTCCGGGCTCAAATGGTGATTTCCCTACATTTTACGGTTTGACGGGTGTATTTTTCCCAATCAAATTTACATCTCAAAGATCAATGGAAACGTGGACCTTTCTGGTTGGGACGAGGCTGGTGAGGCACTTTGAAAAATCTAAGGCCCGATTCAACTCAAATATTGTCCACGTGGATGGTTGGCACTCATCTAAAAATTCACCTTTTGGTTTGGCCTTGCAGTTACGCCGGGGAGACATGTGGAGGTTTTCACTTCCTTTCCTGCACTAGAATTTTTTTCATGCGGTGGTATAGTTTTGGTGGACCATGAACACATGGAGGGCAGGAGCTCATTTGAGGATCCACCTCAACGTCCCACCTTAACAATTGCGACAGGGAGACATATGGAGGCTTATGTCGGCTCCGCTCTATACTTAAACTTTTCAAAGTAATTTTGAAAGGCATGGGAGACGTGGAGGGACCGCACCTGTTTGGGGACTAGCCCCTAAAATTTATTTTGAAGAAGCATTCCACTCACTTTGCCATTTCTTGGACTTTTCAACAGCCAAGGAAAACTATCTAGGACCCTAGACACATGGCACCTTTCGCTGATCCTTTAACTTTTTAACAACTCTTCTGGATGAGACACGTGGTGAGCCCGTGTTTATTTTGGGTCTCCACTTTTGGGGACCATCTCAAAGTGTGCCATTGAGACACATGGAGGCTTCTGCTGGCTCCTTTTTTACTGAGACTTTTCAAAGGCCAAAAGGCATTTTACTTGGGCCAGGGCACGTGGAAGGCCCACGCTTGTTTTGAAACTTGCCCTTGTACTTCTCCTTTGTATTTGTGCCAAGGAAACACGTGGATGGCTATAATATAAAGTAGAGAAGGGGTAGAATCAATGGTTTTGTGCATTTCACCTATTTTTCTACCATTTTTGCTCCAAGACTCCTGGAGATGCGAATACGCATACTTGGTTTTTCATCATTTTTGATGAAATTCCTTGTCATTTTTGTCTACAAAGTGCCATTGAATGGATTCAAAACTTAATTTGTGAGTCCAAGGATTGTTAAGGTCGATATTTTAAAGTTGGAATTGCTCGAGAACTTGCAAAAATGGGAATTACTAGAGAAGATGGATGCGGGGTAGAATTACAGAGGAAAGAGAGGGAAAATGATGAAATGATGAAGGTTGTAGGTGCAAAGGATGGAAAAGGTGTTTCCTCGAGAGAAAAAGGATTTCTGTCAAATCCAGATGTGCAAAGCCTCAAGAAAATGATTCAAATGGGGATTTCTCACATGATGTAGAATCGGAAGGATTAAAAGGATTTTCAAAAAGGTTCGGTATGGCATCCTAGTCATTATTCAAGTGTCTAAGAAACGTGATCAGTTCATAATTGCTCCACCCTTTTGGATGTGAATTTGTTAAACATCACTTTATGAGGAAAATTGGTAACAAGCAAAGGTCCCTCGAATATTATTCTTTTTGGGGAAAATTTGGGATGAGTGAGCAAGTGAAATGTATAAATGCAATGAGAATACTCTTGCAAAGGGTCGGGGTTGAATTCTTAAGAGAAAATTTGAGAAAGTCGTCTTCCTGAGAGACCAATATGAGATACCTAGTTAATTTCTTCTATGTTATATTTTGTATCATGTAAATTTGGTTGCAGATGTATATCCATTGATGAGCATTGATATTGCTCTAGAAGCTTTCCCCTGGTGATGAATCTAATCAATTTCGAGTTAATTTGTGTCAATCTTGGAGAAATTTGTGTCTGCTTTGTTTCAGAATGTCTACAAGTAGTTTTTCTTATTCCTATTGTAATCTTGTGTTAAAGTCCCTCTGAATCACATAGGATCTCGTCCCTATGATAGTTTAGTGGAATTTGTAATTTCATTTCAAGAAGAGCTTTCATCCTGTGATGAGATAAACAATTTAAAATCACTTCATTGTCATTTGTTAATAAAGATTGTCTATAAGCCTTCGAGTGTATCTTAGGTGTGAGGAACCAGGGGTCTTTGATGTTTTATTGAGTCTTTAGCTCAGAGCCTTCATGTTATATTCTCAAAGATTGTGTGAAACCGTGTTGATCTGGGCCTCCATTGAAGAACACCTTCTGGTTGAAGGAATATCTTAGCTATTCCGAAGCTTTCTATCATTTAGCTTTCTAATTTTTGTGAAGTATCTCAAAGATCTAGTATAATCAAAGTTTATCCTACTTAATCTCCCACCAAAATTATTCAAAAACAATGAATCCATCCTGAACTACCCCTGTTTTTGTTGTATATCACCAAAGGAACAAAATCTATTTACTAAAATATGCAGAACAATCAGGATTTCATAATGTCTTCAGTAAGCTTAGCCTTGTTTTGAAAGTATCTCCATCTTTTAGAAGTGCCAACTCTTGAGACTTAAATTATGGAGTATTGACCGTACTTTCACAAGGTTTTCTTCATAAAATTTGTGCAAGAGAAGGATATCTCCATCTCCTTCATCAAACAGAGGTTACACTATGGGTCCTCTCACCCTGGTCGAAAGGCACAACCTAAAGTAGTGAGGATAGGTCAAATACTCTTAAAGGTGTTTTCCATCTCTTCACAAATCTAAGTGATAAAGAGAGAGTTAGATCTCATCCCCAGCTACAAAATGACATACATTATGATCTATCTATCTCTAAGCTCCATGTAGAATCTGTGATGCTACTCAACTTGAAAAGGAGAACAAATTTTGATACCAACACTCGTGGTGTTGTTGTCGGGGACTCTTTGAAGTATTTTACAAATGCAGTAAATACAGACCTTGTTAATACTTCCTGCATGTGTTGTGTGCTAATACATTGATGAAACATCATTATCTGTTCAAATCTATAAGAATTGTTCAAAGTTGTAAGTTCTGAGTGCAATATTTCCAACTTATACAAAATTTTCCACTAAAATTTGTATCATCATTGACAAATTTGGGTAGAAGAAGAGTAGATCTTGTAAGAATTGCATGAATATGGTATTGACATACATTTGATAGGTCTTTCATAGTGCATTTACACAAAATAAGGTGAAAATCCTTAATGGAGACTCCGTGCTATTTAAATTCTTAATAAATACCAATGTCTTAACATATATCAAGTAAGATTTTTCATTAATCTCTACAAAGTTGGAAGGAAGAAGATCTTTCTTCACCAAGGACCCTAGTAGAAGGTTGTTTCAAGAGATGGGAAAGTCTACTTTAGAAGGAAGAAGAATTTGGAAGGTTGTTGGAGATCAAGCATCAAGAAAAGAGATCTCTATTGGTGAAACTGATCATGCCTGTGATTGAAGATTGCAATACTTCCTCAAGTGCTTCTAAATCAAGTAGTCTCTCTGTAAATATGAGATCTCCAACTAGAGAGAGGCCTTCTTTTGTATTTGAAAATTTTGCATCTCATTTTTTCCCTGTGTTCTCCAAAGTTGGTAGGATCTTACAAGAAATAGAGTTTTTAGAGAACATTCTTCGAGAATTGCATTCTTGTACCCCACAGACCTCTCACTCCACATCATTTTTTTTCTCCTGTAAGATGACCTCCCCAAAACAATATGGCCTAGCCCCCACCCATACCTTTGTTTGTTGTGAACACTTTTGGTCCTATAGATTTCAAAGGTATGGCTAGATATCCAAATGTTGTGCCCCAAGATGTTAGCAGTAGATTGCCTAAATTTCAAGGAAATAACGCTACTACTAGTTATCAACACTTAAAGCTTTTCGTCAATATGATGGACGACTTTGAGATTGAATTTTAGGATGTGTACATAAATTTGTTTTTTCATACTCTAGAGGAGGATGCATGGGACTGGTATAAATCTTTGAGAAAATTCCATTGATTCATGGACAGAGATGAAGAATGCTTTTAGATTGCAGTATGGAGATAAAACAGACCCTAGGTTTCTTTTATCAGAATTTGAAAATATAAAAAATAATCCTAATGAGTTTGTTCATGAATTCAATAAAAGGTTCAATAAGACCCTAAATAGGTTGCATGTGATCCTAAGGCCAAGTGATGTTTCTTGTTTGATAAAATACTCTGATGCTTTTAATAAGAAAGATGCCTATTATTTAAGAGACAAGAACCCAACAACTTTGAGGCAGGCCTTTACCATGGCTCTGCAAATTGAGAACAACATTAAAGTAGTTGGAAAATCTCCTAAGAGGGAGGGTGTTAAACTGATCAACCCAAAGAATCCTCAATCAAGTAAGGTTGTGGATCTTGAGGAAGTTGTAAAGACTTTGGCCGGAGTTGTCAAAGAAATATCTTACAAGCTAGCCAGGGAAGAGAAAGGAATTAGACAAGGTTCTCAAGGTCAACACAGGCAACAAGGACAAGACAAATTTGCAAATCATCCAAGAAATTGTTAGAGATCGATGATGACGAAGTAAAGGAACCATGACAGCTAGACAACCCCAAGCTAGGGAAAATAGAGTAGTGTTTGATCCTCTAAATGCCATAGTTGTTGTTGTTGTTGAAGAGGCAAATGAAATTGATTGGTGTGACAAATTTTTCTTACCCCACCCACCATGTGGAGTAGATGAGAAAGTTGAAGAATCTGATGATGATGATAACACTGATGATGATGCATACATGGTGGATTTCTCTACAAGCTCATAATAAGGAGAAATTTCAACTGGAGTAATAAGTGCAAGAACTACTGCAAGTTTTTGGGATTGCATTCATTGGGTACCTCTTCTTCCTCCCTCTCATACTTTAGAAATAGATATGGTACAAGATTTTGAACTTCCTAATAATGATTTTGAGTACCTAATATCTCTAATGATTAAGAAGTATGATGGAGGAATCCCATCAGAAGAGGATAGACAATTGTTAATGAATGTTGTTGTTGCCCAAGAAAAAGAGTATAACACAAGAAGTAAAGTTGTCAAAGGGGCATGGCCTCAAGCCAACGAAAAACTCTTGTTCTCACCAATATCCCATAGAAACTCCAAAGAAAGATGTACGGAAAAGGCCTTGTTGTCTCAAGTAGAACTAGTGTTCCCACCCATGCCAAAAATGTGAAAAATCTTGTGTCATTCGATGAGTTTTTCAATATTTCTCCAAATGTTGCTTTGCCCAAATACATTCCTTATGACATTGCCCAAGTCTTGAGTCAGATCAAGATTTCTATTCCAATTGTTGAACTGCTTAGGATTCCTAAGTACAATAAGAGGGCCTTTGAGTATTTGGGATTGGAATAAGATAGGAGTTCTCGAGGCATAAATATAAATAATGTAGACACTCCTCCTCCAACCATTGCAAACCTAGAAAAACCACTAGCTTTGGAGAAGATAGGTGAACCACTTGAATTTTACTTGGGAACATCTTTGGTTGAGTCTCAATTAAATGTCGATTCATTTTTTACAACACTGATTATTAAGGACAAACTGCTAAACAATTGTATGTTTGATTCTGAAGCATCATGCAATGTTATGCCTCTGGAGGTCATGAATGAATTGAACATTAAAGTGACAGTATCTTATGGCAAGCGTATTGTAATGGATTCTATAGAGGTGTCAGTTGTAGAAGGTGTAAAAGGTTTGGTGGTATAACTTGCATCTTATCTGGATAAGAATTTGAAACTTGATGTTGTTATTGTTGATTGCTCTATCAAATGGGGCATGTTGTTATCAAGAAAGTGGGCTACAAGTGTTGGTGGAAGTGTTCGGATGGAAAGGCATCCTTGTAAAGTTGTATGGAGAGAAGAAGATGTTGCACCTCATAAAAGATCCCAATAATGCTTCTTATGAAGTTTTGTATGCTAATGTAGATGCAGATAAATTTTTTGGATTTGCTGATGGAAAAGAGCACAAGATTGATCAATGTAAATGTCTTGAACAAGTAGGTTTTCCTTGGACCTTGTTATTTGATGGAGCTTGTTCCAAGTTTAGAAATGGTGCTAGTATTGTTTTGATTTCTCCAGGCTAGGAAGAGTTTATTTTTTCTTTCAAATTCAAATTTGAATGCACTAACAACATTTTTGAATATGAAGCACTATTATTGGGTTTGAGAATTGCATGGAAATATGGTGTAAAGGATATCATTGTCAAAGGATATTTAGAACTGATTTTCAAGTAGATTAGAAAATTGTATGCTACTAAAAATCAGAGAATGAAACAATAGAAGCATGCAGTCTAGGATTTGATTGAAATGTTTGAATCATTTAATATTGTGCACCATGATAGAAAGTTTAATGTTGTTTCAGAAAAGTTAGCAGTGCTAGGATCCAGATTTGGAAATTGTACAGTATCTCCATTTTGTGAGTATGATGTTGAAATACTAACAAGGCCATCTATCCCTGACAATGTTAAAATTTGGCAAGTGTTCGATGATGATGCCCAAGTGAATTCAGTTTCTGTAGAACCAAGGTGAGTTTTCTAACCAAAATATAGATTGGGAACCAATGGTGTGTGCTGTTGAAGGAAAGGAAACTTTATTTGGAAAAGACATCATCCAGCTAAAGACAAACATGATTCCTAGAGGTTTGGCAACACTTGAATAAAAATTTGATAATGTTGATTTCATTATTAATAGAAGTATGTCAGTTTCAAGAGATGTGGAAGAGTGCGACCTGGGCACAAAGGAAAAACCACGTAAAATCTAGTTAGGAAGCAATCTGAGCAAGGAAGAGAAGCAGTCCTATTTTCAATTGTTGAAGAAATATCAAGATTGCCTAGATTGGTCTTACTCTAAGTTGAAGGCATACATGGAAGATTTGTTCCAACATGAAATTCCTCTTGAATCTAATGCCAAGCCATTCAGGAAAAAATAGAGGCCGATCAATCCGATCCTTTCTTTAAAGATGCAAGAAGAATTAAATAAGTTGAGGGATGGAGGGATCATTCAACCCACAAGGTACTCATCTTGGGTTACAAATTTAGTACCTGTCAGAAAAATAATGGTGATATAAGGTTGTGCGTAGACTTTAGGAACTTGAATAAAGCATCATTGAAAGATAATTACCCTCTACCAAACATGGAGAATATGCTACAATTGGTAACTAGTTCTAAATTTTTATCCACTTTGGATGGTTTCTATGGCTATAATAAAGTTGTTGTGAAGGAGTCAGAAAGAATAAAGACTGCCTTTACCACTCCTTGGGGAACTTATGTCTATGTCAGGATGCCTTTTGGCTTAATGAATGTTGGAGCAACTTTCCAAAGAGAAATGGATGTAGTGTTTGTTGGTTATATTAATGATTTCGTTATTTTTTATCAAGATGATGTAACTGTGTTTTCTAGAAAAATAAATGATTACTTGAAACACTTGGAGAGAATGCTATTAAGGTGTAGAGAGTATGGCATATCATTGAATCCCAAGAAGTGCCATTTTGGAGTGCAAAAGGCAAAGCTGCTTGGTCACATTGTATTAAAGTAAGGGGTCATGATTGATCCCGAGAGAGTGGAAGCCATCAAGCAAGGTTCTAATTTCGAGAACTAAGAATGGAGTTCAATCCTTCTTTGGAAAAATAAACTTTATCAGAATATTTTTGTCTAACTTTGTTGAGCTAACCATCCCCATTACTAGCATGCTGAGGAAGGAAAAAGTATGAAATGGGAAGAAGCTTTGATTCAATATTTCAATGGGATCAAAGAAGCATTGAATCATGCCCCTTTTTGGCAGCTCCAAATTACAAGAAGCCTTTTCAAATGTTTTATTTTGCTTTAGAAAAAACCATTACATCTGTCTTGTTGCAGAAGGATGATGAAGGGGCTGAGAGACCAATTTCCTTTTTAGTAAGGCATTGCAAGGAGCTGAGTTGAAGTACACCATCATGGAGAAGCAAGCATTTTCCTTGGTGAAAGAAACAAAGGTTTTCAAACCTTACATCTTGAGCTCTAAAGTTGTTGCTTATGTTCCCCACACCATGGTGAAAGATATCTTATCAGAGATGGAGGTCTCAAGAAAAAGATGCAGATGGGTAAACAAGTTGCAGGAATATGACATGGATATCCAAACCATGAAATTGATAAGAGGTTTGGGCCTAGCTAATCTTATGGCTAAGAGATACTTGCAAACTATCAAGGTAAATGAAGTAGAAGGAGAAAGGGTGGATGTCCTTGAAACATTGGTAAGCTCTAAATGGTACAAAGATATAATATTTTATCTTAGACATCCATGCTGCCTTGAACATTTGATTAAAAATTAGAAAATATGTCTTAAGTTAGCCTCTCAAAAATATTTCATTACAAATTTTGGGTTAGCTTTGAAGAACCCGAAGGGAGTTCTCTTAAGATGCATTGCTGAGGATGAAGCCCCAAAGGTAATTGTTGATTTCCATGGAGGAGTTTGTGGGGGAAATTTTGTTGGAAGAGTTACAACACATAAAATCTTGAGGGCTAGTTATTGGTGGCCAAATCTCTTCAAAGATTCTTGTAGCCACTGATTATTTCACTAAGTGGGTGGAAGCAATCCCCACCAAGAAAGAAACACACCAAGTTATCATGGACTTCATGCTGAATGAAATCATATGTAGATTTGGAGTGCCAATTAAGATTGTTGTTGATAATGCCATGAGTTTCAGAGCCAAACCTTTGGTGGTAATGTGAAAAGAGTATGGAATCAATTTGACATATGCTTCTAACTACAATCCCCAAGGAAATGGACAAGCTGAGTCCAGAAAAAAAAATTGTTGAAGATCATTAGAAGAACCTTGGAGATGAACAAAAAGAAGTGGGGTGAGCAACTGAAGTTTGTTGTTTGGGCTGACAAAATCACTATCAAAAGAGCTACTGGTAAAATCCCATTTGAGTTGGTATATGGAACTCAAGCTTTGCTGCCCCTTCATTTGCAATTGTATTCATTTCATTTTGTTCAACAAATTGAAGATCAAGAAGTTAGTCCATATGATGCTTGAATCAATCATATTATTGAGTTAGATGAAGAAATAAGGGCATCCCATCAATGGCATGTGAAGTTCAGAGAAAAGTTGAAGAAGTTATTTCACAAGAAGGTGACTCAAGAGCTTTCAGCATTGGGGATCTTGTGCTATTATGGGATAGCATGAATGAAGATAAGGGCAAGCATGGTAAATTTGATGCATTTTGGATGGGCCCTTATTCAATTGATATTCAAATTGGTGAAAATACCTTCTTCTTAAAATACTTAGATGGGGAAATGTTTTAATTTCCTATTAATGGTAGGAATTTGAAACATTTCCTTGATTGATTTCTCAGAATCAAGGTATACTCCATTGTACAGTGTATAGTCTTTTGGTTTCTTTCTGCTTTCGTGTTTTTCTATTTTTGTTTGTCCTGGTCCTTGGCGGCCATTTTGTTGGTTTCTTGGTTCATCCTTGGGGGAGTTGGTTATTATTTTTCTGCTCTGCAAGCTCATTCTTTGACTATCTTGCCCAATGGTTTATTTTGGAACTTGGTCTACTATTTTTGTTTGTAGCACTCACGAAGCTCATTCTTTGACTCTGTTGCCCAATGGTTTGTTTTGGAACTTGGTCTACTATTTTTTCTTGTGGCACTCAAAGTGAGTGCCCATCCCCAAGTCGGAGCCGATGTTGGTGCTCAATTTAGTCTCACCTGTTTGTCTTTTAAATTCTTTAGTTTGCAGGCTCTGTCATGTTTTCTATCTCCTGTATTGATGCATGAAAACTCTATCCTCCATTTGGTTTCCATGATCAGTCCCTTCTTTTGGTCGAGGATCACTTTAAATCTAGAATTTGTTTTTCATTCCTCTATCCATGTGAAAAGATCTATAACTTGGGTGAAAACTCGAGGTTTTCCCTTCCTTTTGTTTTCCACAATCACGTTTTGTTTTCCTATCATTTTTGTCCCAAGTATATATGGAAATGTGATTTTATGTGGCTTAGAGGATCACATTTGGGCATTATATCATTTCCAAATTCTCTATCTTATAAGAAAGATTCATTTCCGGGCTCAAATGGTGATTTTCCTGCATTTTATAGTTTGACTGGTATATTTTTCCCAGTCAAATTTACATCTCAACATAAATAGAAATGTGGCCCTTTCTGGTTGGATGCGGCTTGGTGGGGCACTTTGAAAAATCTAAGGCCCAATTCAACTCAAATCTTGTCCATGTGGAGGGTCGGTGCTCATCTAAAAATTTTCCTTTTGGTTTGGCCGAGGAGTTATGCCGGGGAGACATGTGGAGGTTTCCGCTGCCTTTCCCAGACTTAGAATTTTTTTCATGCGCCCGGTATATTTTTGGCAGACCATGAACACATGGAGGGCAGGAAGTCATTTTAGGATCCACCTCAGGGTCCCACCTTAACAATTACAATAGGGAGACATGTGGAGGCTTCTTCCGGCTCCGCTCTATACTTAAAATTTTCAAAGCAATTTTGAAAGGCCTGGGACATGTGGAGGGACCGCACATGTTTGGGGACCGGCCCTAAATTTTATTTTGAAGAAGCACTAGGAGGACACTTGGAGGCTTCCACTCACTCTACCCTTGCTTGGACTTTTCAATGGCCAAGGAAAATTGTCTCAGACCCTAGACACATGATGCCTTCCGCTGATCCTTCAAATTTTTAACAACTCTGTCGAGACTAAGACATGTGGTGAGCCCGTGCTTATTTGGGATATCCACTTTTGGGGACCATCTCAAAGTGTGCCATTGGTACATGTGGAGGCTTCCGCTGACTCCTTCTTACTGAGACTTTTTCAAAGGCCAAAAGGTGTTTTTCTTGGGCCCAGGGCACGTGGAAGGCCCGCACTATTCACGGTAAAAGTAGAGTTACTATGGTAAATACTATTTATGGTAAAAGTGAATTTACCATAGTAACTACTATGCACAGTAAAAACAAGGTTACCCTCCAAATGATTTCTGACTAAGTGGGAATATTTCTTAGGAAAATACACCAACGAGGAATGGTCCCGGCAACGGAACCAAAATGTCATCACCAATCTGGAACTATGATAATTCTCCACCGGGAACTCCTCGTGCTATGATTATTTACTAATGCACAACCTTTAGTTTGGTGGATGTAATCTGGAAACACAACAACAAACATAACACAAGAATACCATAGACTATGATACGAAGGAATGATGACAAATCTAAAATATAAGTGTAAATTATAATATCAACATGAAATTGTTACAATCTCACCCATGAGGTACTTCAAGTGTTATTGACTTCACTTGCCTTCCAACAATAACTATGGGAGAAACTTCACAATGGATTCTTTAACACACCTTCTAAATGATGGCTTCCTTTACACACTTACTCATACAATATTTCTCACTACTTCCCTCTATGATAAATGAGGGAAGGTGACCTCTTTATTTATAGGAATTTAGGCTTATCCAGCCTATCTCTAAGATAGGATAGGAAATCTCTTCTGTCCAATCATATTCCATGCCTAAACTCTTGCCTTTACATGTAGGCTTATCTTCTATGATAAGATAAACCTTATCATCTCACATGGGTTCCACCTTTTTAGTCTTTTCCAAAAATAAAATACACAAAATATTTATGACATCACTCTTTGTCCTTATTACAAATATAATATTTCTAATTCCTAATCATGTAGACCCTACTTCTCTACTTACCCCAACTTTGACATTTTAACATTACCGGACCACTTACGACAAATATTTACCTTTACCACAACATTCCTATTGTACTTTGACTATTGCCGTACTCTTATTTATTGGTGGCACCATCTTGTGATGCCGTTATCTTCTATTAGATGCCACTACTAATCATACTTAACAACATCCTATTCCTAATACATACATAATAAAATAGAAATTATGGAGGAAAATTTTAATGTCGATAGGACCAAATTTGCCTTTTTGTGAAAAACCAAAAAGCGACAAGTTAAAACATTTGCCCACCCCCTAACAAACCACAAGAAGCCACGTGACCGCCGAATCACGAGGAATAATT
The DNA here is from genome assembly GCA_018340775.1 of Taxus wallichiana var. yunnanensis. Classification (NCBI taxonomy): domain Eukaryota; kingdom Viridiplantae; phylum Streptophyta; class Pinopsida; order Cupressales; family Taxaceae; genus Taxus; species Taxus wallichiana. The sequence continues at coordinate 783,488,157 of CM031240.1, read as the reverse complement.
TTTGGGGAAAAGGATGCCCGCTTGGACCGTCAAAAACACAAAAATTAACCATTCATGTCCGTAACCCAATTTTTCGCTAGGAATGAAATTTTTTGAAACAAAACCAAGTGATTCATGGTTCCGAGCATCTTTCAACCATGGATTTGGATTTTCAAAGGCAAAAAAATATAAATTGATCATTCTTGAGCTTCCATGGTTGGGGCAAAATAGGAAAAATGGCAGAGCCCATGGATTTGAGAGGTTTAAGGAACAAAACGAACTAATTTCAAACATTCTCATAGAATAGGGCAAAGCAATGAGTTTGCAAGCAATTTCAAGGCACAATAATGGAGATAGAACTTTATATCATCCTTTCAAAAGGAAAAAATGTCCCAAAAAACACAGATGAAAGGGAAAACCATGGTAAAAATGTGGAAGATCAAAATGGACACCAACACTATGCATCTCCATCACCCCCTCACGTGAGTCCACAACATATTCCACTAGGAGGTGGAAGAGATGGCGGGGATGGTGAGGAGATGGAGGAGGATGTTCATGACATATATTTTGGTGGGTAGGTGGTTGCCTTGCAGTAGCAACTACAGTAGGTGATAAATCTCTACACTCCGGGTTGCGGTGAGAGGGACTAGGCTGTTTCTCAGAGAGACCAAGCTATTACACAAAGATACTAGACTATCGCAAAGGGGGATCAACTCGTAATAGAGTGAGATCAGGCCAGGAAAGAGAGAGTACATGCCATACCTAAGTGATATCAATCGATCGCAGATAGTCTAAAGCTGCAGGCAAAGAGGGACAGATTATAGGAGAGAGGGATCATGTTTTTAGCAAATAGAGCCCACACGAGATAGAGTTAGCCGAGTGTGAGAGAAAAGCATGATACGCTTAAGCAAGAAGGCACTTTGCTTGGGGTACAATTATTTATTGGTCAGAGTGCCTCTCTAATAGTTGAGGCTACATATTAGAGGATGCAATATCATATGACTATCCCCACCGAATAGAGAGATCCCGAGTATAGTTAGATAGCTAGAAGTATGTATCGATCTAGATCCCATAGGCCATTGCGATCAGTGTGATATGTATAGGGTCCTTCAGGACAATAGGTTTCAGAGTAGCATGGGTCAACAGAACATCGTGTAACTCCTTCAACACGTCCAAAGACCTTAGATACCCGCGCCTAGTAGCAAACCCGGACTAGACATTCCCGGAGAGGGTGAGACGATGTGGGTGACTCTCTTATTGATGTAATAGATATATATTTTTGGTGTATCGCCTCGATATGAAGGCATAATTTTGTACGGATGTATATGTATTATTTTTTTATCATGCCTCATGATGAAGGAACATTTTTGTATAGATGTACGTTATGTATTATTTTTATTATGCCTCGTGATGAAGGCACATTTTTGTATAGATGCCCATGATGGCTCATTGTATCAAATGTACTTTTGAGACACATTGTTTTATACACGGATATTTATATTATGATGATTTGATGGATGGATTATTGATGTATCCCATTTTGTTTATGAGATATCATGTTTAATTTGTATGTTTACATTTGAATCACATGTTTGTTTGATTATGAGATAACCTTAGTTGTTGTCAAATTACATGTTGATGAGATCTTGAATCATGTTTTTATTGTTGATATTGGTGTGGGGGATAGATTTGTGATCATGCGCAACCCCTCTTGCCCCATTGTTGATTAGCTTTAACATACATGTGTGATGTATACTTAGCATTTATTGATATATGATGTATAGATGTGATGGTTTATTTGATATGATGATGAAATGATAACAAAATGTACAAGTAAAAATAACAAGCACAAGTTAAACAAATCTAATCAAAATAACACATTTATCTACAAGTATGCAAGATAAAATGAACTCAATGCAATGCACCACAAATTAAAGTAACATTCAATATAAGTAAGAAAGTGAATCTAACTTAAAGCACACAATAAAAAATCAATGCAACTAAAACCATACAAACCAACAACTAAAAGTAAGCAAACTACTACTTTGTTTTTGTGGGACAATTTTGGGATGTTTTTCGTTGTTTTTGGGTATTATCTCGAGACAATTTTCTATTATTTTGGAGTTTTCTATGAAACATATTTGAATTTTTTTTATTTTCTCAACTAACATATATGTATGTTTTGGGATTTTCAAAAAGTTATACGAATGTTTTTGATGTTTTCTAAGATAGTTTTCCAAAGAAAATGTGCAAGGAAATGAAGAAACGTGGATGCCCCCAACGTTAGATGGGATGTACAAGGGTAGAATGCCATGTGCTATGTGCAAGAAGGTGACGATGCGAAGTTTCCCCAGTGTGATTTGGGAATATTCAAATTCAAACTGTTCGCATTTAAAAGTAGGATTAGCCAGATTAGGGAAAAGAGGGACAAGCCCACAAGGGATTCAAATGAAGGAAAATATCAGCTTAAGAAAAATCTATCACACACCTAGTCCTGAAATGTTTGTGAACAACGTAACCTCCAATGGCGAGAAACTAGTTTTCACCAAAGGACTTGTCCAAAGTGCCACCATTGTGTGGTTTTCACTTTTGGACGCGCCTTTTTGTTTATTTCTCTTTTCTCTTTTTGATTTTATACTTTTTTTCTTTTATGATATTTTAGGGACCACGCACCTAAGCATAGAAATGCTTGAGATGCATTGCGTTCATGGATTCCAGAAGCTATTGGCCATCTGAATAGGCCAACTTATAGGGACCTGAACTGAAATTTGCAACCAAAACATACGGCCCTAGCCAATTGGTCTAAAATTTCCCTTTATTTTCTCAATCCTTGTTGGTGTTTTTTATTCTCTTTTAACACCAAGTCTCCTACCTCAAATTGACGAGGTATTACTCTTTTATTGTATCTTTGTCACACTCGATCTTGATACACTTTAAGGTGATTGAGGGTGTGAAGTTTTTTCTCATCTAATAGCTCCAACTTTGTCAGTTGAGCTACTCTATATTCCTCCTCTTCATTTAGTTAATACCTTAGATTGATACGCAAAGAGGGGATCTTGATCTCTAAAGGTAGCACAACCTCAGTGCCGAATACTAAGGAGTATGGAGTGGCACATGTAGGGGTGCAGATAGATGGTATGAATGCCCAAAGGGTGAGGTGAATATATAAATGCCAGATACAGCCTATGGTATTCACCATTTTCTCCATGATAGGAATGAGGATTTTATTGGAAAATTCATCTTTCCCATTACCTTGAGGGTAATAGGGAGTCGAGAACTTTAGGGAAATTTGAAATCGTTTGTAGAGTGCTTTCACAATTTTATTCTTAAATGGCTTACCATTATCAGTGATAATAATAGAGGGAATACCATAGCGGTAGATGATATGGTTCATTATAAATTTAGATATTTGGGCACCTTCAACATAGGTAAGAGGAATAACCTCTACCCATTTTGTAAAGTATTTAGTTACATGAATGATGAACTTATGACCATCTGAGGACACATGGTTAAGTTTTCCTATTAGATCAAGACCCAACTTTGATAATGGCTAAGGTGTTGTGACAAGCTACAAGGATTATGTTGGTACATTTATCAAGTTGACGTACTTATGAAAATCCACGCACTTCTTCACATGGTTATAAGTCATGCTACATGGTAGGCCAATAGTAGCCCACTCTGAGTATTTTCTTCGTAAGGACGATCCCATTAGTATAAGCCCCATAGATACCTTCATGTATCTCTTTGATTTCTTGGATAGACTCATCTGAATTTAAACAACGCAATGATTCCCAGCGTAGCCTCGGTGGAAGAGGGTGGCCCCAAGTAGGGTATAACCGGATATACGTTGGATGAGGGTTCATTTTTGGTACAGGAAATATTTGTGGGAAAGGTTCCATTGTAGAGGTAGTTAAATATTTTAGAGTGTGATGAGGAAAAGAGACCAACAAATTTGCATACTAAACATGAATCTGGTATGTCATATGTTGGCATTCGTAAGTGTTCCACAAAAAATGTCATATCATTCCTTGTAGGTGGAATTTTTAACATGGATCCTATTGTAGCCATACCATCTACTAGTCTATTATGGGATATTGGTATTTTCTCAAATGTTATTCACTCAAAGAATTCCTTCAAAGAATCAACCATCCTTTTGTATGGAAGAAGTTTCTTGTCTTTGACCTTGTATTCATCTGTGACTTGTTTTATAATGAGCATTAAATCACCAATGCAATTGAATTGTCTGATATCCCACTTGATGGCTAGCTTCATCCCTACAATAAGAGCCTCATACTGTACTATATTATTTGTGCATGGGAATCCAAGTCGAAATGCCTGAGGTATCAAGTCTCATGTAGGAGTTATTAACAAAACTTCGACACCTGAACCATGAAAGGTAAAGGTGACATCAAAGTATAGATGTAAAATGATATATTCCTCAAGGTACATGACGAATGCATTTGGTAGTTCCAAAATCAAAGGTTTGGTACCTGGTAATGGAGCTTCTAATAGCTTATATGTTAAGACTTGTCCATTCACTAATTTTTGATGTATATACTCAATGTCGAACTAACTTCATAGGATGATCTATTTAGCCATATTTCCTTTGAGTGTGGGCTTTGAAAACAAGTATTTTAAAGGGTTGACCTTTGAAATAATCTTGAATTTATTTTTGAGAAAATAGTGGCGTAGTTTCTGGAAAGCAAACACTATGGCTAGGCAAGTATTTTCAATCTGTGGATAGTTGAGCTCATATGCTATCAATGTTCTGCTCAAGTAGTACACAAATTTTTCCTTCTACTCTTTATCATACTGGGCCAACAGTGCCCCAATTGCAAAGTGTGTAGCAAAAATGTAAAGCAACAAGGGTTCTCTTGTCATGGGTAACATGAGAACAGGGGGTTTATCCAAGTATTCTTTTAGCAAATCAAACACTTGTTGTTGTTCTGGCCCCAGTTGAAATTGACATCTTTCTTAAGAAGATGCGTGAATGTATGACATTTGTTTTCTAGCTATGAAATGAACCTTCTAATGGCCTAAATCTTTCCTTGTAAGCTACGTAGTTGTTTAATATTTTTGGGGGAGGCATTTCTATGATAGTAGTGACCTTTTCAGGGTCTACTTCTATTCCTCTCTATGACATAATGAATCCTAGTAATTTTCCAGATAACATACTGAATACATACTTCTTTGGGTTTAGTCAAACCTTGTAGTCCCTTAGACATTGCAAAATATGTCTCATAATATCCGGGTGATCTTTGTGAGTTCTATACTTTTATAATACGTCATCTCCATAATCCTTCATGATGTCACTAATCATGTCGTGAAAGATAACCATCATTTTCCATTGATAGGTAACACTGCATTCTTGAGGCCGAAGGGCATGACTTGGTAACAAAATTTCCCCCATGGGGTGGTAAAATTTTTCTTATGTTGATCTTTCTCAGCTATATTTATCTGATTATAACCTGAGAAACCATCCATGAGTGATAGCATCTCATAACCAGTAGTAGAATTGACGATCATGTCGATGTTGGGAAGAGGGAAGTCATCCTTGGGACAAGATTTGTTAATATCCCTGACATTGATACACACTCTGATTTTGACTAGTTTGTTTTGAACTAGGACCACATTAGAAATCCACTTTGAGTAGTCAATAGGCCTGATGAAGCCTACTTCTAATAACCTTTCTATCTCTACCTTAACCAACAAGGTGATGCGAGGATGCATCTTTTGGAGCTTTTGTTTTATGGGTTTAGCATTCGGGTGTACAACAAGATTATGCACCACTAATGCAGGATCAAGTCTTGGCATGTTTGTGTAAGACCAAGCAAATATATCTGCATATTCTCTCAAAATTCCTATAAATATTTTTTACTCTTGAGCTGAGAGTGAAGCTCCCAACTTAACCATTCTAGGCAACTCCTTCATGCTGATGTTAACATCTATTGTCTCCTCCACCAATAGTTTGGATTCATCTTCCATGCACATAGGATTGGGAGGAGATTGAGATCCTCTTCTACCAAAGGTGGTTCAGGGAGATCCTCATCTTTAGGTGGGTACACTATCTTGTCCATAGGTTTTTCTGCTTGTTTTTCCACAAGTGCCTCAAAGAGGTTTTCACTATAGGACTTGGAATTTTTCTTTCCACAAGGATTTTCTATAGGAATTTTTCCCTTTCTTACTTTTTTTACTTAAGTGACCACACAACGTTGACTCTATCCAAAGTATGTGCATGCATTGATATGAATAAAGAAGCCTTTCTTGTGATCATTTTATGGGAACATTGTCACAAATACCAAGGAACTCACCAATAGCCTTGTCATTCTGAAAGACATCGATGGGTACATGTTGTTGTTGGTCCCAATTCATGAGTGATGGGTATAAAATTTTAGTTTCGAGTTATAGGGGATACGATGGGTGTTATGGTAAGGATATCCATGTTAGAGAATAGGTTCATGGAGGTGACGTCTTTGTAAAAACTAGATCGGGAATCTATTTTTCTTTCATTTTCAGACAAAATATCCTCACGCTCAAAAGAGGCATACTCGTCATCTGAAGGGTGAGACTCATAAAAATGGGTGCCAAGACCAGATTTACCCTTTATACAATGAGGTATCGGAAGAGATTCTAATGAACCTTGTTCTTGATGACCGTAACCACGTCCTTTATACCTCATAGTAAGCATTATTTGGTTAGGAATAACATACCTAAGTGACTTGTAACATAAATCCATTTCATCATCTTGAGGATGAAATACAATATCGTTGAGTATCCTCTCATCTTCTAGTAAGCCACTTGGAACAAAATTGTCAAAGGGGCAGTTCCCCCTTGATCTTTGGAATTTGTAGCATGGTCTACCGTGTGTGTTGGAAGATAAGGGAATATTTTGAATCATAAGAGCCTACTGCAGATCATACTCTCCACAACCACTTGGTATAACCTTCATCTCCCATGTAGAGAAAGGAGTTTCTGAGGTGGAAGCACCATTGTCATTGGTAGACAAGGTATCTGGATCCACTCGTGAAGCGAGGGATTTTGACTGAACATGAACAACAATCTCCATAGAGGGACACTCATAAATGGTAGGAAAATAGCTCGACAATGCTCTACAATGAGAAAATAGTTGGGGATCTCCTTGTATAGTAGTTTTTTTTTCCTTCATACCACAACTTTAAACATTGGTGATATATTGATGGCATGACTTACATGACATGGATCCATGGGCGGTGAGTAAGATATTATAAGGGAGCTCCAAGTCTAAGACATGAAACTTCGTATCATGTTTTATGGGACCAACTTCCAATGAGAAAGTGATCATACTAGTTGATTATCACTCTTCATTTTCATATGCCTTTATGGTGATGACCTTTGTCTCCAATATAGCTTCTATGCACCCTAGTTGTTGAGCTAGTTTAAGAGTAAAAATATTTAGAGCTGATCCATCATCCATAAGCACTCTCTTGACCTTATTACTTTTTATTATTACTTTAATATCTAAGGGAAAGTTATAGGAGGTATTTTCTGCTAAGACTTATTTCAGACTAAAGGTTATGTGTTCTAAAGGAGTGATTTGCGCTACCATGTCCTGTAAGTGTGTTGGTTAAACATCAATAGATACTCCTGATACCTGTAAGGTTTTACGAAGGATGTCCTTATGAATGTTAGAAATATTAAAAAGCTATAAGAATGAAATCTTAGTTGTGATCTTCTCTAATTGAATGAACACATCATAGTGACTCTCTTGAGGAGGAGGGGGAGTGGGTTATGAGATAACAACGTGACATTTTCACGTTTCCATGACTCACTCTGTTGTTCTGATTTTGATTGTGTTGATATGCTCAATAGGAGAATCAACACAACCTATTAAGGCATGATCTGGCTTTGATATATAGTTGGTACTCTTATTTTGAGATGATTTTCCATTATCCTAATGTTTCTTTCCTTTGTGTTTGGGGAAAGGTTCTTTGAAAATACCCATGTTTTTGTTTGGAGATTTGGTAGCGATGAAAAATTCTACTTCTATATCACCATTCTTGATTAGATCTTGAATGTAGTGTTCTAATATTAAACACTTGTCTGTTTTGTGACCCTTTACGCGGTGAAATCCACAAAACTCATTATCCTTAAACCATGGTGACTTAGGTACGTCATCTCAATAGGGTTGTGTTTCAGGGTACTTAACCATATCAATGGCCTCTAATTACTTTAATACGGACCATATGGATTCAGATAGAGGAGGGAAAGTATGACGTTTATACTCCATACGTGAATTTCCCTTTGCAAGCTTTAAAGGTGCGTGGTTCTGAACAACTTGTACTCTTTTAGAGTCTACTATCCCATCACAAATGACCTTTTTTTCTTATTAAGAATAAAATTTGGTTTTTTCTTAGATTTAGAATCATTATGATTGCCGGAGAAAGGTTTTAGAGCCCCCTAGCTAACAACGCTTTTTAATTTGAATCCCTTTTTGATTACATCTTGAATGTCTAGCCAAAATGTATTTGTAAGTGAAACATAATGTCAAGGTGGAGGTTGGGAATAAATATACTTATCAAATGTTTTTCAGGTATGGAGCAAGGGAAGAAGCTAGCTAATCCTCTCCATCTTTGTAGGAAAGCAATGAATTTTTCATTGTTTTGCATTACAGAGATCTAACATTGTAACATCACTCTCTATATTAAAAGAAAAGTGATGTATAATTTTTTTTGCTAATTTCAGCCATGTAGATAGAGATCCTTTAGGGATGTGTAAAAACCACTCTAGCGCCTATCCTCCTAAACTCCATGGGAAGAGGCGTATAAGATAGTTGTTGTTATATGCAACCTCTTGACATGCCATATAAAAATATTTGATATGGTCATGAGGGTCACATTTTCCCTTATACTTGTCAAATTTTGGAAAATCAAAGTTTCATGGGAAAGGTACTTATAACATGGCTCTATCAAATAGATAAGGGCACAACTCATCGAACTGGTATTTCTTGTTGTTACTAGTTTTTCCTTCTTGCAACGCTACAAGGGAATTCTTCATAGTGGACCACTCTTGATTGAAAAGTGGGTCTTGTGTGGGTGGCGTAGGTCTATATGAAGGGTTGAATCTAGGTGTATTCCCACCCCTATTCTCTACAAAAATTCTTCATAAGGGTCTTTTTGTGTCTCCCATCGAGGAGTGTTTATTGGGAACTCATGAAATGAAGATTTTTCTTTTCCTTAGGTATAGTTTGTTTCAAAACTTTTGGTTGTTCCTTATGTATATGCGAGGTCAATCTTTCCAATTGGCAAGTAAGGGCTTGTACTTTTTGTTGTAATGTTACTTCTCGAATAGGCATTTTGTTACGATCTTTGTGAGGAGGAGGTTGCAAATGATGACACCCCAAATTTTTACAAAGTAAATAGTATGACCAACTAGGAAAGGCTAACACCATTGCCACCTATAGTCAAGCTCTAAGTTTTAGGAATGCAGCATCAATGATCAAAGCTTAAAACTATGCTATGAATGTAAACTAAATGGAATCAAACCTTAAGCTACAAAGTATCCTTACTATGTATGAATTGTTAAACTAACATAGACCTAAATAGTTCTAAGAGGGAAATCAAATTGGGTTTCTTGCTACTCCAAGAGAGGTGAAATTTTCTCTCCAACAATGATTACAATATCATATTGGGTACCCATCTACTAACCCCATTAAAGACTTTAGGAAAAGATTGAGCTTGGCTATAAATCATATTTCTTATATGAGATGCAAATCAAAGCATGATGTAAAATTAGAAGATAATACTTAGTCTTATTTATAGTTTTTCCTTTGAGGAAAAATTGCATCTCGGTACATGTGGGACTAAAATTAAGAGAAGAAGATTAAGAATGAAAAGTCATGATTAAACTTTGCTAATCATAATTAGTGAATTAACAAGTGATTAAGACATGAGGAGCCTTAAACAACCGCTTAGGGACAATTAGGAGGCTAGGATAAGCTTTTGAAGCTTGTTGAGACGTTGTGGAGGGAAGTGGGATGATTTTGAGTGGTTGGAAGAGGGGTTTGAGCCAATAATAGGGTATATTAACAAAAAAGGGTAATATAGGCCTAATTAGCTAATAATCACTAATTGTCTATTTGGAAAAAGATTTTGACTTATGATTTGTCGTAAAGTGGCATCCCGAATGTGAAAGAGGATAGGTAATCAACAAAGCATTGTTTATTGATGAAAATGGTAAGAAAATTTAGTTAATTAGTAGGAATCACTAATTAGAATGGTAATGGTAAGAATGAGAGTGATTTACGTGAATTTGGCAATAATATTGCAAAAGAAAAATTGAGGTGTCTATAACCATAATAAAAACATGGGCTAAACATGTTATCTCATAAAACACAAAATGCAATAAAATAAAAAATTCCATCATTGTCATATAAATGTCAATGTCCGTATAAAAAATGTGTCTCGATATACATCAGATATAAAGTAGGCCATCATGGACATGGATAAAAAATGGGCATTGATATCGAGGCATAATAAAAAATAATACATATACATGTGATAGAAATTATGCCTTTATCACGAGGCATACATCAAAAAGAGTACATCAGTATAATAATGATTCATGTATGAATCTCACCAATGCTCAGACTGTCGAGTATTTGGCTTAGGATATCCTGTCTCTAACTGGGAGGTAGCATATGAACTGATCGAGAAGACCTAGATGTCTTATGTGACTTGGATCTCAAGCCCGACTACCTACAATCGATTGTAGGGGTTATCCTCTGTCCCTTTGGAATGATCACATGATATAGGGCCCCTGTAATGTGCACCCTTACCGAAGCTATTACAAATTCATCTACTAACTCTCTAGATCCATCTATCTCATATCCATGGTGAAAATCATCAAAATATCTTGTAATTTGGGATATGTCTACCCCTAGCTACATCCTAAGCTAGTATCGTGCCTATGGCCTAATCTCTCTCGACTCTGGACCGGTCCCTGCTCTGTGGTAAATTTCTCTAACTACATATGAAGGGTCTATACCATAATTCCTGTTATCTCTACCTACCTCACGGTTATATCCCTCTGTACATATAACGTGGCCATTGATGGCCCATATGCTCCTGGAATGATCCTATGACCAGGCACTTGTATCTACAGTCCTCTTTGAGGTGAGCTAGATGGTAATCCCCATCCGCAAAATTTGGGGGTGATCCGCATCCATCCCATCAATCTCCACTATCCCCACCTACCGCTAGGTGAGGGATCACTACTCGAGGTGGTGAGGGTGCACCATGTATAGGAACTGTTATCACCGAATCACAGCACCCTTATGTTTGTACAAGTGCATATACTTGAACTCACGGTGTGATTGGATAACATGGGTACTATCTCCAAGTTGTGGGACTTGCTACTTGAGATAGACCTCCAGAGAAAGTTGGTTTTTACTCCTAAACTACTGCCACAATCTACTCTAATGCGGGATAAGCTAAGCTGTTCTAATCTAAATTTTCAAGGGACCGGGGAGAGAGAATGCATAGAATGAAATCCTACACTAAAGCGGTGATACGGCAGAACAGGAGGGTGGGAGAGTAGTCTCCAAATGTGTGAAATACAGAGGCAAAGTGCACACTAGAAGAGGTGATGACAGTTCTCCATAATCTAGCAAAATGCATTCACAGCAATATTCCAAGCACACACAATGATAATGAATTCCTACAAGAACATAATAATAGACACAATATTCTTGTAGAAAGATAAAAGGGGCAAGAAGAATGCAAGAAAACATAGCAGGGGAAGATACATCCACAAACTTGTATTTTATTGCTTCCTGGTATGCACAGTTCAGTCTATTACAAGATAAGGGCCTGGATCACCATGCAAGGAGTCCACTACAAGGGCCTACAACACACTTCGGCTTAGCCACAAAGAAATTTTGGTGAGCTTAGCTTGCAAAAACTCTCTTTTTATAATGAGCCCAACACTCCAATTTATAGAAAAATGAGAAGGAAAAGGGAAGGGAAAATGGAAATCCCGAAATCTGTCCTTCAACCACCTGTAAGAGGCATTAAATTGAGTGGAATGATTATACATTACTTGCAAAAAGGCTCCCCATACTGTCCCATGTGCTGCAAAGAGAGAAAGAATGATGACCATGCCTCGTAATTGCACTCCCAGCTACCAAATAAAACACTGTTTGAACCCGGCCACGTTTTCTTAAAAAACTCAATCAATTTCTGATCAAATCTGGAATTTCTTGATTTCTGTGCATCAAGCTCGGAACCACGATTCCAACAGTACCAATTTTGTGTGATTTTGTTGAGAAATGCAAAAGTTATGGCCTTCTGAGTGCGGGCAGCTACTTTGGACCTGGCAGGCGTTTTCTGTCATTTGACGGGAATGAGCATTAAGCGAGGAGCCGAATATATTTCTTTTATTTAAATATATCTACCCTCATCAAAAAGTTATGGCGTTTTGTGAAAATCGGAGCTCGGAGTCAAAAGTTATGGCCATTTGAAGTTTCACGGGTCAAACGTTGACTTTTCTTCTCTGCCTTCGGCCGCTTCGGCTTTTCGCGTCCCACGCGTCCCTTTGTCCCGAATGTCCTAATGCTGAAGTTCCCTGTTTCACCCGGTTTGGCCGGTTCGCGTACTTTTGTCCCGCACGTCCCAAACTGTTTCGGGCTGCCTTGACTCATTTCGCCGGTTCGGCCGGTTCGCGTACTTTTGTCCCGCGCGTCCCAAACTGTTTCGGGCTGCCTTGACTCATTTCGCCCGGTTCGGCCGGTTCGCGTACTTTTGTCCCACGCGTCCCAAGGACCGCCTGGACTAGGACTTAGCCATTTTTCATTATTTTTCCTGGCCCAAGCTTGTTTTTGCAATTTTTTACATTTTCTCAGAACTTGCTCTCTTCTACTTGGACAGGGGAGTTAGAAAAATATGAGGGGACCCTAGAAACATGAAATTTTTGCCCTGACTCAATCTATTTGCCTGGGACTTGAGAATTTGATGCATGTTATCAAAATTACCTTGGGGTGAATTTTGGATAGCATAACCCTTTGTTCTTGCACTTGTACACCCCGTATAAGCACCTATTATACTGTTCTGTGCTTGTTACTATAATGGTTTTCTTCAGGGGAGGACCATGTGGAGGTATATGTACTTGTGGGGAAGCTGGCTGAGCTGACACCTATACATGTGGACCAAGGTCATGTCCCTATAATGTCACCTCGGCCTCCGACTATCCTCATCTAGCCATGTCTCTCGGACCACTGTCCCTATAAACCCTATGTTGTTACGGCTAAACCTACATCTATCGCAGCCCAGGGATCGTAATACATAGAAGAAGTACAGTGGCATACTAGGCCTTGTAATCTAGTGTGGTCTTGGGGTCTACCACCCGTGGCTATAGAATCCATCATTGCGGGATGACATAAATTAAGCTATCACGAGCTTACCACGGTCTAATCCATGACCCAAAATCAAATGTCTTGTGTGTCATGTGCACATACCACATATTATCTCTTGGTATGCCCCTGTATATGGCTAAGTTGTCGTTATACCCGGTCAACACAAGTACCAATATTTGAGGTGACTCTGGCTACTAATAATAAAGTGATCAATCTCTATATTGTCATCACGCCACTGGTACAATCGATAGGGCTGCCAAGTAATCATACACAGCTGTAGGTCATTAAATGCTCACTTGTAATATAAAGTATCCCCATGTGCGTGTGAATATTCTCACCCATTAGCTCTTATCCCATACAGGAGGGTTCATCGGGGCCCTAACTCACAATACTCCTATCGGGTGCCTTATTGCAATATGATCCCATGCTTAGATCTCGTAGCAGTTTGGTGGTCCTAATATCTTATGGCCTCGGTAAGAAATCAAATGAAAATCCCAATACAAGTGGGCCAATATACACCGACCCCAATAGAAGACCTCTTCGTCCATTAGCTTGTGCACTACTCTCGTTAAACCAAGTTAAAAATGCGCTCCGGTCTTGTAATGTAGCAAGTAAATTTATTGATAGGAGTCATCTAGTAAGCGGGTATCCATGCAATCTATTGATCCTTGAAGCAATCATAAAGAAGTACAGCCATACCCTTCCAGGGTATGTCGTGTAAAAACATGGCTCAAATACTAGCTAGGATCTGGCCACAATCCCCATCATACTCCACTAAGAAACCCTCAATCGACACTCTAAGGATCCACCAAAATCCTCTAGGTCATAATCACACTGGTCGATTAGCATTCTAAAATTCTGGTTCTCACTCCTCCATGTCTCTGCTAAGGCAGCCGGGAGGGTGTGATCGGTTGTAATGTGATGCATCTATGAAATATGAGTCAAACTAGTAGCATGAAAAATGACAATCAATCCTCATTTCTCTTGCCATGTGAATGTCTAATCATAGGCTCTAAGGCACCCATGCCACTCGCACACATCCACATTGCATAATTTTACCTACAAAATTACATAAAGCACTTGATTAACATCTTTTATTCTCAAAAACATCTTCCTAAGGTGTTCTACTTGATTATATGTTCTTCTTTTCATCCTTAAGTTTCTCACAAACTTTGAATTTTCTTCTAAAAATTTCCTAAGGCACAAAATTTACACTAGTGCACCCCTTTTGGCACTAGCGCAAGCTTATGCTATCACGCACCTTTGTGCACAAAATCCCTCACTTTTGCACTAGCGCAAGCCTGCGCTAGTGCACCCATTTTCCCACTAACTTGCCATTTTTTAGACCAGCGCACCTAACCTAGCCTAAACTCTAGTTTTGCACTAATGCACAACCCTTTTGTGCTAGCATGTAACTTGTTTTTGCCAACGCACATGCTTCATGCTAGCACGCCTTAGGGCTTATGCTTAGAACAAACTCGTGTTTTTTCCCTAGCTCAAAACCTCATAAATGCATTCAAAACTTAAAAATTGTGTTTATATACCGTTTTAGGTCCGTAAGAGGCGTCCCAAACTCTCGAACTGGATCTGCATGGTATTTACTGGTTCTAATTGAGCCATTTTTCTCAAATGTTAGAGAAAATTTCTCAATAAAACTCAAAAGGGCTAGGTAATAAATAACTCAACGAGATGGATTTTACCCCTCTTGGCTTGCTATTTATAGTCATTTCACCCTAATTCATCATTTTTCTCAACCCCAAGGGGCTACATGACTGCTACAATTCTTCTATATTCTTCTAGCACTTGTCGTAATGATTATTTTTATCAAATAGTCATTTTCGGTTGTTTTTTGCTATGCTAGGGCATATTTTTTCTCCTCGGTAACCCTTTCGAGTACCTAGGGCATATTTGTGCTTCCTAGTGCTTGTTACCAATGTCTACACACATTTTTATTCTTCTAAATCATTTTCTTCCTAAAAATTTTTAAAAACTAAAAACATTGTCAAAATATCAAAAATCCAAAATTTTTGTAAAATTCAATTTTCTTCAAAAATTGGTAAAAGTATATACACACAATGAAGATTTTATTAGATGCATTGTCCTCGAATATTCATTTTTTTCTTGCAAATTTTTTTCTTCATTCCTTGCTTATTATTGTCACAACGAGTCGCGAATCCTTTTGATCTATCTCCATTAACAAAGTTGGTTTCCTTACTATGTATTCTCACGGGACAACGAGTTGTTGGGTACTATTTCATAGTGCATAATTGTTTTTCATGGGACCCTTGTGTCCTCTATGTATTCCCCTCGCATATATCCTTGCTTGGGGAACCATTTTTAACCCTTGTCATTAACTCCAACATTTGGGAAACTGAAGCTTGATAACAACAAAATTGGTGTAACTGTCTTAAACATTGTTTGTTTGAGTATATGTGTTTGTACTTATTTCCCTATCAGGTTATCTTGTTTACTTTCTTGTATTGCATTACATTATGTATGTTGCATTGAGTTAGTGTTTTAGCAATGAAAAAATGTTAGTATTATAGCTTTTCATGTTATCTTACACTTTTGTTGTATGTGTATATTTTAATAAGAGCCGATGATGTAGATCATATGAGAAAAGTGATGAAACAAACATGGGGGTTCACTTAGTAAAAGTATGGTATAACACGTTCATTTGAAGGGTATTAAAGAATACCCTTAATTCTAGTTTTTACCTCTAATTATTCAATTGATAATACCCCTCCCATTATATTATTAGAATGAAAATACCCCATAATTTTTCCACATACATTACTTACCCATTTTTCCATGACAATTTTATTTACCCCTTTTTATTTCTACCCTAATATATTAAACAAAAAATATATCATATTTCTCACTCAATTTTTTTAATATGTATTTTCTCTCGAAAGATAGTTTGAAGCCATTCAAGACCTATTACCAATTACCTTATAAATTGTAAGTTTTAATCATTTATCAATAGTTCTTCAAATAATTAAGATGGTGAAATAATATCACTTGTGTTGAAAAGCATACTCAATCCTAGTTTTCTACCATCTTATTATTTCTTGGTTAAGAATATCTTAATTGAGATTTCTTTATTCAAAAAGAGATTATAATTTAAATTTATGACCACACTCCTTAAATTGCAATTTTAAGGTATTTAGTTTTAAAAACTAGGGTTCAAATGTTTTAGTTTTATATTGAAATTAATCCTTCATTTATTTTGGCCCACCTCTCTAACCTACCCCCTAATACGATTCAAAATATTAATAAATTAAACCCTTTCACCCCCTTTTATCTACCAAGTATATTTCCTTTACTTTGATTAATTTTAATTACCTCAATATGAACTCACGTCTAGGATATTGCCTAGTTAATGAACCCCCTGTGGAAACAAAGTTGTTTATTGAATAAGTTGGATGCAAAAGTTATTTGCATATTATTCACTATCATGTCTTATCACTATCAATTTTTCTTCCAAAACACCTAGGGCAATAGGGATCATTTTTATCCCCCTCCCCCACCTTGTTTCTTATATTTGTTTCCTTCATATTTTTTTTTCATCAATCGACCTCTTCTATCACCCCATCAACACTCGAGGGGGAATCCTTCATTCTATTAATTTATCTTCAAAATTTACTTGTTTATACTTGTCTACTATCTTTGAAGTGGTGAAGCTTACGCCACCCCAAAGAGGGGCAAATGCTAGACACCTAAAATTTGCATACATAATTTTAATGCTAAATTTGTACCGACTATCCTCTTTCCTATCATTTCCATTATAATAATGATTTCTCACTAATTAACTAACGTTTCCCTTTATTTTGGTCAATTAACGACACTTCGTTAATTAACTAGCCTTTATAATCACATTCCATATGCCAATTAACAACACTTCATTAGTTATAATCCTCTTCTAATTGATTAATTACTATTATGAGTTAATTAAGCCTTTTTAACAATGTATTTAATCAATAAACCATTCTATTGGCTAAATCCCACTTTTAAATGCTTCAAATCATATCAAATTCCTCCTAAATCACCTCCGAATAGCCTTAAAATCTTATTCTTGCCTATTAATTAATCCTAGTTGAATAATTAAATCATCTCCAACTTCCATGAGTTGTTAATCACTCGTTAATTCCTCTAATAAGGCTTAACAACACTAAATCTACTTTATCCTTTATCCCACATTCATTTGGATATAAGCTTTTCCAAAATTGGAAAGTTATATAAAGGACTAAGCTCCTTCTCTCACACACACACACACCACTTTGATTAGTGATTTATACAAGCATATGATAAGAGAATTCTCCACTATTTGGAATAACTACATTTTTGCATCCATTCTACCATTATTGAGTAGAAAAGAAGATCTAAGCATGGCCTTATAGCCATTTCTTGGTGAGATCCTTCCCTCTCTTTGGAGATCAAACACACAAATTTGATTACTCATGATCTAAAGAGGCTCATGTTTAGAAGTAATCATACATTTAAAATAGTAGGAATGGTTAGCATTAGATGATTTCATTCATGTTTATGCAATAATTAGCTAATTCCTTTAAGATATTATCATGATGTTAATGGTAGATTTAGCTTTTCTTTGAGACTACTAGGTGTTAGTTTCTTTCAATTAGCATAGCAAATTTAACATGTACACACTTTTCATCCCTTGAATTATCATGCATAATGACAAGACATTTTGGCCTTGATGATAATGTGTCATTATCATATCAAGTGTTCATTTTTGTTTAGCGCATAAGGTTCCATAATTAATATTTGGGAATAAATCATCATCTAAAATTAACCCATTAAATTTTTTGGTACTTGATGAATTTTATCATTTTATTTGTATATTCTTCACTTATATGTTCTTTAAAAAAATCCTAACCTTTTATGACAAAGTGGGAGGTAATTGAAGGGCATTGACAATTTCAAATTTAATCCGTAGTGGGCATTTATATGCTAAAAGTGGAGTATATAAGTAAGTGAACCCACTCATTAATTTTCCAATTACATATTTAAATCTAAATGAATTATACAATGGGACGAGATAACTTGTTGACCCCAATCAATGGATTGTAATCACTCCTTACAAATGGATTACCATAGAAAAAATCATAACCATTGATGGAATTTAGATGCATGGTGGCTCATAAATTTGAAATTTCCAAGATCAGTGATGGATGTTCACAAAATGTTTGAAGAAGAAGAAGATGTTATTTTAATGTCCACGAGGCTACCAAAGACAACCTTTGGGATTACAGATCTTGCTAAAGATATTTCTGGATTCAGATCTCCTATTGGTGAGTTTGATAATCAGCTCCCTTATTTTTTCAACCATATTCTCCTTGAAAATATATTGTAAGGATCTGATAGCCACAATGCTAATAAACTAGGCTCTAATGTCATTGTAAGCATTACACTCTAACATGAAATGATTTTTTTTATGAAATAGTCTATATTACTTTATATAAAATATTACAGTCTATCCACAAAAAATATGGGTGGTAAAGGGTACACCCCATGATCAAACTAGCCATGACTAGGAGACTAAAGTATCAAGCCCAAGGGGCAACAAAAAACTTAACAACAATGCTAGAAAACCAAAAGTAAAAAATAGGCCGCCGCAACAAACATAGGGGCAAGGGGTGGTGGAGGCCCCTTATCCTCCAAGTTACTACCAGGAAGATCATTGCCATCCGGAAGGGGCGGCCAGCTGAAGAAAATTCTTCATCTTTGTCTTCATGATGGTTAGGAGAAATAGCAAGAGCCAACCTAGGAACTTTGCTAGATTCCCACCCATCCCTCTGCACAGGAGGCGGGGGTGGTGGTGGGAACCCCAGCCACTATGCTGCGTAGAATGGCGAGGGGACCCCCAACCACAGTGATTAATAGGGCTATGCTATTTCTCGGGATGTCACCCGAGAGAGCGATGACGATGAGCTTGGTTAGACTGGCGGCCATGGCCATGACACCCTCTTGAACGAACACTCCCAGAAGGGAAGGTAGGGGGTTCCCGTGCCACAGTGCAAAGAGAATTGGCCTAATGATCTAGAAGGGTCTAAAGGTGCCGCACCTCCAACTCCACCTTGTGGGCCTTGTCCTAGATCTGTAAGAACACATTCGAGATAAGCATGGCCTTATCATAATGTGAAAGAATACAAAAAACTGTAGAATTATCAAAAACAACATAATTGCATTCTTTCCATATAAAAAAAAGGATCTCCACTCTGAAAGTATGCCACACTTGCACAAAATCATGGGGAATGGAAATAGAATCCCCCAACAAAGCATGTTGCTAATGAAATTGAGCTAGATCCAAGCCCAAATAGCTTGAGCTTTTGGACAGCACCACAACAGATGTATGAGCATCTCAATGTGCCCAAAAAAGGGTATAACCGAGGAGCTATAATGAGCTAATCTACACCCAAGAGGAAGGCCTTGATAAAACAGACACCACGAAAAATAGCCTAACTTGGGTTGAATGATGAATTTCCAAATGGTATGAAATATAGCTTCCCAGGATGACCATCCAGAATTGATGGACCATCTGGAGTTTAGCAAGGAAACCATCGGCAGCCATGGGGGTGAGCAAGAGCATAACCTTTACCTAGGGAGTAATTTAAAAAAGGGGTATTTGGAAACCATTTCCAATCCTTCCACCAAGGCTTGAGAGAGATGACACCAACTTTGTGAAGCATCTCGGTAGGAATGGAATCAAGAACTTCCTGATAAGACTCTCTGTCAGTGAAGCAAGTTGAAACTTGGCTTTAGCTTGAGGCCAAGTGAGAAGTAATCTGGTCTTCCTACAAAATATGTCTTTAAGAGTGCACAAGCCTCAACGATACAACTTAAGAGCATGAACCCATGGCACTTGGGCAAGCGGCACATCATGAAAATTGATGAGAGGAGACCACCAAATGTTTTGGTCATTAATGGATAGCCCATTTCTAAATCCATCCCCTTCCTAGATTAAAAAGGGTTTGAGCAACTCCCAAGCTTTCCATATTCTTTTGACAACAAAGGTGCCCACAACCTTAATCGGGGATTTGATAATGAGAATATTATGAAAATCTATCCCTTGCCAAGTTTTATGCCCCTGTGGGGAGCCTTGACAAAGACAGTTGTGAATCAACACTTTCCAAGATTTGTTGCCAGTGTAGGCCCGAAAAATCCACTTAGCTGCAAGAGAAGACCCCTAGCGGCCAATGTCAATCAAACCAAAACCTCCAGAATCCTTAGGGAGAAAAAAATACTCCCAGGAAACTCTATGAAAGCCTTTGCCAAGGTCTGAGCTAGCCTAAAGGAAATATCTGAGGAGTTTCTCCAATTTCTTGTAAGAGGCTTTAGCTAGCACCCAACACAAAGAATAATAAACATGTGTGGCTACCAATATCTTGGAGCAAATATGAAATTTTCCTGCAAGCGAAAGGGGTTTAGTAATCCAGTACTCAATTTGTGGGAAACCCTATCAATAACATATTTCCAAAGTTGATTGGGAGAAGCATCAAAAGAAAAGGGAATGCCTTAGAAATTTAAAAATTTCGCATCTTTGGATATACTTCCAATCAAAACGATTCAGCCAACCAAGTTTAGGGAGAAAATATTTCCTGAAGCACTGGGTCTTTCTCCATTGGATACTAGAACCTGAAGCTAAACAATACGTGTCCAAACATTGCATGGCATTGTTGATATTTTCTTCCTCCTCCAGGAGTGTGAGGAAGGAGTCATCTGCAAAATGCCCATTGACAAGCTAAAGGGGAGTTGTAGAAGGGAGTTTAATACCCCTCACAAGCCCTTGATCATAAGCATGGGCAAGGAGGAACCCAAAACCTTCAGCGGCTAGCACATAAAGAGAAGGTGCTAAAGGAAAACCTTGTCTGATAGAACGAAAAATCCCAAACTACTTGGAAGTATGACCATTAACAGATAAAGAGGCCATGGCATCTATAAAAAGCATTTTGACAGAGGTGATGAAAACTGAACCGAAGCCCAACACTTCAAGCATCGCAAGAATGAAATGCCATTCAATCTTGAAGTCAATTTTGACAAAAATGGATGGTTGTTTAGAGGTTCTTGTCCACTCCATACCTTCCCAGACAACCAAAATATTATCCAGAATGTACCTGCTTTGTATGAAACTAATTTGCTCAGGATTGACGATAATGGGAAAAATGGGCTGAAGTTGAAGAGCTAAAGCCTTAGCTATGATTTTGTATGAAACATTGAGCAAGGTAATCGAATGCCAATTACAGATGAGCTCCGGGTTACCTGCTTTAGGGATGAACTTTATGTGACCCTGATTAATAAGGACACCGAGGGACCCTGAGTGGAGAGCCTCGAGGTAGACTTGCAGTAGATCCCAACCTACCATGTCCCAAAGGGATTTGTAAAATTGAAAGGAAGCCATCCATTCCAAGAGCTTTATCATTGGCCATAAGGGAAACAACTTCATATAAGTCCTCTAGAGTAAGCAATTTGTCACAGATAACTCTGTGAGCAGGTGAAAGCTTGTAAGTAACTACCGAGAGGCATTTAGTGAGCGCAAATTTTTGCTCAAGAGACTCATCCTACACTTTGAAAACCTAAACATAGTGCCTAACAAAGGCTTGGACCATATGAGGAGTGTCTGAAATCTGAACACCAGCATCAACAATGGCACAAAATTTTCTAGTTTATGTGTTTGGCCTTGAGCCACTGGTAAAAATCTTTGGTGTTACGGTCTCCAATTTTAAGCCAGTGGAGCCGAGCCTTAATTTGAGCACCCCGAGCTATGTAGTCATCAACAATGCAGATTTTTTCCGTAGTTTTGCCACTTGGAGTTGAAGCGCCACATTGAAAGGATCCTATTCGAGCACAACCATTGAGTGGCTCAGCTTGGTGGAGGTGGTGGAATAGGCCCGCCACCGCAGAATTTAGTGAGCTGAACACCATACATCCAGAGGAATTTAGTGAGCTGAATTATAACATCTTTCCACCAACTTATCCAACCCACCTTACCAAGAGGGCGAGGTGCAAGGTTCCAAATTTGGCGGATGTGCACCAAAGTTGGGTCATGATGCAGTAAAGCAGTATTTAAATAAAACTATGTCTTTTTAATTTTTGGCAGTCGAAAAGTCCTTTCAATCTAGAATTCAATTAGAATGTGGTTAGAAAGAACAACAGCCGGAAAAGCTTCCACCGGAAGAGAGTAACACTAGAAAATTAAAAGAAAGGTTGTAACAAGATCATGACATGATCTAGCCTTTTAAAAAATTGATCTTGGCCATTTCTAAGATTAGACCAAGTGTACCATGGTAGCACGCTGGTGTGACGTGAATAATTAGGGTCATAAAACCCAAATTTATTATGCAAGTAAAACCAAGCTTCCCTTTCGCCAGCTGGCCATCTCATGGGTAGAAGGCCCATTTTGTCTTTGGGATGCTCAACCATATTAAAATCCCTAATTATTAACCAGTGTGTATTTGGAAGGTTTTCAACCACCCACCACCAAAGTGATGTCCTTTCTGACACGTCATTAGGTGGATAAACATTAATAATCCGAAAGGAGAGATTTTTAATATTGAATAGCACCCAAAGAATATAGTTGTCGTGGTCACATCTATAATTTCTATAATGTGGCCGACACTTCAAAGAAACAAATGTGATCATTCCACCTCACGCCATCTATATGGTTGTTAGGGATAACTAAAGTATCGAGCCAAATAATCTTGGTGATAGAATCAAAGCAAAAACTAGTAACTTTGATTTCTTATAAACATAGAATAACCATATCGAGAAAATATTCCAAAAATATCGCACTATGTATTTGTGAGTGGATTCTGTGAGACCCTGAACATTCCATGAGTAGCAATTCATGAGGAAACATTGTCCAGATGCATTTATGAGTCTAGCTCACTCAAACCATCAAGGGCCCCAAAATTATTATGTAAAAAGCTATTGCTTTGGTTAAGCGTAAAGAAATCGACAGTTGAGTATCCTACCAAATGTTAGGGATATACTCCCCCTCCTCGTGCTCACGAGGAGGGCTGCGAACTCCCGAACACTTTGCTTTCGTGGTGAAACCACTTTGTTAGAAACAAGTAATGGTTGAAGACCACTCTCATTCTGCAAAAGAGTAGGTTGAGTGTTTGAGGCCAAAGGAGCCAATTTTCTTGAAGAACCAACCATACTACTAGCCATAACCTTCGTATGAACTAGAGGCAACTTGGTATCGAAGGTTGCTTTGTATTTGAAAGTGGGGCATTTGGATGTATCTTTTCAACTTGAATAGCTGAACCATGTTGCAAAGGCCGATAGGAGTGGCTTTGTTCTTGTTGGCTTTTTGGCCACCCACTGTGTGCCAGCCCTCCTCTTCAGGTTGAGGCGAGGATCGCCAAGAGGCTTTGAAGTGGCTTTACGAGCGGCCAACAAGGACAGTCCCAAATTTTATGCTCAAAAGATTGACAGTGGAAACAAGTATTCGGAAGATTGATGTATACCACCTTCTGAGTGAAATACACATCACCAACCTGGATGGCAATGGAATCTTTCAGGTCCTTCGAAAGATCCAGTTCTATGCAAACCCTCTTCTACGGATGAGCTGTAAAAAACTTGTTAGGCTCTGTGTAGATAACATGGCCGAGGGTGGCAGCAATATTGTCTAAAAATGCCAGCAAGGCATAGGAAGCCCTAGGAACTCAACCCAAATGTGGAACTTAAGAACCATTTGGTCGAGACTACAAATTCACAGTACATGGAGACAAAACCAGGAGGAGCTTCTTACATGCAGGTTTCTTTGCTTATGCAAGATAAGAGAAGCATGACTAGGATAAGCAAAATGAAGGCAAAAAAAACATGGGTTAGGTTCCGGATAGAATCCAGTTTAATACCATGTGTCGTCCAAACAGTTTGGACCTGTGATTTAAGCATAGTTTTAGAAGGAGTCCTTCCAACAAAATACCCTAGTAAACAGAATTGTTCTAGCCATTTACAAGCGAAATCAAATTCTGAAAGTGGTAAAACAATATCAGGGGAAGTATCATTACCTCATGGAATACTTTTGGTATGAACTTGCGAGGGCGTTTCCCTAGAGCCATTTTACACAGAATCACCACTCTTCATTGCAGTTGAAATAACTTGACTAGAGTTGAGAAAAGTCATATTTAAAGCCCGCCAAGTGACTAGGCTCTAGAAAAGAGGCCGAATAAATGTGTTAATGGCAACAGATCTCTCATTGTAGATAAACTCTCTGCTCTTGGCATGCAGAACCCTAATTTCTCCCGAGTGCTCACCTAAGGCCTCTCGAAATGTTTCTTTGATGAAATGCAGGAATGACATATTTACTAATTGATTACCATGATTGTAGGAATGACCATGCCAAGTCTAAAGAGAACACAAATGTCAAATTCAAAGATGACTCTATAAATTATTTTTAACCTTGCAGCATACAGTAATCACATGATCACATTGTCTTATCATGTGGTGGACATGAATAATTTTAGTCGTATTTACTATGATGTGTAGAACCTTTAAACCAACCTTGGAGGGCTTGAAGTATTAAAATTGTACCAAATCTTTTCAATCAAAAAATATCCCGAATCGGTACAAATTAGGCTCTCTTTTAGGTAATACACTGCTTTGGATTTCAAGTAAAATTGAAATTAAATTAACATACATTTAAAGGCTATTATTTTCAAACTATAATATAGCATGTTTTTTTATGTTGTGAGGTTTTTCTCAAGTGACCCAACACATGTTTTTTTTTTTCTAACTTTGTTTAATATACAAAATATGGAGGCTAATTTTAAAGAGGGGAAGAACTTCATGTTTAAAATAGATTTTATATTTTTGAAACATTAAACTGTACATTTAAAAAAATTATTCATCTATTCGCACCAAATTGGTGGACCACCATAAGAAAGGAATGTTGTATAAAATACAAAGCACCGCCAACATGGCTGAAAAAATGTTTTGTGTTCATACTAGCACCACCACCATGGTCAACATGTGGCATCTCCACTTCATATTGTTCCACCTCATAAGAGTGTCGCTCAAAGGTTAATAACACTTTTTTATATTGATTATATGTTGGGAGTTATTGTACTTCTCATTCTAATTGTAGTAACAAAATCTTGCACATTAGACAATATTTAGCTTGGTCATCATACTAATATTTAGAGGGTTTTTAAGTTAATAAAATACTAATTAATCCCATCTTTTTGTCTTCTTCTTTATATTTTTATTTCGTATTTCCCGCACACATATCTACCCATTTCAGCATTTTCACGTTAGTTTCACATAAATCCGAGCGCCCAGGCCTATACAAGGGCGCCCCGGTCCATTTTTTCCACTTTCCCACCTCTTTTGGGCTCTTTCTAGTCATTTTTCATTCTTTTCTTTTTCATGGTCGGTAATGTTGGAATTAATTACAAAATTGAAGCAAGAAAACCCTATAGATACAATATTATGAGACCATAATGAGGGCCCTAGCATCACACACTACTATCACTCCATCTAGAATTGCATCCATTAGTATCATGCATCAAGGCTAGGAGATATGCATAACAAACACAACATAGGGGAGGGATTCTATTCTATTCCATGCACACATTCTAATACATTTTCTATAGCTATTATTGCTTGCTACTTCACAAAGTGTGGTGACACAAGAGCACCTAGGGCACGACATGCACACATGTACGAGAACTACATACGAGGTCCAAAATGTATTGCAACGCTCAGTGATAAGACCATAAGTTTGGCGAGATGATGGCGGTCAACCCATTCATACTACATCTTTAATTTTAATGTTCTAAATATATTAAGAATGCATACTTAAATGCATACTCAAATTATGACTTAATGGTATATGTAAAGACTAATAGTTTGACAAGATGATTTTGGTTATTAATATTAAAAATAAATTAGGGTAAGGGTGAATGGGGATTTAGAATAAGAAAGAACATTTGAAATTTTTCCATGATAGAATTACATGTTTGTATTCATATTGAAGTAAGATTATACATCTTGTTGAGCCTTGTGGAGTAATATTGTACATGATTACAAACTTTTTAGATTAAAATAACATTGTGGTTTGTAAAAGGGTATTTAGATCACTATTTTAATGTCTATTATTTTAAAATTGTTCGTTCAAATATGTTAACATTACACCAAGGTTATAATATGACTTAATGTGACATATATAAATATTCTAATAGAATTTTGAGGGATAAATATTGTTTATTGTTTTCTGACCAAAATAATGGTTAATTACATCATTACATAAAAAAAGAGACTTAAATTATTTACCATAATAGAATCACATGTTTGCATCTAAATTGAAGTAATATAAATAAATGTTTGAATCTAAATTGAAATAAAATTGTCTGCCTTTTTGAACTATATTTAAACAACAAATGTGTTTCTAAGGGACATGAACTTTGAGAATTATATTACTTGACAGACAAATTATTATCTTATTCATAAACAAGAATATGATCGATAAATAATCTTTATTTCCCCCTTATTTTTCTTCTTAACTTCATGAGGGACCTTCGTTCATGCAAGATAGCGTAATTTTCACATTAAATTAAATTGATCCTTTGATCACATAAACCATCATATAATTTGGATTGTCTCCCCTTCAATTTTGGGGGCTATCTCTAAGTTATCTTCAAGATTATTATCTTATATATGATTTTTACTCAATATTTTAGGTCATTTCAATATCATCGCCATGAATAGTCACTATTATAGTGGTATTGTTTCCTATTATAGCCGTTCGAATTGGACGAGTTCCAAATGAATTCGATGCCTGCACCATTAACAGACACCCCTGAGACTTCTTTCCCTGCTCATCAAATGGTTTGTCGCAGTGTTACAATTATTCCAAATGAAATTAATTTTAAAATAAAGTAAGAGATCGTGTAGAAAATTGATTGATGATATATGGATGCAGATACTGTGCGAATTTTGGTGAAGAGAGGAAAAACATACCTGTTGAGGATCGTGAACGCAACACTGAATCATCCATTCTTCTTCAAAATAGCACATCAAAGAATGACGGTTGTTGCAGTGGATGCATCGTATACGAAACCATACAAGACGAATGTGGTGTTGATAGAGCGTATTCAGACTAAAGATGTCCTTCTAAAAACTAGTAAACAACCTGGGGTTACTACATGGGTGTCCGCATTTATAGAGGGGACTCGCTCGGCCCATTCATAAAAAACACAACCATTGCAATCTTAGAATACAGAGGAACAACTCCATCCCTGTCATGCCCACGTTTCCTCCGTTTAATGACACCCTGAGTGCATTTAAACTCAGCAACCGCTTACAAATATTACGTCCCTTCGTCCCCCAAAGTGTTGACGAGGAAATGCTCATAACTCAGGGATTTGGACTCGTCAGTTGTCCAGTACACAAATCTTGTGCAGTCGTAACGTTGAGTGCATACAAAACGTTCACATGCTCATGTTGAAAACTACAACAAGCTCTATGGCATTGCCACATTGCATCGTGCTTTTATCACCATTATTAATATTTAAAATACTTAGGGAGATTAGTTTTAATGAAGAAGTTTCTAATGGTTATATATATGAAATTATTTTAAAGAATTTTTATCGTATCGTTCGACATGGGGCTCTATTAGGGTTTATTCTGAGTGAGTTATTTTCGCAGTGAATGCTCGGCCTTGTCGTACGCCACCATTGCATCACACCATCAATCTGCAGATCTAGGTGGGATTATCTGCATTAATTTTGTATTGATCGCCAGTCCACCCCTTGGGCGGTGGCTTATAAAATGACCACCTCCTCGGGCCATGCATCTATTGATGCTGGTCTTATCGTAGGAGCTCTGGACAATGGCGTTGAAACAAGCGAGGAAGTTCGTCCCGAAGGTATTCAACGAGGTAAGGATACTGATACTCCTTCCCCGGATATTGTTCTTGATTTACCAACTTTTGACAAAGCTTGCAACTGGTTTGAATCTTTTTCTCTTGTTGCTTATTTTGTGGGTCGAGTTCCCCCTGAAGGTATCCTCCACCAATGGATTCATAATCATTGGCAACCTCATGGAGTCAAGGTCGAGGGAGTCCAAAACATGACCAAGGGTTTTTTCTATTTCGCTTTACCAATGTTGAACATTGCAAAGCCATTGTTAACCACAGTCCATGGTTTATTTGCAATACCCTTGTGGTTTTCTCCCACTGGACTCGAGATTTTCAAGTCTCTGAGCAAGCCAAACTCAAAATTCCTATTTGGGTCAAATTTCAGGCCTCCCTTTGCCTCTATGGGGATTCATTGATCAACTTATCAAACCCTTGGGTTGCCTCATATGCCACGAGCAAAATAAGTTCTACTCGGCTCGATCCCAAAATGGGTGCGTGTAGAAATTGATCTCTCAAATAAATTCAAAGATACCGTTGATATCAAGTTGGAGACATGCGCTTTTATGAGAAAGTTCCATACATCAATCTGCTAACCATATGATCAAGGATTGTCCTCTCATGAATCCAAGCCAACCGCGAGTTTCAGAGAAAACTCCGATAGAACCTAAATCCAACACTCCCTCCTCTGATGGATGGACTACTATCAATGGCAGAAAATCTTCCACCTCGACCGAAATAAGCACCAATAGGTTACTTACAAACCGGTGGTCACCCCTACTTTTGATCCTTTGAAGCCGTATGCTGTGACCCCTCCCAAACCCTTACTTACCATCTCTCAGTCTCCGCAAGCTGCAGGTGTCATCAGCCCTCACCCCTCAGCTCATGCTCGTTCACACCCCCCATTTCCTGAGACCTCAAGCTTTCTGGGTCTCACGGCTGGTGGCTCGGGTCCTTAGACAAATAGAAAGGCTGCCTTACTCCATTCCTGAAGTCCTTCCCTTCCTTCTAAGGAAGATTTCTCACAGAGACCCTGCCGATAGTTCGAGCTCAGCAATTTTATTCATGGGAATGCACAGCAAGTCACTTTCTCTAACCGCTTTGGAGCGTTAGCCAACCTCGAGGAGGAAACCATGCACCTTTATAGTTCTCCATGTTAATCTACTCATGGAATGCCAGGGGGCTTACTGATCTAACTCGTAAATATCTTGTTAGAGACAGTTGCAAGCATTTTGTAAAGTTTAGGTGTTGTGTTTGTAAGAAGTCAAAATCTTTGGCTTCCATCTTTCTGCTGCTATGTGTACCATCTGGCCTAGCTCTCTTTGCCAGATGTCAACTCATGATAATGGTCGAGGGGGTGTTGTCACTCTTTTAAGCCCTAACCTCAGCTCCAATATCATATCTTGGGGCTCTGACCCCACTCATCGGGTGGTGTGGACCCTTTTTGATTTTGATGGCCACATTCTTGGGTTGGCCAATATTTATGCTTCCAACGATGCCTCTGAATGTTCTTCTTTTCGGCGGTGGTTGGATGATCATCTGCCCTCTGCTACCTGGGTTTTTTGTGGAGATTTTAACATGGTTGAATCCCTCGAAGACAAATTGGGCCGGCTTCGATGTGTTGCTTAAGCGCGACGTGAAGCTGGTTTTATTTACACAATAATCTTTATATCGTTGATCCCAACCACCACAAGCACTCTTTTTCTGCCCCTTCTTGGTTCACTTGGTCTAATTTTAGAGTTGGAGATGATAGAGTTTATAAGCGTCTTGATAGAGCTCTACTTTCAGAGCAGTAATGGTTTTCCTTTGACTCTTCATACAGCCTCCTGCTCTCGGTGGTTGACAATGCTTTGGTTTCTGACCATAAGCCTATTTTATTGGGTTTGATGGAAATTTTAGTGCCCAAGCCCAAGTCCACCCATTTCTATTTAAATATGTGTCACCTTTCTCATCCCAAGACATTAGATTATATAAGACGTATTTGGAATCTTGATCTGAGACCTGTTGATGGGATTGGCTGGATTGACTGGTGGTCTCATGCCATCACTCGTACCACTTCTTTCCTTGACTCTATGGGAAACAAGCTGCTCTTTTTCACAAGAATGCTCATGAAGCCTCCTAGGTTGAATATTTGAGGACTGTTCAAGAACTTAATTTGTCTACTTTCAACACCCACCTACAAGTGCAAGCTGCTCACTAGAAACATAAGCTTCAAATCGAGGAGCACTATAAGGCTAGAGGATCCCAAGTTCGATCCCGTCTACACTGGCTTCGCATTGGTGACAAAGTTACTAAGGATTTTTGCTTCCCTTAAAACTAATTAAACTCTTGCCAAAATTAAAGCAATCAAGGATGGCAATCAAATACTTACTCTCTTACTTGACATTACGCAAGACTTTTGTGCATCACTATCATGTTGTTTTTGCTACTCAACCTGCTACCCCGGCTCATGAGGCTTCTCTCCTCCAATGCATTGACGTTGTTCCTTGCAAGCTCTCTGAAATTCAGCACATCACTGTGATAGACCTCTCACTCTTGATGACTTGAAGGAAGCTGTTATGCAGATGGCCTCTAGTAAAGCCCTCGATATTGATGGTTTTCCCTGTGAGTTCTGCCAATCTCTATGGATGACTGTTGGTTCAGATATACATCAGGTCTATCTAGAAGTGATGTCCTCCAACACCTTGGGTGATCTGATCAACCAAGGCAAAATCAAATTCATTCCCAAGTCTGGGGATCCGAGCTTATCACTAGTTGGTGGCCAATAACTCTGCTCAATGTCTCATACAAAATTATTTCCAAAGCCCTTGCTACCATGCTCACTAATCTCTTGCCCCTGATCATTAGGAGCAAGCAAACTGACTTTATCAAGAACAGATATATTTTGGACAACATTATTGTAGTTTGGGAGGGCATGGAATATGCCCGTCAGACTTCTCAACCAACTCTGTTTGTTAAAATTGATTTTGAAAAAGCCTATGATAGAGTTGAGTGGCCTTTCATTCTGGCTATGCTACAGGCTATTGGTTTTGGACCCAGATTCATCTGCTCTGTCAATATGCTCTTTCAAAATGCAGGTGCCTATATTACTATCAATGGTCAGTAGTCTGAGAGATTCTCTCTTCATCGTTCCATCTGCAAGGTTTCCCTCTTGCTCCTTCTCTTTATGTCATTGTTGTTGAAGGTCTGAGCTACTTACTTGCTAATGCTACCAATGCTGGTTTAGTTAAAGGTATTCAACTACCTTCCTCTCCTAAGCAGTTGATTAATGGTCACTTTGTAGATGACTCTTTTCTCACTTTGGCTTAAACGAGGCTTCACATCGATTAATGCCATGAATTGCCTTGATATTTTGTGTCTTACTTCTGGTTCTGTGATCCAATGGAAGAAAACCCAATGTTACAAATAGGCGATGGGTCCCAAACCTCCTTGGCTAGAGGGATTCCAATGGCTTTGGATTGAACCTGGTGTTTAACTCAAATTTTTAGGTGTTCCCTTTGCCTTTATGGCATCCTCTGCCGATCTTTGGAATTATGTGATTCAGCGAGTTGAAAAAAATCTCTTTTTGGATTACCAAGCATCTGTCTCTTGCTAGAAAATTCCAAGTCTACTCCAAGGTTCTAGCCACTCATGTCTATTACTCATCATGCTGGGCACCCTCTAAATCCACTTACCACAGGCTGGAAAATTTTTGCGTGATTTCCTATGGGCCAACTCCGAAGGGAACCACGGTTTTCACAGAGTTGCTTGGGACATATCTTTGTACACCCAAAGACATTGGTGGTCTTGGCCTAATCAAAATTCATATGCAGGGGTTTTCTCTCACTGCCAAATGGATTATTCGCAGCCTTAAAGGTGAGGAATCTTGGAAAATTCTTCTCTAAAATTGTATATCTCAAGGGTCTCTGCTCAATCGAAAGGCATGGCAGGGTTTGAACTACTACTCCTTACTTCTTTGCCCTGCTACTATTAAAATAGGTGGCTCTTTTGTGGCAAAAAGCATTTGGAAAGCTTGGGAGATTCTCAAACCCCATATGCTCTGGCAGGGTGGTGGTTTCCAAGATGGGCTCTCTCTTAATTCTCTTAGTTTGTGGTGGAATCCGGTGCTTCAATTTCATGACAAACCCCTTGCTCTTTCCTTGCAGCTCAAGGGTTTGCGTCTTTTCAAAAAAGGGATTCAGTATATTCAGGACCTTTTTTGTCCCATCACCAGGGATTGGCTTCCATGGGATAGCCTAAAAGCTAATTTTCTCTAAATGACAATGACAAACAAGCCATTTCTATCATTCAAGATCTCATACCTGGCGATTGTTTGCATAAAATTGGTGTTACTACGCAGCGCCCATGGTGGTTTGATTGGCATTGGCCCTCTGCCACCCCCTTCAGAAACTATAAACCTCGGTTGGGCTACAAGCTTCTCACCTAGAAGTAGCTTCCTCTCAAAAAGTTAAATGCTCGATGGAGCCTGCATTCCACTCGTTTTGGGTGGAAGCAACACTTCAATGTTGTTTGGGCCATTCCTATAGAGCCCAAAGTTGCACACTTTCTCTAGAGCATTCTTCATCAAGGGCTTCTTGTGGGTAAGCGCCTTGTTCTTCTAGGAGCTCCCCACCATACTGCCCATTCTGTAACCACCTTGAGACTCTTCTTCATCTCTTTTGGTTCTTCCCTCATGCTCAGTCTGCCTGGCACTGGATTCATACCCTTTTCAACCTTTTTTTCCCACCTTCTTCACGTGGAAAATGGTTCTTCTGGGGGATCGGCCTTTATTCCTACAAAATTTTACAACATTTGGCATTCTTTCAGAGCAGCTATTTTATATCACATTTAGAAATCTAGAAATGCTACTATTTTTAATAAAGAGACAGTGGATAGAATTTTGCTATTTCTAACAAGCTTGTTGTCATCTCCAATGTTTCACTTCAGATCCAAGTTCAAGCGGAGAAAGTCTGCATTGAAGTTGAACACTGCAAACTCTGTTAGACCATTGGGGGAGTGCCCCTTATGATGTTAGTCACGTCACTTTGATTCCCCTCATCGCCACTCCCACTCATGAGGTCACCACTCATCCCATGGGCGGTGTAACCCGGCCAGGGGTTTGGCTCGTCGGTGACGTAGCACCTCTCCTCACCGGTGGCTCTCTCGCCTCCATCTTGGACTTTGCCTACTTAGGGTTTTGGTGGTGGGCTTTAGCGAATGGTGGCTCGGGAGGTAGGCACCGATCGGTCAAAGTTTTGTGGCTTTCTCTTGTTATTTCACCCACACAGGGAAAAAAGAGGAGGCAATGAGTAAACTAATGGCTGGGAGCAGCCTGATGACGCCCTCGATACTACTCTTGGTGGTTGGGGTGACCGTCCAAAGAGCCCACCACCGCCGCCACCTTCCTCCATGTTTGCTACTGTAGCTTAGCTCCATGTTTGGAGTTTCTCTGGTTTTTGGCTTATTTGTTTTAAGCTTTTTTGAGTGAAAATGCATCTGTTGACATGACACTTTGCTACTCGTAGCCTTTATGGATACTTTGATCCTGTATACGGGGTGTGATCTTTTCCACCCGATTTTGTATGATTAGCATTGTATCTCATTATTAATATATGGATATGCTTTTCAATCAAAAAAATTATTTTAAAGTGTAATACCTCATATAGATTATTGTATTTTAATTAATATATTCAATATTAAATATAAGTTTGAAACTTTAGTTAATATTAATTTGTGCCACAAATTTATCTCTGTGTGCACGATCGATTTAACCCATAAGGGCCCTTGGTTTTGGATGGCTATTATTGAGAGATCCATTTAGTGTAGTTCCTACGATGTCTTGTTTATTTGAAATCGACCCTTTAGCGTGTATGAGGGAAAATACACAGAACACCAACTTGAATTTTGTGCCCATCCCTCTAGAGGTCCCTGTCAGACTAGTGCTAGAAAACAAGTCAATGTGTAAATTTAGCAGTGATTAGATAATTGTGGCGAGTGCAAAGTTTTGACCTCAAATCAAAATATTTTGGCACTAAGTAGATGACACTAAATACATTGGGATTGGACCCCAATCCTTTGAATCTCATGCTTCACAATCTTTTGCACACACCTTTTCTTTAGGCCCTCTAGCTATGTTAGCTACCATTAAGAGTTTTTGCACATTTATTTGTGTCCAAATGTAGTGCCCACTTACCTTCGACACTTTTGATATTGATCACGATATTTGACTATATTATGGACATTATTATAGTTTTAATTTAATACGGTGTTAGATGTCGGATCATGGATTATTGTTGACTCGATATATATATGATGCACGATGATTGTTAGAAACATTTTATATAGATGTTGACATGTTGTTGGACATGGTTATATATATATTTATGTATGTTGTTAGGATATGTGATATTTGGATATATTGAATAGACCGAGATAATTGAATTTAAAATTGATGATTATATAGTTCTTTGATGATAATTGAATTTAAAATTGATGATTATGGATGTTGTTGTGATATATATATATATATATATATATATATATTATATATATTATATATATATATATATATATATATATATATATATATATATTGGTGATTTTGAAATTATATTATATTCATTTGGATGTTCTGATATGGCCATGAGGCGGAAGGGGTATTTGTAATGTGATGGTTAAAAATATCACAATAAACATTAGGGATTGGAGACTGACCACATTGGAATTCAGATGAATTCAACAAGGTCACCATGACAACTTGTATTGTTTATGTGTGTGTGTTTGAATGTTAGGGATTTCCATGGGGGATCACCTTTAAATGTGACCAAGGGTTATGTGTATTTATTTATTTGGTTCCTATTTATTGATGTTTGTATGTGTTTATTAAGTGATGTGTTTACCCCTTTGATATTTATTAATTTTGGTAAATTCTTGTGAGTAAACATGTTGTTAAAATTAATTAATCAAATTGGGACATAAGAAAGTAATTATTAGAGTTGTTGGCCTAAAATTAAAGTGTTGTAAGAAATGTGTAAGTGATGTGTAAGAGACGTGTAAATTAATTTTGGAGTATGAAACACCCCACCTCCTTTTGAAATTTGAATTTTTCCTTGGAGGCTGACTTTGGAAGCTTGCCAACCTTACCTATGGTTGGAGGGTTTAAATCTAGCCTTCATTATGCATTTTTGTAAGTCAAGTTGTATGCTTTTATTGCACTTTCTTACATGCTTTCAATTTCAGTCCTTATGAGGTGTGGGTTTGATTTGAGTGTGTAAGTAAAACTGTCATTTATTCACCTACTTATTTATTGTGCCTTGGAGATTGAAGTTGACTTATGAGTTGGAGTTGAGGATGTGTGATGTGGCATCCCACATGGATCAACCTCATCCTCTTCTCTTTAGTCTTCTATATATTTGAATTCCTTGGCTTGTTTTTGGGGGTTTTTTTTGCTTCACCTTTATCACTTCATTTTCGGCGTCTTGCTTTGGTTTTTGGAGCTCTTGCAAATTGGGAGAAATTTATAGATTTTTGTATACTTGTTGATTGTTGATCTCTTGGTTTGTGTTGCATTGGAGATCTTGTTGTTTTAAACTTGGAACAAACTCCATCATGGAGAGGTAAGAGCTTAGCTCTTGGAAATAATCTCCTTTTATTTTTATGCATATGTGAATGGTTGAATGTTTGAATGTGTTGTTTTATTTGTTGGTTTGGATGGGTAGATGGCCTAGGGATGGTGTAGAGAAGACTATGGGGAATTTTGTGAGAGGCATAAGTGTGG
This sequence comes from Taxus wallichiana var. yunnanensis, assembly GCA_018340775.1. Taxonomy (NCBI): domain Eukaryota; kingdom Viridiplantae; phylum Streptophyta; class Pinopsida; order Cupressales; family Taxaceae; genus Taxus; species Taxus wallichiana. The sequence continues at coordinate 783,452,154 of CM031240.1, read as the reverse complement.
GGGAGTTGGGATTTGGGTTCCACCTTACAAAGAAATAGCTTGCATTTACTGTACTTGTTATGAGGTGCCATAAGAGGTTAGGGAGGCATAAGGAAATGTGATGAATAAGGGTACTTGGGAGATGTATAAGGGCATGTTCGGGATTTGAAATGATATATATTTTGGCGGTTTGTTCTCGAGGTGGTGATACCCATTTCCCCTTTATGATCCATAAGCAGCATCCCCATAGTTTCTTGCTCCTTTGGCTTGCATGATGAAGCCTGAGTTTTGTTTGTTGTTTTGTTTTTCGGTGGCTAACTACAGTTTTGTTTTAGACTGTGTTTTGAATGATAAATTTGTCTTTGTGTTGTGGAAGCCTATTGTTGCCATGAGTTGAAAAAAAAAAAAATTCTTATTGTAATGTGGGTGGGGCTCAGGGGTCAATGAAGAAGGATGACTTCTCCATTTTCATTGGATGTCTTGGTTGGGTAGAGAGCATTGCCTTTCCCCTGTTCTATTGTGACCAAATTAGAGAATGATGCAAATTCATACTGCTATTCAGGAACTGACAAAGAAGACAGTTTGATAGTCCTTGCTGAGATCATTTCTTAATGTAACCTTTTCCCACTTGAAGTGGATGATCTTGTATATTATTTTTGATAGAAAGATGGTATGTATGGACTATGAAAGTTGTAAATTGAATTGTGAAATAGGTATACTCTGTTTTTCTATTTTTGAAAGAATGTGAAAAAATCATATTCTATATATTGTAATTGAGGAATGAAAAAAGAAATTGTAAATGTATCTCTTTAAATCAATAAAGGATTGTATTACTTTACTCAAATGGAATTATTGGGTATTGAAATCTGATTGTTGAATGTATTTTGAAATTCTGTTGGAAGGATGAAAAATTGAATACGTATGGAGAAATGTCATAATACTCTATTTTTTTTTAATTAAATGTTTTAGAAATCAGAATTGTAATTTGGCATTTGAATACTTTTTTTGAGTCAACTTAGTATGGTATCTTGGGTTGGAATGAATTCATAGGTTAAAGTTGGAAAATGAAAATAAATCTATTTGAATTTGAGCTCTATTAGATAACTTTGATACTAGCAATTATTAATCAGAAATTGAACATAATGACCCTACAACATCAAAAAGACAAAATGAAATATCAAATTTTATTTTTAAGGTCAAAACTACCCCAAACATACCAAAATACTTATGAAAATTTTATAGAACCTTTCAAATCGGGCAAAGGCAAAATTGCAGACTTATTGTTGTATAAAATTGATAAATTTCAAATGCAAATAAATCAAGAAAACTTAACCTTGCAATCTATCCTAAAATCTTCCAAGTAAAATCCTTCATGCCTGTTTGGAAAGTGGAAAAAGAATTAACAACAAATTTGAACAAAATTGATAAGTTAAAAATACCAGTTCACTTTCTAAGTGATAGAAAGAAGTTTTCTCAAAATTGAACCTTTAAAATTTATCAAAATCATATTCCTAAGGTTATTGTGAAAAGAGGACGCCAAGAGCTTTCCAAGAAAGTCCTCGTTTTCCAAAAATGAGTTCCCAATCGAAATTTATGGCCTTCTGAAATTTTTACTTCATTTTGGGCTCAAAATAATCTAACTGTCAAATTTTAAATGAATAAAATATACTTGGGCAGAACCGCGGGCTAAAAATTTCCTTTGTTTTGTTTTTTTCCCAAAAGGTGCAAAGTCATGAAGTTTCCCATCACTCCGCTAATCTATGACCTTCATTTTGTCTAAAAATGATCTAAGTCAAAACGTTAATTTGTGATTTTTCCTCCACGGCCCGTTGCCTTTGACCAATCATTGATCAACACATGGCTTCGTTGGGCATCGGCGAAGGCTCAAATAGATTTTAACCTTAAGCACTTTCAAAAATAAATTTGGAAAAATTTGTAAGTTTCCCCATGACCACGGCCCGCTCGGCCTCGTAGGTAATCGAGTCTTTGCCACATGGCTTCATGAGGCGTCGGCGGAGGAGCGGATCTTTTTAAGCCTTAATGCTTCAGAAAAATTTTGGGCAAAATTTCAAAATTATCCTGTCGGACTACCAAACTATAGATAATGGTTGGTTGACACGTCACATCTTCTCGCATTGGCAGAGGCACGAGTTTCTTTCAACCTTTTTCCCTTCCTTTTGAATAGTCAAATTTTCCAAATGTTCCCTGCTGACCGCTGACTGCAGCCAATAAGGAGCTGCCACGTGGTCTCCCGAGCATCGGTAAAGGTGCGGGTGTAAAATTCGCTTTGTCCCAAAAGGGAAAAAGTGCTAAATGTCTTCCCCACTCTGTCAACCCGCATTTGGGAAAATTTTCTTTCTTGATCCGTCGGTTTGCTATTCTCCTCGGGGTGAATTTTCTCTTTGGAAGTCCACAAGTCCGATTGGGGAAAAATTTCCTCCCTAGGCCATCTCTTATGAAAATTTTCACCGCAAGTTCCTCCAGTCCATAACTTGAGAAATATGAGTTAGGAGGACTTTTTTATATCATCGGAAAGGTGAGGAAATTACCTATCTAATGGGAATGTTTTTAGGAAGTTTTTATTGCATTAATTATGAGGAAAATCAGATCGATTCCTTAATCGTGTTCTAGGAGTGGGTAAGTAAGAATTTACTCTGATGATTTTAAAACATGTATTCTTTCTCCCCCCTGTAATTAAACCTTGCTCTTGTCTTGGACCTTGTCGAATTAAACACCTTGGGTATTAATTGTTTTGGTCCCTTAACCCTAAAATTTTAATCAGGGAATATTTAGCTAAAATGTCAATGTAATCATTGATTAAATTAATCCTCGGGAGATTTGAGTTAGTTTTGACTTATCGCACTTGTTTCTTTATAATGTGGAATTAGTAATTATTATAATAGGAAAAGTTATCGGTTGAATTTAATTGTTCTTGAGACTTTGGTTGTTAGCACTTTAAAAATATATATTCCATAATTTTTAACTAAACCTATGTTGTTCTTGGGTCTCAAGTGGGAGATTTTAGAGGGTGTTACACTTGGTATCAAAGTCGTGGGTTCAAATTTCAGACCCTTGGGAACACTACAAAACTTGAGACATGAAATGTAAGCCTAGCACACTTTTGAATATAAGAAAACAAACTTGTTTGAAAATTGAAAAACAAATGCGTATGAAGAAATATTACATTACTTTGTTCATTTGAACTACTAACATTAAAATAATAAGTTGTTTGAATTGTTGTACTCGCTCGGTGGTGCTTTTTTACGAACTCGGAGTAACTAAGAATGTCAAATTAAATTTATTTTTGTGAACTTCTAGTGTAGTGGAAACTTGGTTCCCCTATGAAAATGTGTTGTTTTACAAGTCCTAAAACTTGATTTAATTGTATGATGTGTTAAGCCCTTTGTTGAGACCCTTCCTTATTGGAGTTGTTGGAATGATAAATTGTATGGTGTGAATCTTGTGCTTGGACAATATTGGTTGTGTCCTCAGGTTGGGAAGAGTTAATTAGAAGCTATTTAGAGCTTCCTTTCTTGATAGTTAGGAAAGTTAGTGCAGTTTGTCAATTTTTCATTTTGTTACCCATATGGGAGAGTGGACATTAACTCTGGGTGTCGTTTATGACCCAATCCTACGCATGTGTCCTTGGAACTAACCTTGAGGCAGAGTACCCCCTATTGGCGGCCATGAAGGGTTGCGAAGTGAATGTGGTGTTAACGTTTTGTAGTTTACATTCATAAACTTATGTCATTTTATCAAGGACCAACATCTTATTTTATGATTGGATTGAGAAGCTCTAAGGCTCTTCTAGTTATTTATATTTTTGTGAGAATTTTCAGACTTTGCAATGTGGCTACTTAGCCATTTTCCTTGATTTCCAATATTTCTTGGAATTTATTTTGATTGGTGACTCGGAGATCGTTATGTTGTTGGCTACTTAGCTAAATGTTACATGGATTTCTTCTTGTATGATGATGAGCTCTATGCTACTTATATTCATACATTTTTTCATATGGAGGTACATGTACGATAGAAAAGTGACATGCGAGGATGAGAATCGGTAAGTGACCTTCTCCTACTCGACCTCCCAAGGTCGTTTTGAGATAATCGGTGGTTTGAAATACATGTGACTTAGATGAAGTCACGGCCCGGGATTATAGTTAGTTTTCTATGATAGAAAAGCTACTGAGGCGAGGATGAGAATTGGCAAGCAACTTTAGCGGAATTAGTGGAATGACTAAGATTTGGTAGTGTGATCTCACAGTAACTAGAATGAAAAAGGGAGATTTAGAGGCTATGATGAGCGGGTAGCGTAAATTCCCTATGGTTTATCTTCCTAATTAGGATCTAAGTATTAATCTAAAATGAAGTCTCCAAATTAACTTAAACTAAATACAACAATTTATACTACTGCTGAAAGAGAAACTAATATAAAAAAAATGCACAATTGAAACATTATAATTACAAATAATTATTTAAAATACTTTTTATACTAAAATTAAACAAGCAGGATAACCCGGTGTGGTTATTCACCTATGAGAATGTGTGAATCTAGATGAAAGAAAACTAAATAACTTAATTGAAAACCTTTAATCTTACCTCAGAAGTGAGGAACAAATCATAGCTTCTCAGAAACTATCAGTCCCCACAAAATTCCCTGACAATATTGAAAGTGAGTTTAACTGAAATAAAATGATTCACTACTCTATTTGATAATAACTTTGATGATTTAAACCTGGAGTTTACTGAGCAGAGGAAAATCCAATTGTGTTGTAGCATCTTCCCTCGGCGATCTCTTCATTCTTACGTGCTCACATGAATCTAGAAAGAGTAGCAAGTATAGCGAGCATCGGTAGAGAAGGCATTGGGATGATAGTTGCTTTGAAGGAAAAATGGCATGAAGCACAAGTAGGAGAGGGATGGCGCAAGTGAACAGGCTTGGCCTATGTTATTCCTAACAAGGTCGTTGAAGCAATAATGAAACAAAATGATAAACAAAAGGTACTCAAACAATGGGCAATAGTAGCTTCAGAGAAAGACAATGAAGTCTGAGGGAGAGGGATGGCGCGAAGAGAACAGAGCTTGGCCTATGATTCCTAGCGGGATCATTATCGGTGTCAATGATGATGCATAACTAAATATTCAGAATTCTAGTCCATGCTAAAGATAACATGATTCATAAACAAAATATAGGACTGAGTATTGAATACTGAAGCTCAAGAATGAAGACTCCAGACTAAAGAACCAAGACCATTTGCTTGTAAACAAGATGTATATTTATAGCATTTGTAATCACCAGAAGGTAATTTCAAATTGAACTCTCTCACCATTAAATAAAGAGAAATTACTATTTACTAGGCGGCTAAAATATAAATGCAAGCAAGACTGGTTGAGAAATGCAGATGTAAATTAAATTTTTACATTTGACGAAATCGTCAAAACATTCTGGAAAATGCGCACAGGACCGCTGCACTACGTAGGGCGGCAGTTATGGACTACCGCCCTATCTTGGGTGACGGTTACATGACCACTACCCTGGCTTGGGTGATGGTTATAGGACCACCACCTTGGTAGGGTGATGGTTCTGACACCACCGCCACAGCCAGGCGTGCGGTTACGGGACTTCTGACCATGGCGGGGAGGCGACTGTGTAACTAATGACAAAAATGCAAGGAAAAAGAGAGAAAAGGTTAGGACAAAACATGTAGAGGTTGGACAAGGCTTTTGGGATGCAAATGTATACTCAATGACCTTTTTTGGATTTGAACACCTTGTGAAGAGATCTGAATCATCATTGGGGTTTTCCATAACCTCTTTCCGATAGTACAGTACATACATACAATTTTGGGTACGTCTGATACACCCTAGGTGTCTTAAATGTCCTCTTAGGTGCTTAAAGTTATGCCTTGGTTTTAGATGCATGGAACCTTGAGTGTATCTAGTATCTTAGAGTGACCTTTTCATTACTCAACATTATTGGGAAGAGAGTTCGTTGTGTTGTGCATTCTAGTTGGCGGCCGGTTAGCGGTGGTGGTGATTCTCTTACAATCTTGTAAGAACTTGAACCTCTTTGGAGTAGAGGTGTTTAATTTTAGGTTGATGAATTATGGTGGGATCGGATTTGCTTTTTCTTTGTTTTTGTGGATGTTAGTGGAAAATTATTTGTCTGGTAGTGGCTTCTCTTCGATGGCATGTTAAGTTTTATCAAGAGTTCCTCATTTCATTATATTAAGTAGTGACTTGAGGATTGTATGCATCTTGGTAATTATTGTTAGATTTAATCCCATTCAAGTATTGTGTGTAAATTAAGTGTGTATGTTTTCCCTCTTGACCTATAACAAAATATACCCTTCCTTAAAAAAAATTTAGTTACTATGAATAATACTCTATGACTTATTAATTTTGGATTATGTGGAGACACTTATGGATGCTTTGAGTCTTTTGGACCATGACATTGGTGATGATAGTGTAATTAGACCTTGATAATTTAATCTCGGTGGTATTTTATAATGTAATTATTATTACAAAGCTGTAACTCTTGGTCATGAATCCATGTTGAATAGATAGCTAACTGTTTGCTTACATTTGACACTTTCTAGCGAGTATGTGGTGTTATTATAGTTAAAATATTTCCTTGTCATTTTGATTGTTTGGTTGGTGGTATCTGTGGTAATATGGGTGTAGATTTGAAAACTTTCCTTGTCTTATCAAGCAAGTAAAATGTTTTCACCAAAACAACAAACATTGTTAAACCTGTTGATGGCGAATCACAACACCCCTGAATGTTTGCAACTCGATGGGTTGATACTCTCAGTGCGATTGCATAACATGGAGCTTTTCCCAAGTGTGGGACCTTGTGAATTGGGAAAGCTCTCCACATGAAGGCCAGTTCCTATTCCTCTATTTAGATGCACACATAAAAATGCAGAGGGTTTACTCAAAAACCTAATCCAACTTTCCAAGGAGACAGGATAAGAAGATGTATAAAAATAAATCTAAACTAACAAAGGTGATGCACTGAGGAATGAAGAAACACTGCTTGCGCGATAAACACAAGCAATTAAAATGCAATGAAAGATCATGCACTGAGATAACAGATTTGCGGTGAAAGATCGGGAGGATGCAAATGAACATAAAGAGGGTTGAGAATCATCCTGAGACATGCATTATTTGTTCCATGATTGATACAATAGACTACAAAATGCCAAGAGGAAAAGTTTCATTACGAGTTTTAGATGGGAGGTTTGAACTCCATAAATTTTCCCTGCCAAAGAGAAGAAGGGAGGGGCAAACAAGAATGTCTAACCTTTAGAAATAAGCCCCTCCTTACAATTTATAGGAAGAATGAGAGAAGGAAGAGAGAGAATTTCAAATCTACCACAACCACCTCTAGGTTGAATTTAATTCATCTTATTATGGCGGTAGGTGAGAACCTAACAAACCCGAAAAATGGTGAATTGTATTTTGCATTTTTGAAGAACTTGTTCTCACCCAATAAGTACCTTGTGAGCTTTCAAAAAGTCCAACCTTGTGTGAATTTGAGCTCCCTGTGAAAAGTTATGGCCATTTCAATATTTGGGTCAGGGTTTGCTTCCTGTCAGGGTGTCAACACTCAAAATTTTGTGCCTCCTAAAGATGCGCCTCCTGAAGATGCACCTCGGTGCATCCATCCTCATGTTAACCTACTTTTAAGTGCACCATAGGCATGCTGAAAATGTGGTGTTGATGTCTTGTGATCTGCGCCTCCAACATGCGCCAGGGTGCATCCATTTTTATGTCGACATTTTCTTACCTGCACAATAGGCACATCCATTTTCATGTTGACATTTTCTTACCTGCGCCATAGGTGCTGAAAATGTCATGTCGACATCTTCCGCATTGCACCTCCAACCTACGTTAGGGCATGACTTTTGCATGTCGACATCTTCTGCTTTGCGCCTCCAACCTACACCAGGGCGTGACTTTTTGCATGTTGACATCTTCTACTTTGTGCCTCCAACCTGTGCCAGGGCGCGACTTTTTACATGTCGACATCTTACGCTGCGCCTCCCAACTGCGCTTTAGGCGTGACTTTTGCATGTCGACATCTTTTGATTTTCACCTCCACTTTGTGCGGGCGTAAATAAATGTCAGGTTTTGAGTTTCTTTGATTCCCATATTCTCTTGTTTGTCTATATTTACCTAGGGAGATATACACAACATTACCCACTCATAGAACACGGTTAAGGAATCAATCTGATTTTTCTCATAATTAACGCAATAAAAACTTCCTGAAAACATTCCCATTAGATAGGGAATTTCCTCACCTTTTCGGTGAGATAAAAAATTCCTCCTAACTCCTCATATTTCTCAAGTTATGGACCAATGGAACTTGCGGTGAAAATTTTCCCAAGAGCAAGCGAGCCTAGGGAGGAAAATTTTCCCCAACTCGGGCTTGCGGACTTTGAAGAGAAAATTTTCGAGAGAGGAGAAAGAGAATTGGCGAAGCGGGGAGAAAATTTTCCTAGACGCGGGTCGACTGAGCAGGGAAGAAATTTAGCACTTTTTCCCTTTTGGGACAAAGCAAATTTTACACCCGCACCTTCACCGACGCCCAGGGAGACCACATGGCAGCTCCTTATTGGCTACGGGTCAGGCAGGGGTCGGTGGGGAACATTTAGAAAATTTGACTATTCAAAAGGAAGGGAAAAAAGGTTGAAAGGAACCCGCACCTCCGCCGATGCGAGAAGATGCCACGTGTCAACCAACCGTATCTCGTGGTTTGGCAGGCCAGCAGGGATAATTTTGAAATTTTTCCCAAAAGTTTTTTGAAGCATTAAGGCTTAAAAAGATCCGCTCCTCCGCCGATGCCTCATGAAGCCATGTGGCAGCACCTGATTACTTGCGGGCCGGTAGGGAATAGTTACAATTTTTTCCAAATTTATTTTTGGAAGTGCTTAAGGTAAAAATCGTTCTGAGCCTTCGTCAATGCCCAACAAAGCCACGTGTTGAACAATGACTGGCTACGAGGCAGCGGGGCTGCGGAGGAAAAATTGCCAAATTAACTTTTGGACTTAGATCATTTTAGACAAAATGAAGGCTTGCAGATTAGCGGAGAGGTGGGAAACTTCATGAATTTGTACCTTTTGGGAAAAAAAAAAAAAAAAAGTTTTTAGCCGTAGGTCCGCCCAAGAATATTTTATTCATTTAAAATTTGACAATTAGATTATTTTGAGCCCGAAATGAAGTAAAAACTTCAAAAGGCCATAACTTTCGATTGGGAACTCAGTTTTTGGAAAACGAGGACTTTCTGGAAAGCTCTTGGCGTCCTCTTTTCATAGCAACCTCAGGAATATGATTTTGAAAATTTTTAAAGGTTTTATTTTGAGAAAACGTCTTTCTGTCACTTAGAAAGTGAACTGATATTTTTAACTCATCAATTTTGTTCAAATTTTTCGTTAATTCTTTTTCCACTTTTCAAACAGGCATGAAGGATTTTACTTGGAATATTTTAGGATAGATTACAAGGTTAAGTTTTCTTGATTTATTTGCATTTTAAATTTATCAATTTTATAACACAATAAGTCTGCAATTTTGCCTTTCGATTTGAAAGGTTACTATAAAATTTTCATAAATATTTTGGTATGTTTGGGGTCGTTTTGACCTTACAAATAAAATTTGATATTTCATTTTGTCTTTTTGATGTTGTAGGGTCATTATGTTCAATTTTTGATTAATAATTGTCAGTATGAAAGTTATCTAACGAGCTCAAATTGAAAATAGATTTATTTTCATTTGCCCGACTTTAACTGTGAATTCATTCCACCTAAGCTACCATACTAAGTTGATTTCGAGAAAAGTATTCAAATGCCAAATTACAATTCTGATTTCTAAAAATTTAATTTAAAAAAATCCAGTATTATGACATTTCTCCATATGTATTCACTTTTTCATCCTTCAGCAAATTTTAAAATACATTCAACAATCAGATTTCAATACCCAATAATGCCATTTGAGTAAAGCAATACAATTATTTATTGATTTAAAGAGATACCTTTACAATTTATTCTTTCATTTATCAATTACAATATCGTAATATGATTTTTTCACATTCTTTCAAATGCGAGAAAAATAGAGTATATCTCTTTCACAATTCAATTTACTTTTCATAGCCCATATAGACCATCTTTCCATCATGACCCATAATATAGCCGCAAGATCATCACCTCAAGTGAGGAAAAGGTTACATTAAGAAATGATCTTAGTAAGGAATGTATCAATTTGTCTTCTTTCTCGAGTTCCATAATAGTAGTATGAATTTCCATCATTCTCGATTTGGTCCACAGCTGTGAGCAGAGGGAAAGCAGTGCTCTCCACTAGCAAGACATCCAGTAGAAAGGGGAGAAGTCATCCTTCTTCATTGTGGCATGAGAACCTAACCACATTGCAATAAAATATTTTTTCAACTCATGGAGACAATAGGCTTCCCACTGACACAAAAAAAATTCTCATTCAAAACCACGGTTTGCATTTTATTTTTATAATATGATTTGAGTCGTTGTTGGTTGGAGCATTGTCGGATTACTACGAGAATGGTGTTGCCTTAATGGTTACTGGTGCATGTATTGTAGGTGTTCGAGGAAGAAAAAAGAAGAAAAATCAATACATGTACATTACACCCAAATGAACCACCTCCTAATCCTCAATCTTCTTCTTCTTCTTCAGCCATATAACAAACCAAGCAACAACATACACAATAATTTCCTCTCGGGAGACAATTGAACTTGCTTGATCTGAGATCATATCTCGGGTTAATCAATTCTAATATAGTAAAATGAGGAGATAATGAGGTTACAAATTTAGCAATACGTA